>JAKUCV010003173.1:20563-65141 GCA_028386065.3 Turnera subulata | reverse complement strand
AGTTGGTTTGTTTTACATCTAACCCCATAATTCCTCTTCATTATTTGAGTTTACCCTACTCTTCGATCTCCCGAGAGAATGTGAGCTCCTTTCTTGCACTGTCAGTTTTGTGTTGTTGTTCTCTATGACTGATTGATTGGCATATTGTGTAGGGAATTCCCGATTTTTGACTGTGGTCCACTCTCATTTTGACTAGGAGACTTGTTTGGTAGCTTATGGTGGGTCCCTTCTCTAATTAGGTTAAGATTTCAAGCGAAAAAAATTGCAGGGTTTGTTTTGGGGGTTTTTAAATTCGTAAAATGGCCATTGTTTTTGCGTGAAGAGATCAGACATGGCTTCTTTTTTTTTTTTTTTTTTTTTTCTCTTTGGTGGTGTTGGTGTGGGTTAGGCTTTAGGTGTGTAACGCAGAGGCGGTGAAAATGCAGCTACCCAGAAATGAAAATTGTTTTTGAAATCTGATCTCTCTAATCTTGATTAGATAATTTTATTTATTTGAGTATGAACCTCATATTTTTTGTTTCTGTTGTGCTAAATATGGGTTAGTTGTAATTCTTAAGAGGGGGTGGGGGAAGGATATATTATTTGTATCTATGAGGGGGACAATGTAGTTTAGATATGTAACGGGGGATTTTGATCTAATTCTCCACAAAATTGAGTTCATTTGGTGGAAAAAAGAAATGAAATCTCAAATTATTACAACAGTTAAACGATTTGTTGTCTCTTAATAAGAAACCTTTTTGTTCTATTATGTTTCTGAGATTTCAAAGTTTGTATTGCAGAAACTAACTAGTTCTTTTTGGTATCAATCAGTTTAATAGAGGTGTAGTATATGTTGAGGATACTTTGGTGCATTAGGAGATAGGAATAGTTGTAGAAAAGGTAGACAGCTGAATGCAGAACAAGGGCTTTTGTATATGATCGGGAAATATTGAAGATTCTTGTATTCGGAAATGGAGAAGTTGGTCTATTTTCGACCACAGTTATTAATTTAGCATCTTGCTTGTGCTATACATAACAGTGAGTTAAGATTGGCTGAAACTTCTAATAATTGCTGTCAAAACTCATAGGATATTTTTCTTGGACAATTGTTGGTATACTTCTTATCATTCCTTCCAATCAATTGTGGTTTGAAATTTCTTCTATTTCTTAGATGGATCATAGTTCTGAAGAGGACACTGACATTAGCGAATCAGAGATCGATGACCATATGGTCAGGCCATATGAGGATTTGAAGACTGGAAAACTCAAGTTAAAGGTGCATGGCTTCTTAAGGTGTCCATTCTGCTTGGGGAAAAGGAAGCGGGATTACAAGTACAAGGACCTGCTTCAACATGCATCTGGAGTGAGTACAGGTTCTGCCAACAGAAGTGCCAAACAGAAGGCAAAACACCTTGCCTTGGCAAAATATTTGCAGATAGACCTTGCAAATGAAGCAGAACAAGCTAAACAGGTTGTACCTCGACCTGTCAACCGAAATTCTGAGCAAGATGAATTATTTGTAAAGCCATGGAGTGGCGTCATATCCAAGAAAGTAAAGGATCATGAAGAAATAAGTCCGCAACTCGGCGCAACTTACTGGTTGAAAAAGTATGCGAGGTTCAAGCCTTTGGAAGCCTATGCATTCTGGAGAGAGGATAAGCAGACTATTGAAGCCATTTTGACATTTGAAAACGATCGGCCCGGGTTTGCTAATGCAATGGCGTTTCAGAGTTCATTTGATGCCGAGTCTCATGGCAAAAAGGATTGGGAACAGAAAACTTATCTTGACTCAAGTACTTATGGCTGGTTTGCTCGAGCTGCTGATTATCATTCAGATGGGCCAATGGGGGAGTATCTTCGCAATCAAGGAAAATGGGAGTTAGCGACATTTTCATCCGTCAATCAAAAAGAGGCTGAGCAAAAAACAAGTACTCTAGCAGACCTTGCGGAAAAAATTGATACGGCCAATTTAGAAATGGATCATATACAATATAAGGTTAATAAGACTGCCATGACTTTGGAAAGATTGTTGGAAGACACGGAGAAGCTACAGTCTAAGCTTGCTGAAGGTTTGTCCCCTTTTCTTTCTAGTAGGCTGAACATATGCCTTGTTTTGAACAATTTTCTTGTGTCTGCCTGCGAAGTTGTGTACATGATGATTTTAGCTATTTACCAGAAAGGGAGAAGATACAGAGTGAAGCTCGTGAAAAACTTCAAAGACTCCTGGATGAGAGGGACAGATTAGCTGAGGAATGGGAGTACAAGAGAAGAGAACTTGATGAAAGGAATTTAAAATTGAACAAAAAGGAAGCACTAACTGCGCTTGAAAAGCAAAAACTTGATGAGGAGAAGAAGAAGGTAACGTATATTGTTGACCAGTCTGTGTTATAGTTATGTCTATGTTTTCTTGCTTTCCTTCTTTATTACTCTGATAGCCTCGTCATAAAATCAATGTGAAAGCAATATATTATGGTTTCAAATTCATCCAGGGCTTTCTTTTTCCTTTTTGACTGTGACAAGGCCAAATCTAAGGAATGCTTTCTTTCCACCTTAATGATAGATCTAATTTAACAACTGCTAACTCGTAGGCTTTCGTACTTGGAATAATAGAAATTATATGTCTGGTTCATATGCAAAAGTGTAGCATCAGCGTCAACAATAAGATGCTTTACTGAAGGAAGCAAAAAAACTTTTCTATTCCTGTTTTGGTTATTTTTGCTGTATATTTGGTAATGCATGTACTCAGTGTTGTCTTTTATGTAGAATGCTGTGAGAGACAGTTCGCTCCATTTGGCATCCCTGGAAAAGGAGAAGGCGGATAAGAATTTCTTAAGATTGGTTGAAGAGAAAAAGGTATGCATCTCAGTGTAGAGCCGCAGATAAAATTGGTCCTTTTTTTGTTAGGTTATCAATTTTTGGCGCTTTTACTGACAACGATGTGAAAATCTTCAGAGAGAGAAACAAGAGGCGATGGATAAGTTTCTTAAGTTGGAAAAGGAGTTGGCTGCCAAGCAGAAACTTGAAATGGAAATCCAAGATTTAAGGGGAAAGCTTCAGGTGATGAAGCAGTATAGTCAAGATAATGCTGCCAACCAATCAAATATGAAGGAGTTGGAGGAGGAATTAGCGAGCAAAGTTGATGACATGAGTAGTATGGAGTCCCTGAATCAAATTCTGATAGTAAAAGAGCGTGGAAGCAATGATGAGCTCCAAGAAGCCCGCAAAGTTTTGATTGAGGTATGACCTCCTTCTAAACTGTATGAATTGATCATACCAAATTTGCTTTTAGTTTTGGAGCATGACCAGTCATTTTTTTCTTTCTTTTTTCTTTTGGCAGGGTTGGCCTAAATTGCTGAGTGGACGTCCTACTAATATTGGAATAAAGAGAATGGGAGAAATTGATGCAAACTCATTTCAGAGTGTCTGCAGGGAAAAGTTTAAACCTGATGATGTAATGATAGAGGCCGCCACTCTCTGCAGCTTGTGGCAGGAGCATTTGAAGGACCCACATTGGCATCCTTTTAAAGTCATTACTGAGGATGGAAAAGAGAAGGTAAATTATCTTCCTCTGTTGTGCACTTGTGCTAGATGATTGTCATTGGGGGATTTAAAGTCTAATAGCATGATCTATTGCTTGATGCAGGAAATATTGGACGAAGAAGATGAGAAGCTAAAAAGTCTCAAGCAGGAGTGGAAGGATGAAGCGTACACAGCAGTTGTTAATGCTCTGCAAGAGTTAAATGAGTATAATCCTAGTGGTAGATATGTGATTCAAGAGTTCTGGAACTTCAAAGAAGGAAGGAAAGCCACGTTGAAGGAGGTCATTGCCCATGCAGTAAAGGATATCAAGAACTGTAAGCGGAAGAAACGTTGAGGCTAACTTTAACAGATTTTTATGGATCTCAACATCCGCAAATTGTTCCAAATTTCTTTGCCATCCAATCTCCGCTATCCACTCTCTTGCCGTCCATGGAATGATGAGTCTGGGGGTACGACGCTTCATGGATCTTTGGTTCAGGATTGCAAATGCTCGAGTAAATTTGTTCCGATGTTCCAAATTTTCTTTTAATCTGCTTGTTTCCTATTTCGTAGTTGTTGCTGCTGATAAAAGAATGCCTGGAGACCTCTTGGGTCAATCAGATTTTGAGCATTAGCATGATCCTACAGTTGCGTTTGAACAAATATTGTCTTCAAGAGACTACACAACTAATCCTGGTAGCATGACGTGAGTGAAAGGATTTTCTACTTGGTACTGATGAATGTGTAGTGTAACGTACAAAAAAATTGAGTAGTGCTTATTTTCTAGGGAAAAGATCCAGCCTCTTGGTGTTTGCCTTTTTGCAACTCTATAGCAGTTGATTATCCCCTTGAATAGTATATATTCCGCATCAACAGGAACTGGAATTGGCATCGAGCGGGCAGACCCCTCAAAGTGGACGCATTCTCCATTTTCTTATTTAGTTAAAGGACGCATCCTCCTTTCTTCATCATCCTCCTAGTCCACCGGATCCGAATGAGCATCCTTTTTTGGACAGAATGACCGCATCTTTAATCCTATAATGTATTTGAATTATAATATTCCAACTTGGTTGCTAGCCTGCGTATACCCCAAATTAGACTCATGAGCAGCAACTTTGATGGGTTGATTTGTGTAAATTCTAAATTTAAAATCTAATTACAACCCTCCTGAAGTATTAAATTACCGGCAGATAATGAGGTAATGTGTGGATAAATCGTAGAATAGTGCAATAATAGCATACCAAAAGAGAGTATTATATGTCACATTCGAGCTAATAAAATAGTTACAATTTGAAACTTTTTTTTTTAAAAAAATGATTTATAGACTTTGCAGATAATGAAGATAAACACGGAATTTTTTTTTTTTTGAGTGAATAAACTCGGGTGATTGAAGATTCCATGAAGCCCCCCATAAAGAGGGAGAGCACACTTGGAAAAGTTCGAGGTGTCAACTTGTTGTTGAAACTTGAAATGATTTTGATTAATTGGACACTACACTCTCTCCTAGACTCCTAGTAGCAGAGAAAGAAAGAAAAAGAGATAACAAGAAGAACCACAATATTCTTCCTCCTTTATTTCAAATCCAATTCCCATTATTCCCCTACATTACTACAAATAAATCCCTCTCCTTTCCCTTTCATTTCCCTCCCTCTTTTTTTCTTTTTCTTCTCCTCTCTCTCTCTCTCTCTCTCTATTCAATTATCTTCCAGTTCCTCATTTCCTAATCCAAAGTCCCAACTCTGAATGCATCATCACACCTTAATCCTCAAATCTCCACTCTCTTCTCCATTCCCTTACAATGCATCAGCAACACCACAACCCTCCTTTCAAAACCCTAGGCATCACCTAATCCTCTCCGTTCCCGCTCCTCTTCGGCCGCCGCGCATCTCCTCCTCCGCCTTCAGCTGCCGTGGTGGCATCCAGCTCTCCGCCCCCGACCACGGCGCCTCCGCGCCTCCCTCCTCCCCCAACCCATGGAAGCTCAGAAGCGTTGGCGCCAAAAACATCGACGTCGCTACCCTGGGTAATCTCTGCGTCGATATTGTCCTCAATGTTCCCAATTTGCCCCCCCGCGACCCGCAATCTCGCCTCGCTTACATGGAAGAGTTATCTAAATCTCCTCCTGATAAGGTTCGCTTCCCTTCACTTTTAAATTTCAGCTTTCAATTACTTTTTTTCTTTTTTTCAGGATGGGTCACTTCTGTTTCATTTTCTAGAAAAAAGTGTTATGATATTGACCCTCCTGCGTTGTCCTTATTTGCCTCGAAAACGTAGAAAAAAAAGCTAAACTTGATAGAATCCCGCTTGTGGTAAATATGCTTGGTTGTAAAAATAACCTTTGAATGGTTTCAAAAGGTTACTCCTTTCGTCAATTAAACATTTAATTTTGTGCACTGTTTATGGGTTCTGAATGCAGCGACATTGGGAAGCTGGGGGAAATTGCAATATGGTCATAGCAGCTGCAAGACTGGGGCTTCGTTGCGCTGCAATTGGTCATGTTGGCAATGAAGTATATGGGAATTTCCTTCTAGACGTGCTTCGTGACGAGGGGATTGATATGGTGGGGATGAGTGAGGATGAGGATGATGTTGTCGACAGATCTGGTGCCTCGTATCAGACACTTTTGTGCTGGGTACTTGTTGATCCTTTTCAAAGACATGGCTTTTGTAGGTAAATCACTTGTCACTTGAAAAGTTTTTTTTGTGGTACAAGTCATAATGATGGAGTAAGGTGATCATCAACGTGACTTCTTTGGCTACAGTCGAGCAGATTTTAGCAAGGAACCTGCGTTTAGCTGGATGCCGGGATTGTCAGGCAAAGTAAAGATGGCTATTCAGCAGTCAAAGATTTTATTTTGCAATGGCTATGGCTTTGATGACCTACCACCTGGTGTCATAGTCTCGGCTCTAGATTATGCTGTTGAAGTTGGAACATCTGTTTTCTTTGATCCTGGACCGCGTGGGAAGAGTCTTTCCAATGGAACATCTGAAGAACAAGAGGCACTCAATCATTTCTTGAAGATGAGTGATGTTCTTTTGCTGACATCTGATGAGGTTTGTCACAAGACTTCTTAGAATATTTTAGATTGCTTTCAGCTATTCACACAATGTCCTGATGCCAATGATCTAGATTTCTGGAAAATTTCTTTGCAATTCTGGTGTCAAATTTCCACTTCATCTTTGAATTTAGGGAATGAAATGTTGTATGCTCTAACATGCTTTAAGCACAATCTTAAATTTATTGAGGCAGAGTTGTATAAAGTGAGTCAACATGTATTCCCTGGACACTCTAACTACATTCCATGATTTCTGTTACATTTGTACTTTCCTGAAGAGAGGAACAAAATTTCTACAGCCTTGGCAATCTGGCAAACAAAGAGTTTCAAATTCTGTGTTTGATTTAACAAGAACCTCTACCATGTCTTTCTTATTAAGGATCTGGGGTATTCATGGATCTTTATGTACAACTGGTTTGAAAATGCTTCATATTAAAAGAAACAAATAAGCCAATTTAAAAATGCTTCATATTAAAAGAAAAAAATAAGCCAATTTAAAAATGCTTTATTTTACTAAGCAATTTCTTCTTATCCCTAAACTTTTTGCAGTTATGTAAGGTGGTAATGCATACCCATACAACATTGATATATGCATGGATTTCATTTTTTTATTGTCTTTCTGTTCTTTAAAACTGCCATTTGAAGATTCTGTTTTTCTCTATCTAAGGCAGTATTCTGAAATTGAGCATTGCTTGTCACCGCCTGGTTGTCTATTTTGAACTTCATTGTAAATGTTTAGATTTCATTTACCGGAATGGTTTTTTTGATGCCTTTTCCTTGAGGATGGGACTAGTGGATATAGCTGTTATCCCTAATCACTTCTGTTGGATTTCCTTACCTATTTTGGCCAATTTTTTGGAGTTCTTGTGAATGCCTTCAATGGTTCCTTGTCTATTTTCTATCTATCTTGGGAGTTTTTGTGAGTTTGGCTTGTGTTGAGCTTTGTGGAATTGGTACACTTTTCTTTGTATGGACATTAATCTCATTCTTGTGAATGTGAGAACTTGTGCTTATTGTGATCTAACTCATATAGATTGCCCATTGCCAGGCTGAGTCATTAACTGGCATTGGAAACCCAATACTAGCTGGGCAGAAGTTGCTTAGAGATGGGGTCCGGACAAAATGGGTGATTGTGAAAATGGGTTCAAGAGGCTCAATTCTAATCACTATGTCAACTATATCTTGCGCCCCTGCTTTCAAGGTGTGATGAACCTCAACTATAACTGTGGAATTTTCTGAAATTTTGATCTTAGCATATATCTTGAGAGTTTGTGCATTCAAAATGAAGGGAGAATCCAAAGAGCGAGCATGATTTTTCCTGCCATATATCTATGCTTTTTTGTAGTCATTCAGCTTTTATTTATCGGCATATATTGAATATTAGTCTTTTTGATCAGGTGGATGTCGTTGACACTGTTGGGTGTGGAGATAGTTTTGTAGCAGCGGTTGCATTTGGATTCATACATGCTATGCCCTTGGTAAACACATTAGCAATTGCGAATGCAGTTGGTGCTGCAACTGCCATGGGTTGTGGTGCTGGTCGTAATGTAGCTACCCTGGAGAAAGTAATTGAACTCATGAGAGCTTCAGACATACATGAGGATGAGGAATTCTGGAGTGAACTACTCGGAAAAAATTTGAATGCCGAGGAAATATCATGTTTGTCAAAAATGGTCGTAAATGGGAGAAATAGCCAATTGAACCATGTGTCCTTGCAAATGGTGGTCTCTGAATTGCTGCCTAAGCTTGAAGCCCGTGAGCCAAAGGGAAAGGTGATTGCTTGATGTATATAACAGAAAGTAGGCTGTTAGTAATGGATCTGAGAACTGATTAGTTCTTTTGAATTTCCTTCCCTTGATTTCACTGGCGTTGTTGACAATCACGCATTAGGTTGTCCGCTGTGGATCGCAGAAGTTAACTCGCCTGGAAATTCTTAGTCTAGAGTTAACGAAAGCACAACCTTTTTCCTCTTGGGGAACATTTGATGATAGTTGCCTTATTTATCAGCCTCCTTCGGTATCGAGAGAGCTGTATTTTTTTGCCCTGTGGTTCTACAAGAATTTTTAGACACCTATACCTGTATTCTTACAACATTACAGCATGAGTAATTGTCGAGCAATTACCATGAGATTTTTTTTTTTTTTTTGGGTCTTCTTCTGATCATAGATGCTGTGGTTATATAAGGAATTTTAACATATTCTGGAGATTGGATTTTTCTTACATATAAAAAATACAATTGTTTTGAATTGCATGTCTGATCTGTGTACTCCAATACCCTCAAAGTTGGGCTATATGGACGAGTGATTTTTTAGAAGATAATTTGGATTTACTAGCTTTTTGCAGGTGCCGTGATATGGTGATATGGTTATTTGTATTAATTAGAATGGTGAATTTATATATGACCAATAATTAAGGAAACAATTTAAAATTCATTTAATTGTCAATTTACTCGTTATAAATTTGTTATTATAATTGTTATCTTTTATTTTAGTTTATTGATATATTTTAGACATGTACTCTTATATTTTATGCATTTGTATACTTTTAATTTATTCAAGCATTTACATTAATTAATAAAATCTTCTCCTTCTCTATATTTTTATATATAAAATTTTTTTTTTGTTTTCAGATTTTAAAAGGCATTATTAATCAATGAATCTTTGCATTGTTTATTTGTTTACCTAAACTTCTCTTCCTGGTTTTTTTATCTTTATTTTTGCGTATCCATGTAATTTTCCATAGTTCTAATGGCCCACAGTAAAAGTAGAAAAATAAAAAACAAAGGAAAAATATCAGAAAGGGAACATTTTCACGCCCAGATGACCTTTTGAAGCCCAAACAGTGGTATAAATGAACCATTAACGTAACTTTTTTTATGCCATAATTGGGCTCAAATTCATAGTTCTAGCCCAATTGATTAATTCCCAAAAAGCCCGCACGTAAATTTTGCTGCTCTTACTCCCCCCGATCTCGCCAAGGAAAAACAGTGGCTAAACCCCACACCACCACTGTGGAGTCACAAAGCCAACGTTTTCGTTCATCGCCTTAGGTTAACCGTGTATGCCTCCATTTCAGGTAAAAACCCGAGCTCTACTGGTGAAGGGCTTTATATCTTCGTCAACTTTGGTTTGTTTCTAAAATTTGAAGTGTAAGGTGGATTCTGTTTTTCTTTTTTGCTCTTGGATGTGAGGAACCTGGAGGCTTTTCAATTGCTCGTTGCTTTTTGAAGCTTATAATTTTGAGCTTTATATCCTGATTGGGTATTTTCTTTACTGGGGTTAATTGATTATCTCACTTAAGTAGAGTTACAACATTTCGAGATTTCTGAAGCGGAATGGAAAATTTTTGTGTATGAATTGATTAGATGGACTTTAGGTTTGTCTCTGTATTCCTCCTTCCTAAAATTTGAAATTCCTGAATTTCTTTTTTGTTAGAACAGGATTGGTTATTTAATTTCGTTTCGTTTTCTGAAACGAGCTTCCCTTCCTGGCATTTCGTTTTGGGTTCGATGGCCTATTCCATTTTTTTTCGCTTCCTTTGGTTGAAATGGACTTAGAATCACTCCGCTGGGTCGTTAGTCTACTTTGTGGGTGTTTGATTTCTATTGGTTCTCTTGGGCTGAACTTGGAGTCGGTGAAAGTGAAACTTCAACTGTTAAGTTCTGATGTGTTCAGCAAATAATTATTTCTCCTGTTATTGCATTTTTAGTTTGTGTTCCTGATCCGCGAGGATGGGAGGTGATAGATATTTGGTTTTTCCGTATTGGTGCATTTGCTTTTTGCGCTTGTATCCGAATCCATTCTACTGGTTATGGACTTATGGTAAGATGCTGATGCAGGAGGCTGGAGAGAGCTCTACATATTGAAAACCTTGGAAATATACACACTGTTACAAATCAATGGCTCTCTGGAGAGCTCGTGCGGCTTCCTCTTTCTTATTCAACCGCCTTATACAGCCTGCTGTCGCTCGCCCCTTCGTTGCCAGCAATAACACCGCTTCTGCTTTCCGCAGCTTCTCCACTGGTACTGTCTCTCTCTGCACTCACAGTTTTTGCTCTTGTTTTGTTCTTCGTAATGGAGTTTTTTGGATGATATGCTCTAACTCTATTTCGTGGTTGGTTGAGCACTTGGTTCACAATTTTTAAATTCAATTTTTTGCTCGGTTTTTGTTTTTACTTTGCTATTGTTGGAAATTGAGGGGAACACGCAATGGGATGCTTTTTGGTTGACATGAACACAATGGGATACTGCACTTCACTAGGCTTAGAAGAAATGTATTTACTGTCTGATTGCTGACAGTAGCTGAGATAGCAAACTAAGGATGGAATAGTGAGAATCTCATGTTGCTTTCCTTTAGGGGAGAAAAACAGACGCTTTTATTTTTGACCAGTTTGCCATATTAACTTCAGTATGAAGAGAAGGACCTGAATGCATTAAAGTTGGATGACTCTATGTGTGAGGATGTTGTTGAACTATTTTATGAACGAACTTATTCTTTTAGATGGCTTGAAGCCTAGATATACTGGCAATGGAAAGTCAACAATACTTCTATTTTGTATTTTTTTTTTTCATGCAAAAAAGAAATAAATTTGGGCTACTTTTTTGTTTGGATGATTGTGTGAAATTTGTGGTGAGAAAAAACACCTATTGGTGGCAGTCTATCCTTTAGAATAGTACTTATCATTATCATTCCGTGATGTGTTCTTGGTAGCAGAAGATAACATTGATCTTTTCTCTTTTTTATGTTTATATTTCTAAATCTCTTCTGTAGGCATGTCCATTACTCAGTCATCCATCGACCGAATGAAGCAAGAACTCCTTCAACTTGATATCAATTCGCAAATTGGGACTTGCATGCCACTAGGTGCTATGCGTATCGGAACAATAATCCACAACATTGAGATGAAACCAGGTCAAGGTGGCAAGTTGGTTCGAGCTGCAGGCACTTGTGCTAAGATTCTGAAAGAGCCCACAGCAGAATCATGCTGCATTGAACTTCCTTCAGAAAAGAAAATATGGCTTGATTCTCGCTGTCGGGCCACAATTGGTGTGGTCTCAAACCCCAGTCATCGTAATCGAAAGCTTAGGAAGGCTGGGCAGAGTCGGTGGTTGGGTCGAAGACCAGTTGTTAGAGGAGTGGCTATGAATCCGGTGGATCATCCTCATGGTGGAGGTGAAGGTAAGAGCAAAAGTAGTGGGTCTAGGGGTAAGGTTTCTCGAACACCATGGGGAAAGCCAACGAAATGTGGTTATCAGACAAAGAAGAAGAAGAAAGAGGATTAAACAGATCAGCTTTCTTTCGTGCCTTCAATCTATTATGTAGCTTTTGCACATTTAATAGTTGCGCTGCTTGTAATTTCTGATTTATAAATTTTTTAAGCCTTTAAGGTTCGATTTTTGTTAAACCCATCCGAACTGAAGTCTGTCATGTGTCAAGTTATTCTGAATTTCAAAGTTTTTACGGCCATAAATGATCAGATATCTGTGTTGGTGCAATACCGTGTTTCATGTTGGATATGCTTGATGAGAATGCCTTATGCACACATAGTTCCTGGTATTTGCTATCTGAATTTGTGAGGTTCCTTGTCCTCTCATTGGTTTTATATGATGTCTTCGAGAAGGCATGCCTTAGTGACCTATTGGATTGTATTTGGAAGTTTCTTTTTTTGCAGATGTTCTTTATCAGATGTGGGGGTTTCATATTCTTTTGTTCTGATGGGTAGTTCGTCGTACTTCAAATTGGATCACAGAACCCTGTATATCCATGTATGTGTGCTTATTATGGAAACTCACGTATGTTTGTCTTTGTTATTGGTCACCGCAGAACAAAAAAAACTAAAGTAATACTAAAGTTTTCACTCATAACGGATTAAGAACGAGGAGGCATGCTTCTTCAAAACTTACAAATTGAGAAACCATGGAATCAAATCAACAACCTTATTCTTTCTTTCTAGATCTCAGTCTTGTTTCTTTCATGGTTGAGAGGGTTTTATTGATGTTAGTTATAACCAGTTAGTACAATTCTCTTCTAATTGGTATATCGTCGTTTGCTTTTGATTTTGTAGTAGAAATTTATGTGGATGGAGACAATTGAAAAGAATATTATGCACAAGTCTACATGCCTCCGATTAATCCCATTCCATTCTACTACAGGAATAAAACTCTTCTAAAATACCGAAAAAAGTTAAACACCTTTTATATATTTAGTTTTTCATTTGTCACGATTGTACACATCGGAGTTTTCATGTCTCTTACATGTATTCCCAATTTTGATTTTTTTTGTCCCTTTTTTATACTAGGACAGTCCAGGTATGGTCATCTGCTAAGGTATACTTGACACCCACTGAGGAGTAAGGTGGGATCCACAAAAATTCCAAGTGGCAATAATAGGGCCGTGACAAATATTTAGATAAACTTCCTAAAAAAGAGGGCAAATAAGGTAAATAATTAAGAGTTCCGAACTACAAAAACGCGGTCGTAAGGATCGCTCCCACGCAAAAAAGGACTCGTTTGCAGTTGTTTACTCCATAAATAAAATAGTACAAATAGGGCAATTCTTTCTGTAAAAAAATAATAATAATAATAATAAATAAAGAGGAGAGACTTGGTTTAAATAAGGTAAAGAAGATGACCTAAATACCCTAGATATTCTCTAACCCTAGCGGCCTTCGCTTCATTGTTTTCTGTTTCGCAGTCAAAAAAAACCTTGAAAAGAGTAAAAAGAGTAGAGAAGGCCACCCAAGGAGGGCTGCCCCTTTTTGCCCTTGCAATTCTCTCTCTCCCCCCATATCTACCCTTCCTCTTTGCAGGTAATTCCTTCTCCCGCTCCCGCCAAAACTTCTCCACTCCCCTCTTCACTCAACTCCTTCTCGCGTTATTGCATTCTTATTTATTACTCCTAATCATAACCTAATTCTTCGTTCTTCTTTTTTCGCAACCCACGTGTGTGTTAATCCCCTGTTTTTGTTTTATTATATATTCCTTCGTTGTCCTGCCTGGAAAGTTCTCTTGTTTGGTTACCGAGGAAAGGAGGTGGAGGAAAAGCATGTCTTTTTTTTTTTTTTTTCCAGTTTCTGTGTAGGTTTCGGTTGAGTTGTATCGGCTATTTGCTCTCTTCAATTTGAAGGTTCTTTTCTTTTGCCTACTCAAGCTAAAAGGAACAGAGAACTAAAATTGCATTCTGTTTGGCACTTTCTTCCCTTACCGGTTATGTTGTTTGATTATCTTTGGTTTGTTGTGTCTATCGAAACATATTTTTCTAAGATTTTTCACTATATATACTAGACATGTCAGTTGTTTTGAGTCCGATTTTATTAGTAGAAGGAATTTTTCACGGGACAGGTTTTTTTTCAATGCATTGTAAAGCAAGAATCTTTTCTGTTGATGCAGATTTGAGTTGCTATGGAAACCCATAATTTTGTGATAGGGCCGAATGGAGATATCCTGCTGAGCCAGGATCAGTTATTATTATTTACAACTAGTGATAATTTTGGACTGGACAACGTTAACGATCAGAAGTTGAATGCTCAAGACTCCGGTTTGGGATGTTCTGCAGATCACGGACTAACTTCAAACCAGAGCTATGAGCACGCCTTGGCTCAGCAAGATAGAGACGTTAACCAATTTGAAGAGAGTGGAGTAAGTTATGACAGAGATGTTGATACCATTGCTGATGAGAAAAGTGCTAATTTGGACAAACATGGAAATGCTTTGACCAGTGTAGGCGAGAACTATGGCTTAGATTTGCTGGGGAATCATGAAATGTCTATTGTTGAGTACTCCGGCTTTGATGAGAATTCAAATGAGGCTGAGAACCAAAACCAGGAGACAGTTGGTGTTTTGGATCCTCCTGTCTATCAGTCTCGTGGTCCTATTCTGAATCTTAATCATCAGCTGGCTGTGGGTCAACAGTTTCCTGATGTCTACAGCTGCCGAAGAGCACTCAGGGATTTTGCGATTGCTAATCGCTTCGAGATGCAGACAATTAAGTCTGACAAGACTCGGTTCACGGCTAAATGTGCAAATGAGGGATGTCCTTGGCGAATTCATATTGCCAAGCATCCTGGCGTTCCTACTTTCACCATTAGGACTGTTCATGATGAGCATAATTGTGGCGGAGTTGCACATCTTGGTCATCAACAAGCCTCAGTTCAGTGGGTTGCAGACTCTGTGGAACAACGCCTTAGGGAGAACCCGCATTGCAAACCCAAGGAGATTCTGGAAGAGATTCACCAGGCTCATGGGATCGCATTATCTTACAAGCAAGCCTGGCGCGCTAAAGAGCGATTCATGGCCACTGTGCGGGGTTCAATGGAGGAAGAATATCGCCTCCTTCCGCAGTATTGTGATCAAGTCAGAATTACAAATCCGGGAAGTATTGCGATAGTTCATGGAAACCCAGTAGATTATTGTTTCGAACGACTATTCATCTCATTCCAGGCATCCATTTATGGGTTCGTAAATGCGTGTTGTCCTCTAATTAGTCTTGACAAAATTTGTATGAAAAGCAAGTACCTTGGAACCTTACTTTTGGCAGCTGGTTTTGATGGAGATGGTGCTGTGTTTCCTTTGGCGTTTGGGGTGGTTGATGATGAAAATGACAATAATTGGATGTGGTTCCTCTCTGAGCTGCGTAATCTGCTGGAAGCCAACACTGAAAACATGCCAAGGCTCACAGTTCTTTCAAATAGACAAGAGGGTATAGTAGAAGGAATAAAATTGAACTTCCCAACCGCCTTCCATGGTTTCTGCATTCATCATTTAGCAGACAATTTTCGCATGCAATTCAACAATACTATTCTTTGCAATCTTTTCTGGGAAGCGGCCCATGCTCTCACTGATTTCCAGTTTTTACTAAAAATTTCTGAGATTGAAAAGATGTCACAGGAAGCGGCCAATTGGGTAACTAGCATTGACCCTCATTTGTGGGCTGCAGCATATTTCGAGGGAATAAGATATGGACATCTGACAGCTAATATAGTTGAATCACTAAATCCCTTGATTATGGAAGCCTCTGGACTTCCAATAGTTCAAATGTTTGAGTCTATCCGTCGACAGCTAATGGTCTTGTTCAATGAGAATTATGGAATTAGTCTGCAGTGGATGAACATTCTTGTTCCTTCTGCTGAAAAGCAAGTGGCCGATGCTATCCAGCGAGCATACTCTTACCAGATCCTTAAAACTGATGATGCTAAATTTGAGGTTACCTCCGAGGAAGGTAAGTATGCTGTGGATATTTGCAGCCGCAAGTGCCAGTGCCGTGGATGGCAGCTACGCGGATTGCCTTGCGCTCATGCAGCAGCAGCTCTTGTCTATTGCAGACAGAATGTGTATCGGTTTGCTGAAAGCTGTTTCACGGTGGCAAATTACCGCAAGGCATACTCGCAAACCATCCACCCAATTCCAGATAAAGGTCTTTGGAAGAAAATGCCTGAGGGACTTGAGAATGAAGATGGCAAGGAGTACATTGAGCAAGTTATAAACCCACCAAAGTCTCTTCAGCCACCTCCGGGAAGATCGAGGAATAAGCGAGTGCGTGCAGAAGATGCTGGTCGCATGAAACGGCCAGTGCATTGTGGCCGCTGCAAACAGACTGGACATTTTAGAACAACATGTACAGTCCCTCTGTAGATGCTGATATTCTAGAGCTGGATAACTAGAGTAACTTCATACTGGGGTGTTATTAACAAAGCACCCAAGCACAGCCCGTTACCAAAATATACATTTAGTTGACGTGCATTCTTTTTGCTAGGCACTTTAGATGATACAGACTTTTCATATGTAATTGCTTATGGTGCTCAGTTTAACATGCCTTCATTTGCTTTCATTGGCAAGAATTATTCTCTCCATGAGAATGGAATGCAGCAAAAGAGGAAAATTACGTTGAACTCCTGGGAGCATCATGGAATTATTTTGCCATTCAATCGAAAATTCTGTCCTATTCTTCTCATACAATTAATAAAAATGGTCACTTTACTACAAGGAGATAACTTTTTCTAATAACTTTTTCAGGCTGCTAAAGATAACAAGATAATTCACAGAGGAGTCAATTATCTGAAGCAGAGCTCTGCACTACTAGTGTTTTTTCCTTTCCTTTTTTTTCTTTTTTTGCACGGTAGTAATGTTTTTTTTTTTGTATTTTAAAATTTTTAATGATCTAAAATTTGTAAAAAGAGGAAAACAGATAGTGGGTTATACAATGCCTTCAAATTGTGTCGATGGAGACAAACAATCAAAGAAGAAAAGTATGCGTATCATTTTTCTACGCATCCAATTTTAGAATTCACCTTTGCGGCCTGCCTGCTTCTCCAAGAAAAACAAGTTGTGAATGCACAGGGAATGAAGGGATCATTGCAGACATCTTTGAACCATGCCGGCCAACTTTTAGAAAACAATTCTGCTCCGAATTGAAAATCTCTCGAGTCATAACTTGGGAGTTTTGAATGAGAAATGAAATTCAAATTAACATCTGCAGCCTGCAGGTTAACTTTCTTGAATCTTGATTTTGCAAAGTTGAAGATATTTATGCGAGCAGACCACAATGATCCCTTACGAAACAATATATCCTATATACACTGCAAATTAAGCTAATGCACTGCCTGAAAATCTTATGACACGTTCTTTTCAGAAGAACTTGTCCGAAATGTAGAAACAGAACTCTAGAGCTAAAAAAGAGCTTTGACTTTTTTGTCACTTCTGTAAGCATAATTTAATTGATCCGCACTTGGTAATGATTCCATCTGCTTTTTTATCAAATTGGGAGAGATATGTATTAGCATGATTACCTTAACTTTATTCCGAGCTAGTAGTAGCATTTCCAAACACAGGGGACCCAAGTAAAGCCTTTGTTGACCCCCGCATCAAAAATTAAAAGGCCACTACTATTACAAAATCCTGTGCGAAAATTTTCCTTCATAATGTATAGATTTCTGGGCCAAGAATTGTTTGGCTGTTATTGATGTGTCGCTAACACATCATTTGTAACTTTTTGTCGATACTGAATTTTAACAGAAGAATGATAATGATACATAGACTAACGTTTAGCTGGATCTCATAATGGAGAGTAACTTATTTGGTGTTGCTATCCGCCTATCTCATCCATCTCTTGCTGGCTACTGTAGTTACGCCCTATATATATCTTTATACTCTGATGTTGGATCCCAGGGATAGCAAGCAAGAATGATTAGTTCAGGAATTGCTATAAATGACCATGAAGAAGGCTGCCCTGAATAGCAGTTCTGCTTCATGTTTTTTAAAGAGATGGTGACAAGTTGTAGTGAAATCTATGCACACAAGCGAAAACAAAAAAAAAAAGGAAAAAAAAAAAAGAATGAACAATTATTAGTTCAACAAATAGTGCGGTCTGATAAGTTGATATAACAAGACTGATGCATAAAAGCATATATTATATTGTTTAATTCAATTTAGAGTTTATGTATTGTTGTGTTTGAATGTAATTTCTTAAAAAAAGAAAATGCATATGGAAAAACAAAGGTTGAAAACATAATTTTTTCCCGTCAATGCATGGTTTTTATAAAGATTATCGAATAGTCAAACACTGTCAAAACTTGTTTGTTCTAAAATTTATACCATTGGGAAATTTTATGGTGGAGAAGCAGTTCGGGCTGGATGCAAATGTTCTCAAAAGTTGAATTATTTAAAGTGAAAGGCGACTTTATTTTGCAACAAATTCAAGCTGTCGTATCGAAGCATCGGGGTTAGCTAACTTTCATCACTTTACAAAAGCAGCTTTACTTCCTAGTTTGGAAAACTTCAACTTACCGCTTGTTCACCTCTTTTTCATGCTTTGTTCGTAAACTACAGTCAACCACATTATACAGTTCCTAGTCACTTGTGTCTTCTTTAATATAGGTAATCCCGGTGATACCAGACGAAGAGATGAAAAAAAACTGGCAAAAAATTAATTCTTGAAGACTAAAATTAATAAGCGAAGACAAAATTTGCAGGCCACACTGACTGTGCGTTCCATATTCTTTTGTCCATTACGTTTCTTTTCCTTTTGTATATATTTACTTACCTTTTAATGACCCAAGAATACCTTTAGGAGTCCACTCTATGCTAAGCTTGCTACTTAAGCTTGGCATCATACAAGCTGCATGCCATCATTGATGAAGGTTCTCCACCTCCCATATCATTCTTTACCTTAGTGGCAAACAAAAGACATATCCCTTCCCTGAATTAATGTACATCAGGCAGGATAAAGTTCTTTGCTGACAATAAGACTAGCCAGCTCCACCAAATATTGCGGGTAATATTAAGCTAGCAAATCAAGTTCAAAAGTTTTGGAATTTGTACAACCAAAGTACCTATACTCCAATTGAATTCAAGCAAAATAAACCCCACTTAAGTTAACCCTCAAACAAAAAAAAATAAACCCCCCTTGCATTTATTTATTCAGTGTCATCCATGGTCATATACACATCCTCTAAGGGATTCTTTATAACTATGAGTTTTGAAAGGGAGCTGTTGAAGATAGGTAGACCATAGCTGGAGCCGGACCCCTAGAAGAAGCTGTTTAGGTTGACCTTGCCATCAGTAGCACAATGTCCTCGCTCGTTCTTAATAATACCGAGGAAGAAAAAAAATATATATATATGTAGTTAATTGTTCCACCAAACTATAACCCCTATCGTGTGAAAAGCAAATTTATGGAAAGTGCAAATCATGTCATGTGACTCAAGCCAGAATATCTTTGTCGTTCCAAGATATATAAGGACCTCATGAAAAGGAATGAATACATGGACTCAAATTGATACCAAAACTCCATATATATATATGCCATTTATGTTTTTTGTTTCTTCTCCTGCCTCTCTCTTTCATATGCATATATAACAGTTGAGGGGATTGTCGTCTGGTTCGATGTCCTTCATGCCAAAAGAATTCAATGGTTAACTGAATGACTTCGGACCAGGCTTCATTCCCCTCAACTATATAGCTAGGGTGGGTTAGCATTGAAAAGCAGACTTTGTCTCAAGATCAGAAGCTTCCTAGTTGACCCTCATATCATATGATTCTTTGTTTAACCAAATAGGCTTAAGAAGATGGATGTGTATCAATGATTGTTCAATCATGCTTCTTATTCATCCCAAAAGAAGAGGTGCAAGCAAAGGTATGTCTCTAAATACTCGGTCTATATACCGTTTTTCCGGTTTAATTATCAGTTGTACTCACTATATATATAACAGGAGGAAGGAAAGAAAGGAAGAGAGACACAATAGAGACTGAGATCCATGTTGTTGATGCAGGTAATTTGTTAATTCTAATTAAAAAAATTTCTGATTTACAATTAAAGGTTACTTATATTTGAGTTTTACTTGCTGATCCTCTTTCTTATCTTCATGTGTTCTTCACCCCGTTGCTTTCCGTTTGTCCCTGCTTGAATATGTCGACCTGCAGGTAGGCCAAATATATTAACTCGTGTGGGTCTACTTTTCAAATTAAGCAAAACTACAACTACCATATGTATATGATGAGGTATCAGATTTTTCATGTGAAGCTCATAAATTCTTGTGTGTCAGATCTGCTGGAAATTATAGTTACTCATCACTCGAGAATCAAAGTACCATAGCCTCATCATTCTAAAAAAAAAAAAAAAGAACAACGTACCATAGCTTCATGGCCGCAATTGCTGCTTTTCGACCCAAGTAAATCAAAGCCATCTAGAGTACAGTGCATGCATTTGCAGCTTGTAGTATCCATACAATAATTAACCAATTCTTGGTGTGATTCTATTAAGTCTGAAAGATTGAATGGTACTGAAGTACCTTCCAGAGATTTCGGAAGACAGGAAGCCCAACTCTAGATTGAAGATGAAAGATTACTACAGGAAGAGAAAGATGTTCTTACACGCAAGTGCCTCTGCTTCAGTGATGACTTTTCCACGCATCATGGAGGGCTACTTGTTAGTGTCTAGGGTTAGGGTTACCACTGGTAAAAATACTGCCTCATTGCATATCTTTTCTCTAACCTTTGATCTTATATATAATTTTTCTTATTTATTTTCTTTTTATATATAAGTATATAGTTTTTCTTCTTTTTTCCTTTATATAAGCAGAGCCATTCAGTGGCCGTTTGTCTGTCCACTACATTTCACAGCTTTAGGCAGGCCATTTTCCGGGGATGGATTGCCTCTTATAGCAATCTTTGTCTCTTTTCCCTTTGAAGTGATATTTTAGTCATGCGTTTTATAGCAATCTTTGCTTCTCTTTTCCCTTTGAAGTGATATTTCCGTCATGTTTTTTTGTAGCAATTTGGCTCCCTTGATTCTTCGCTCGTGTTTCCTTCTTCCGTGTTATCTTGCAATCGGATTACTTTGCTATTATTACTTGTAGTTACAACGAATTATTTACTTGTGCTGGTTTGTTACTGGCCAAGGAATATCATTTCGATAAGATAAGTCGACCCTCTCATTTGGCCAGTTAGAAAAGATTCCATTTGTTAGCCCAGTTGAAATCCATGGTAGTGAAATGAGATGGTTCCCATCTTGGAAAATTCTCTTTTTAAGAATTGGATGTTACGTTCAGCGACTCTGCTTTCTTTACGCGTTTGCTTCTTGCATATCTCATTATCTTGTAGTCTCTTTTGACGCCGGTCTTTCATACACAAAGGTAACACCTGACTGGGAAAGCTAGCTAATTGGTCTTAACAATTTTTGCATGTGGAGTGAATGTTGATGCGCAATGCTACTTTTTGGACCCAGAGAAAAGAGATTGGAAAAAAAATTTATACAAAAGATACAGTACTTTGCACTTTGCAGGCCACATCACGAGGTCTATTAGAGGGCTAAGCCTAGGAGCCTAACGAATCATCTCCACCCTATTTTATCGTTAAACATTAAAACAAAACTATTACCAGAGTGAACAATCATGAATTCAATCATTCAATCAACTATATTGCTTGTTTTCCTTGATCAAATACTCATTGCTTTCTGCAAAAGTTTAAACAAGAGTACCTCCAATGTCTTCATGTGATGTTGTCACGACAAGCCGTAACTATAAGTATAAACCTTCAAAAACTTGAATTATTTGATCCCTTGTTAATAACTCATACATTAGCCTGCAAATACGTTAGTACTCATGAGAAACTCGAGATCACTTTTCTTTCTCATGAATATGGATCCACAATTATTTTACTCTCAAACTTGAGTTAGGGGAATATGGAAAACGAAAGGATTTCTCGAATAAGACACATGGCTTGGATGTGCAAGTTTTTTATGCTAAAATGACGACTAGCTACCACATCGTTTTGTGGGGAAGATCGAATATATAAAGAGACTTGGTGATGAACAAATCTGAGAGAATCATTCTAGTTGTTTATGGGAAAGACAGCCCCCTCTTTCTTTCGGTTTCTACCTGAAAAAGGGAAACATGTGAAAATTAGCTCCTCCCCTCTTCTTGTATACCCGGTTTCCTTTTTTCAACGAAACAAATAGAATCTAATCCCATAATTTTTTAAGAGAAAAAAGGCAGAGAAAATTTTCTCATTTATCACTGAATTCTCAACGGCTTGAGTAATAGTAAGAGTTCCATTGGGAGCGGGCCCTAGATTTTCCAAGTTTTAGCCTTTACATCATTACAACTTTAATCCCTTCTCTCTCTTTTTTTAGGGGTAGAAACATACAGCTTTAATCCTTGAAATGACAGGATTCTATTATTGATTTGGAGCCAAATTCATTGGAGAAGAGTGGAAAGCGAAGGGAGGCACATAGGTAGTTAGGCAAGCATAAGCAATAGGCTGTAAAGAAAGAGAGGGAAAATGATTCTTAAAAGAGTTGCGATATGAAATCCTACTCTCACCATACGTTCTATATCAGTAAACAGTCACAATCTAACATTGATCATCCACAATACTGCAAGTATTCTCGTCCTTCATTATTATTACTCCAAACACCGACCTATGTCACCCACCTTTTCCAAGCTTTCACGCTACCAAGCATCAATAGTTCAGTACTTGATGCGTTCATATTCATATGACGACCTCCTAGATTTGTGCCTCATCAAATCAAAATTTCCATATGTAGCAATCAAAATCTGCTGCCACAAAGTCCTAGCGCATGAAAGTTTCTGTCCAGGCAGAAAACAATTCATTCAGAAGAAGAAGTAAAGTGCATAATTTACCAACAACCAGATTACTAGAGATCCAGTAAAGTGCATAATTTAGTTGCAGTACTTGCAAATCAAACAAACAATATGTATGAACCTTTGCAGCTCACCAGTGGAAGCAAGAGTAAACAATTGATGGCTTTTGAATTGTTGAATAATAACAGAAATCTGAAAATTTCTTGCCTGCGACAGAGAAAAGAAAATATTATTTACTTATAAAGCAGGATTGCTTCCACGACACAGAAAGCAGATATCTTTACCATTTATAAGGTCTACTTGAACCCATACAGCCCAAGCTGCGGGTTTGAATACTGTTGTCCCGCACAGATCCAAATTCATGAAGATACATTTTTGACCCAGTTAAGTCACCCAAGGGTGAGCTGAGGAAGTTCAGTCAAAGGTTTCCAAAGCCAGTTCACCCAGAAAGACACCAGATTACATGAAAAAGAGGTCCTATATGCAAATGGTATGTGCCCTTTGAATGTATTCACTGCATACCAGGTAACTCATTGTAAGTAGTTGACTTGCACCCTAGCAATCTGCTGATCCTGTCAAGAGTGTATCTTTATTAAACACTATAAGTGTAAAAGAGTGCTAGTCGCTCATTTCAAGGAAAGCAACAGTTTCTTTCTATCCTTCAAACATCTCAGTTTGACAAATTCAATTGTAGTTAATGACACAAACCAGAACCCCATGCGTTCCTAGAAGTCTTCCGTTAAACAAAATTCACCATATTCTCACCTTCACGGACGCTGTCACCACTATACTGCCAAGTTGCAACAATGACAACAACATTCGCAGTTCTTTGAAATGTTGAATTCAGCTGGTCTGTAAGGTTAGCCATGTTCAGCTCCTTCTGTTTTTTGAATAGGAAATGTTGGAAGCAAGTCTATAAGTTCCTTGTAATTCTGATTCTTCGAGAGTAGCCTCACAACTATGGAGAAAGTGGATGCATCTGGTGACAAATTTCTCGTTTTCATTTTATGCAGAAGTTCAACTACTTTTTCTGTCTGATTATTTTGGCAGAAACCATGCATGAGTGTATTAAATGTGATCGAATTTGGAGCACAACCTTTGGCCTCCATTTCTAACAAAAGATCACTAGCCTTTTCCAATTGGCCTTCTTTACAACGTCCATTGATAATCATAGAATATGTTACAACAGTTGGATCTAAGCCTTCATTGGACATTCTGTACAATAGATCCAAAGCCCTCTCAGTCTTCCCTGTTTTGCACAAGCCATCAATTAGGGAGTTCCAAATTTCAACCCTCGATGCAAATGCAGTATTTTCTAACCGGTGAAACAGGTCCTCTGCCTCTGATACACAACCATTCTTGCATAGCCCGTCAATACAAATCCTGTAAGTATCAGAATCTGGAGCAAGGCCATAAAGTTGCATCTCATCAAACAGTTTTTGTGCTTCTCCAACCTTATCTGACAGTAACAGGCCAAACAGTAAGGTGTTTAATGTGATTATAGTTGGTCTAATCTCCTCATTACGCATTTCCTGGAAAAGAAACATGGCCTCATCGGCGTTTCCCTTCTTGCAGTATCCTTTCATCAGTATATTGTAGCTAACAACATCGGGTTGACAACCCTTACTGACCATAGAAACAAAAAGCTCTTTTCCCTTGCCAAACATACCCACCGAACAATACCCATCCATGATCAGGTTATAAGTAAAAGTATTGGCCTTCATACCTCTCTGAAGCATCATTTCTGACAATTCATTAGCTTCTTCCATCTTACCCAACTTGCAAAGCATTTCGATCAGCACATTAAACGATACCACATTAGGCTGCACACCTTGATCCATCATCCCAACAAACATACGTTTAGCCTCCTCATACTCGCCCACAGAACACAAACCACGCATCAGCGAGGTATAGACCACCACATCTGGAGCAATCCCCTTACCTTTCATTTCCACAAAGAGCTCTTTCGCCTTCTCCACCAAACCATTCTTGCATAGGCCATCAATCATAACACTATACGAAACTAAATTAGGCTTGCAATTAATACCATACTCGTCATTCCCACTAGCCATTTGTTGATGCAACTTAAGAGCAGCACCCGTATTCCCAGTTTGACACAACCCCCTCAACAAAATACCAACAGTTCTAACTGAAGGCCAAAGACCAAACACAGTCATTTTCTGAAACAACCTAACAGCCTCATCAATCCGACCCTCCACACACAAACCCTTAATCAAAGCAGTAAAAGTCACAGTATTTGGCTGATACCCACTCCTCAAAATCCTCCCGAAAACCATATATCCATCACCGACCCTTTTGACATTACAAAAGCAATTGACCAGAATATTCAATGTAATAAAATGAGTTAACAACCCAATTTCACCCATTCTCATGCACAGAGATATAACATCGACATAAAGCTTGTTCCTTGCAAGTGCACTTAACAAAATATTGAACCTTAGATTCGAAGGAAGGGGTTGCATGCGGATCATGTGATCAAAGAAGTGTAGAGATTCTTTGAGAGTGACGTTACCTGACTTACAATTGGAATGGAGGAAAGTTTCAAGTGGGGTTTGGTCTTTAGGTGCGGATTTGGGATTGGAAGAGGTGGAGTTGGGTTTCTTAGTTCTAGATACATGTGGGTTAGTGAACAGAGAAGAGAGCTTACTTGTTTTTGGAGGAGCTGCAGTTGAAGAAGAATATGGAGATGCTAGAATGGCAGTAAGCGAAGAAGTAGAAGGTGGGATTCTCTTGAGAGGCATTTGAAGAGAGACAGGGAGGGAGAGTTTAGTTACAGTAAGTTTGATTAAGGTTTTTGGTTTTGCCGGTTGAATCAAATCAGCCGCCTTTTGGTGTCGGGGACGACAACAGGAACTTGAGCTTTGGACCCGGCTTCATATTTCATTGCTCTGATGATAATAGGAATAGGATCCGACTGTTTAACCCGAATTACGGACTTTCTTTCGGGTTCAAGGTCCAGTTTATGTTATAATTAAAAATTCCTTGTTCTGAGCCTAGGCCTAGCAATGCTTCAATGAACCCATAACATTGGTCCATCAGTATCATAAATTCATGGCCCGCCGCAAATTGAACCATTCATAATATCTTTTTTTTTATTGGGTGGTCATAGACCCATTCATAATATTTAATCCCTGCTTTATCAGTGTAAAACGTACAATAAGAAAGCGAAAATTTCATTTTAATGGAAAAAAAAAATAGACAAATGAATTGGCTATGATAATAAAAAGAAATTTCTCCCTTTTGAAGGGTCCAATGAATCACTTCATTTTTTTTCCCCCTATCAAATGCAGATATACAGTGACACATGGGAAGAAGTTCAAGTAAATGTAAATGCCTCAATTGACATTATATGATGGTACATTCCGATCTCGGTAACTATATATTGATGTACCTTCTCGACAAAAACTATTGAGATGTACCTTGAACAAATTCATGTACACAAACTGATAAGTCGTCCAATTCCATGTATGGAGAGCTAACTAGCCTGAAAGGGCCATAACGTGTCACCACCTGATTTTGGTGAGATGGTGAAGGATGGAGAGCCACATGTAAGTTTTTATGGCTGTCTTCCAACAAATATAACGATTAACAAGCAAATGAGAGGAAGGAGCAATGGCAAATTTTCTTTCCATCATTACAACATCGGATCAAGAAGTTACTGAAACCCTTTTCCCCTGGAATCCTGAGACATGCAGTACGGTATGTTGTTGTATTAATCATGTCTGAAAATAATAATAATACAAACTGGTCATCACGCTCCTTGTCCTCCAGTAATTAAGTCTGCATTGATCTTTCTTGATTTTACGTGATATTCTTAATTTCCCCCGCGTCCATGTTTCTTCAGATTATGATCATGATAGCAAACCAACTTTCACACAGATACTTGTAGCTTCCTCCATCGGGCTGATCATTGCAGCAGCTGTCCATTTTCAGCTGAAAAGGCAAAGAGATCGGAAGATCATCCCCCGCCTTAGACAATCCCACAAAGTTGGTCATGCTGGCAAGCTTGAGAGGTTCTCCCATTATGTAGGTAATTACATCATCTTTTCTCATTATAAAATAATTAACACATGCATATGTATATGTGTGTGTGTGTATATATATCGCTTCTTTTTTCTTTTGTTAATTTTTGTTGTCTTGATCATCATCAACTTTCTATATATGAATATATCATCTTTCAATTGCAGCTAGGCAAATGGGATTTGCGGATAGGAGAGAGTGTCCACATTTATGCAAGCTAGCATCTGAGTATATTCGAAAATGTGAAGGGTGCGAGGAAGATATCTATACATTCTTCCAAGATGAACCTGATGCCGATTCCCTCTATATTAAACTTGTGGAGGAGTTTGAGAGGTGCATTCTTAGTTACTTCGCTTACCATTGGAGCCATGCCGATATCCTTATTAGTCAGGTAATTAACTAAAACTTCATGGATCTAGATCTTGAAGGGAAAGCCAATTGAAAGAATCATGAATTAGATCCATCATCCATGGATGTTAATTTTGCCATACTAATTTTCTTAATTTCACACGTCTCCTGTACAAAGTAAATACGAAACATTTTAAGGGTGTATAGCCTCCTAACTTGCATGCAAGTGCTGCAAGGTGGTGAATATATGGCTTTATAGGTTGGTCTCCTCATATTGTGCATGAAATGTCTTTCGAGAAAGAACATTTAAAAATTTTCTTAATTTCCGTTCACTTTAATACATAAATATATGCTTTTATATGTAATTGAGATTGTGATCTTGTATCATGTTCTCACTGCTTCCTTGTCCCCAAATTCCAGGTGTTGAGTTCGGATCACGATCAGCCTAAAAGGAAGCTCAAACACATTGTCATGGCAGCAACTAGGTGCGTACTATGGTTTCTCATTGTTTTTTTACTCTCTTTTCTCTTTCTGTGGTCAACTCTGCAACATTATTGATGAAATGTTTCATTCTTGTCTATGATTTAGGGACCAGATATTTGAGAGGGTCACGAAAAATCTAAAGGTTGCTAGGGTGTTCACCACACTAGTGGAAGAGATGAAAGCAATGGGGTTGGCTGCAAGTGATGACTCGCAATGTACTGAAGTGATGGCACCGGTAGCGTTGGGGGATAGAAGTCCCGTTCTCCTGCTCATGGGTGGTGGGATGGGAGCTGGGAAAAGCACAGTGCTCAAGGACATTCTCAAAGAGTAAGAACATTATACTATGAGATGCAACCAACGGGAGATTTTTTTTACTGGCTAATTAACATATGGGTTTGATGACTTATGAACAGAACCTTCTGGGCAGGAGCAGCAGGGAATGCAGTGATTATTGAGGCAGATGCATTCAAAGAAACAGATGTCATCTACAGGGCCCTTAGCTCAAGAGGACATGTTGACATGATCCAAACGGCTGAACTGGTAATATACGTAAACCATCAGGGGAAAAAAAAAAAAAAAAGGAGGAATCCCCAAACGGACTTACTCTATCTGCCTCTTAAGTTTCATGAAATTGTATTGGCTGTTTATTTTGCCAAATTGCCCCAATTTCCACGGGCTCAATGGATTATAAGATGGAAATTGAATCCTTATTAGTTTCAGGTTCCCAGTTCCAACATTAGGACATTTTCCCAGTTAAATATCTAAAACAACGCATGGCTGTATTCTGGTTGTATTGACAATTACTAAGAGCCAACAACAGTTTATGTTTTCTTCTTTGTTTACTTACCTTAAACAAACAGGTGCACCAATCATCGACAGATGCTGCATGCTCTCTGTTGGTGACAGCACTGAATGAAGGACGGGATGTGATAATGGATGGTACACTGTCCTGGGTGCCATTTGTTGTGCAGACTATAACAATGGCCAGAATTGTGCACCGTCGGCGCTATCGCATGGGTGCTGGTTATAAGGTAGGTGGTGACGGAGCTGTGACTGAGAACTATTGGGAGCAAATTGATGAGGAACAACCTCTTATAGATGGAAAGAAAAAGAGGAAACCGTATAGGATAGAGCTGGTTGGGGTCGTTTGTGATGCTTATTTGGCAGTTGTTAGAGGCATAAGGTATGACCAAAATCATTAACATCTAATGGTTTTACCTTTACATTGTGACCTGAATAAAAACGGAATAGAGAGATTATACAAAATAATCTAAAACAAAGTGAATTTATATCATTAATCTTTTATTATTACTTGTACTAATCTAAATGCAATTGGGTTTGTCATGTCCATGCAGGAGAGCTATAATGTGCAGGAGAGCTGTAAGAGTAAACTCTCAGCTAAAATCTCACAAGAGATTTTCAAATGCTTTTCTAACATACTGCAACCTGGTTGATAATGCAAGACTCTACTGTACCAACGCACTAGGAGGTCCGCCTAAGGTATACAGACTGTCCTTCCATCTTATTTCAATATGCTTTGCTGCATAGTAAGCTGTCACAGAGAAAGTAGCAAAGAAATAAAAGAAAGTATAATGGATGAGGTAAACTATCCCAAGTCAGACATGATACTAAATTCTGAGGTTTGAAGTATGAAGGCTAAGCTTTTGGCTACTAATTAACATGTTCTAAAACTGAAGAAAAGCCTGAATTTACCACACCTATCTGCAGACTGAGGCAAGTTAGCTCAACCTGAACATGAAGCAATCTAATTAGTTCTCCTGCTCAGGAAAAAAAAAAAAAAGAATTTATAGAGAAATATCTCCCAAAAGCAAGTCAAGAACAGAAATTTCAGTGGCATTAGTCTTATGAAGATAACTGAAAGGAAGAAAAATAAAAGCAACTCAATTACATATTTCAGTAGCTTTAGGGCTTGGGGAGATAACTGAGCAAGAGATTCATTGCACAAGCACTTCATTTATTGTTTCATCAAATTGCTAACACAATTGTGGCAGTTGATAGGATGGAAAGACAAAGAGAGAACCCTGCTGGTCGATCCAGAAGAAATAGACTGTTTGAAAAGGGTAGGCAGTTTGAACGAAGCAGCAGATTCAATCAATGAACTTTACAAGCCCCCATATTCAGCCTGTAAAACTGGCTCAATTTGGAAAGACATTGTATTATCGCCATCAAGGTTAAACATTCAAAAGGAGTTGAAGTTTTCAATCCAGAAAGTTGAAAGATCAAAACAACATCATGAAAATGCAGGGCATACAAAACCAAAAGCTTCATAAGATTCTTGGCCCACAACAGAGACGGTTTCATGTTTACACCAAACCGGGAATAATTTGAGTAGGTGCATGACTGAATTAGTATGTAAAAATTTCTCTATTTTTTCCCCCTTGTTTTGCTGATGTATAAGTAGAATTTTACTTACTGGCCACGACACAAGAACTAAAGCTAGTTATGCAAAGAGAGTATACTGGATTAGCAGTTACAAGAGTTTCAGAAAAGTCATCCAGTAAGGAGAAAGGTGTAATAGTTATTGGAAAACTCATGAAAATTTTGATTGTGAATGCATTGGAGTTTTGAGATATAGAATGTCATTGTGTTTTTTTGGTTTCTTTTTCCGGAGTACATAACAAACAATGCAAAATTCATGTACAATTACATAGTTTTTGCAAAAGTTGTGCAAAGTTTTAGCAAAAGTTGTGCAAGGTGCCAATATCATTTGTTTAAGCTAGAGGTTCTCAACAATGTGGAAAAATACACACAAGATATGTATCTATTAGGTTTCTTGTGTAGCTGGAGGCACAAATTATTCATTTCATGTGGAGTGAGGTTGGCTTAAAATTTTTGCAAGAGATTAGCTTGGTTGTTAGAAGATACCATCTATCTCCATACAAGAGTATCTCCATTTTATTTGGAGAGACACCAGAACCAAAATGATGTGATTTTCAGTGGCTGCTTACATGCCCTGCCAAAAGAATTGCAAACATAAAATATTGTTACCAGATGAATTACATAAACCAAGCAAGCCATCACACTGAAAACAAAATTATTGAACATTATGTTAGGGAAGAAAAGAATGAATAATAAGATTAAGATGTTAGATTCCATAACAGCAATACAATACCATGTTCAATGCAAAAGGATCATAGAAGAGGAAGTAAGATCAGTGACTTAAATAGTACAGCTGCATCGAACGACAGGAGTGCTTTTGGATCCCCACTTCCTGCAACCCCATGTATACCACCGATGTCTGGCTATTCTCACTTTCCTAGAGGAAGGAAATCCTTGTATACAATTAGGCATCCACAACTAAGACAAATCACCGATCCAAGTGAAAATTGGTGGTTTGCGCAGGAAAAGAGTAATGAAAAGAAACATCTCATTTATGCAAATATTTCTACCAAAGGCCAAAAGTATCCACAGAGTGATACGAGCAACTATAACTTTTCCGATTAGTTCTATCTCCTACTCTCTTCAAGATTATAGTTGATGAAGAAGCATAACTGTCCTAGAAACAGTTACCAACCTAGTCAAGAGACCAGAAGAAACAACAGAGGAAGAAAGTGAAAATGCATTCGCCAAATTTGCAGAGATATGATTGCAAATGAAGACATCCAGCAACCAAAAATGGAAGCTTCTACATGCAATTACGAGTCATACTATCAATTCTTCTACTTGTACTTGTTCATCCACAATAGCTGCCAGAATAAAACTCCAACCCAGTGATAAACTCTGCTTATGCCGCAACTCAATGTACCCTTGCTTTATCAATAAAAACTCGATGTCTCCTTACATTGTGAAACACTGAAAACACAAACATAGATGCATTGTAAAGGGTGCAAAATGCTACAGCATCCATCCCACTTGGATAGGCATTTAAGCTAAGGGCAAAAGAATTAAGGAAATTACATTGGTTAAATTGTTGTGGCATTTCACCCAGAAGGTAATGAGTTACTCATACAGCCTGTCTCAAGGCTCTAGGGTGAGTAGCAGGATCAACATTTAATATATTGTGAGCCAAAACAATTGATTCAATCAGTTCTTGCCAATAACCATGGCTGCTGACAAGAAACATTAAGCGCTAAAAGCTCAAACAAAATGAGCACCTAGGAGAAAAGGGCAATATGCAAATAATGAAGATTCATCAGACTGAATTATTAGGATGCTTGTGCCCATCAATCGTGGAGCCATTCATTAATAGTAACAGAACTCGGTGCAAAGTTTTTGCCCCTATATGAGTTACCACTCCCTGATTTCTTCTACTACCCCAAACACCTGACTGCATTATCTAACTGAAACGGGATGTTACCACCAAAATTGCACTGTGCATCCAAACTCATCCTAAGAAGACATGATCCAAGGTGGATACTTGGCATGTCCACCACAACCTCTCCCTCCCCCGTCCCCGTCTGTCTCTCTTCCAGGTCAATCACAAGGGAAATGAATCCAAAATTTGCCTTATCCTATGACAAATGAGACATGAGACCTGCTGGCAAATAGAATTCCTTTCAGGATTTCCAATACCTCCGAATGAATAGTAAATGCATCAATGTGATCTATCAACAAATTTGCAGTTTCTCAACGACTGCACGCGCAGCAGTACAACTATGAGAAATCCACCAATTCACACTACCTCGATTTTCTAAAACGAAGTGGAGATAATCAGAAGGGGATATATTGGGAAACAGAACAATTAACACTCTCAGTTTTCTACGACAATAAATAAATCAGGACAAAATTTTTTCTCTAATATGACTATTTTAGTAGGACCGAAGTACTGTAGCTGAGTAGTAAAATGCTATCAAAATTGCTTTAGCAGAATTTCTTCATCTCCGGGTCATGGAGCAATTAAGGGCGTGTTCCCATTAACTTGAAATCTTAGTTGAAATTTAAAAAAAAATGGAAAGAGTAGCAAAACGGAAGCATTTGGTCCCGCAGAAGAAAGCATTTCAAGCTTGGCAATGTTAGGATCAGATTGGGAATGCAAAGATAACTTTACAACAAAAAACAATTTGGAGGAACTATACAATGCAATAACAGAAAAATTTGGATGAAGTACAAGATCATTACAAAGTGTTTGTCGATCATTCACATGAGAGATACTTTGAAAGTTATGAGCAGAATAATTCTACCATCAGCCCAGGGCACAGAAACAATGGTGTCAGAGCCTCTGGCAGGACAAAGAGCAAAAAAAGGAACAAAGATCCTTCAGCACGCGGCCCTGTGTGGTTTTAGTTCAAATCCCCTTCAACTACATCAAACATAAATAGAAACTTTGAATTGCAGAGGAACAAGTGGTGGCTTTATAAAGGTATCTTTAAGCTAAAAAGGCATAGTTCTAATATGGGCATATCCAAATCTGGCTAACAAGACAATTTTCCTGACAATTCTATTTTATTAAAGTATTTTGAGTCATATAAAACCAGCATTGGCTAACTATTAGTTTCCATAGATGAAAACATTTCTTATGTTGCCAACTTAGCATAATATGAGGTTTGCAACTATTCCTATACATCTGTGTAGACACTAGTCAATCCCAACTACTTTTCATTTGAGGCTAAGTTAAACAACTTATGTTGGTACTACATTAATGGTTTCTACGGAAAAGGACAGACTCGATGGGAGTGAACTAGAGCAGACTGAGGTTAAGTCATTGAAGACATAACAGGAAAGGTATTTGAAAACACTGTAAATGAACAGAGAACATAAAAAAGGAAGGTATTTAAAGCACTGCCCTGGGGCCCCAGGATTGAGTAATTGCATAAACAATTCATCTAAGCCGTAATTCCAAATCAGTCAATGGAACTGCATGGATGCATAACCAGCCAAGGAAAGTTCCGCAGAGCTTTTACCTGCATGTCACTGCAACCATTGGAGTGATGCCGAGTTGGCTAAACACATTCACAGCTGAAACAAATATTCTAGTTGAATAATTAATCCTTAAAAGCACACTTCTACACCATGCAATAGGTGTGAGAATTGCTCAGATGTCCAAGATGGCTAACTTCTGATGGTCATTGGTGCATCATCATATGAACACCCAAGATAAAGATCCCCCTAACTTTAATTTACTCCTATATCAGTAAGCAGAAGCCTAACTGTTTCTGAGCCTTAACCAATGGGAGAAACCTAAAAGCACGAAAGCAGTTAAAACAGTATCGAACACATCGACAGAATAGCCATAGCTTAACATTGAAACTACCAATGCAAACAAAGAATTGAGCTAGACAGAACTGACGGTTTTCAAATAAAAGAAACAACCATATAAACCTTCATTATGTAGGCTCACAAAGTTTTGGAATATTAAAACTTAAAGTATTGAAATCTCTTGAGAAAGGAGGAAATCAAGATTAATAAAACCACATTCAGTCCCACACATGCGGGAAATCACCTTAAGGTTGTTATCAATGATGATCTCGCCAAAGTCATCGACGAAGAATTCAGACAAATTCCTGCCTTTGAGCAATTTTTGCATGAACGGACATATCTTCAGAACCCAAGACTTTTTCTGTCCACCAAGGAACATAGCCTTGAAAATTACCATTAGTGAGGGTTTCTGATTAAAAAAAGAATTAGCATCTGTGCGTAAAAGAAATTCCCTGCTTAATTAGTCCAACCATGAAATTCAAAAGAAAACAACTGACCATGCTAAACTACTAAAGTTGCTAGAAATTTGGTATTGAACCAGCATACCATCTTCAACGCCAGTTTCTTAGAATCTCCCTATATCTCTCCCAATCCATCTACCAGGGACAGCAGATCATAAATTATTTTAATAAAGGCTAAGAACCCCTATGCAGAAGGAGGTCACGTAGGATGCATTTCTGGGAAACACAGATCAAATATCCTTTCATAGGCATACAACTGGTGGCCATTAATCTTCAATACCTTAGATGCTACTTCAACAATTTATTTCAAGTTTATTTAGCTGTTTACCTAACAAATTTAATGCCTCACAAGATGTTGCTACCCTTAAAGTTATCACCCATCAGCTATGAAGGGTCATTACCTACACAATTACCACCAGGACAAAGTTGTCAGCACATATCTTGCACAGCCAATAATGGCAGTACACTGGAAACATGAAGAAGGCCATAAGAGGTCAAAATTACAACTGCATTCCAATTAGAGAACCCTATTTTGCGCTGCTATCACATCGCCATTGCAAATACAGAGCATCTTAGCTTGATTGTGTGTTTTAAGCCGCGACATGTTATGGTATTCTCTGCTTTCAAAGTCCCAATCCAGCTTGAATAATGTCAAATACACACGTGGGGTGAACCCTATGAGCCACCAACTTGCAGACAACAAGTTTTATAATTTTTATGGTTGGGATGGAACCATAAGCCTCCTAGAGTTTCTATCATAAGTGGTTAATAAGTTCACAACAGAAAAGAACAATGACGCCTACAGAACGAAATCCCCAATTTCTAAAACAAAACAACTGAGGGTTTTGCAAGCATGCTGATGATAATTACAGGTGATAGTTTCAAAGAGATGAAGCATAACAACCAAGAACAATCAGCAATCCTGCTGAGAGAGATTACCAAGATAAAGCAAAACTTAGGCCAACTTCAAAGAAAGATTACGAAAACACAGCAGAAACTTAGGTCCAGTCCAGCTTTGAAGACAGATTACCCACTTGTAATGTGGTTTCTGGAGAGTATAATTAAAGCTACCAAAGAGATAGTGATAAGCAAAACAGAAAAGCAACATGAAATGGATCTTAAAACGGCACTCACCTACGCCAGTAATGGTGTCAGTAAAGCTCCATTTTCTCTTCCAAACCCCGTAGAAAATCCATCGGCCGTAACGGACGGAGACCAGCCTACAATACAAGCACTACATGCTTAGAAGCCCACGAACTTCAGTAATAATAACAACCGTGAGCCACGTTTCTAAGGAAAGCACTAAAGCGCGTGTGTGTGTACCTTTTTCGTGTGATACAGGAAGATGGAAGCTGAAACCCAGCAGCCGCTTCCAATCTTCAAATCAGGGAACCGAAATTGGCGTGCGCGAGTGCCGATAATTTCCATTCTAACACGCACCAACTGGCTACTACAGTACATACTAGTTGTAAATACCAACCCATATCCTTCATTTTTATTCCCTAGATCACTCTTTTTCTTAACCCTAAGCTTCCCATTTTAAAAGATTAATCAATTTATGACCGCCCAATTAAGCGGAAAAAAAAAATTGAAAATCTTGGTGGTTACGAACTCCGTAATCGATGATCATATCCTCTTATCTTTGTCGGTCGAGTAATCGGAAACCGTTTTAAGACGATAAAATTAATGCTTTGATTATTGATTTGATTGATTGCTAATGTTTCAGACGTTTGTGTAACAAACATATTGTGATAACTAAAATGGCTGAATTAATACAACCATAAAATCCCATTTGATTCACAGAAAATCATGCACCTAACACACACAAAAAATTGAAACCCAACATCACAAGTAGCTACATTACTGTTATCAAATCCCTAAAAAATTAACAGAGAAACGAATTACAAAGTAAGAAGAAAAATGGGAATGTAACGAACTAAGATCCAATGTCATATATGAGGATATACATACATGGACCCCAAATCACACCCCGAAATTTACAAACCTACCCCTACAGGCACTAGTCTCTCTCTCTGTCGTATTTCTTTCTCTTTCGCCCTCTATCTCTCTCTCTCTCTCTCTCTCTACTGCCATCACTTCCTTGTCCTCCTCGCCGCGGTAGCCTTCTTCGCCGGCGACTTAACGCTCTTAACCTTCACGCTCTTGGCAGGGGCCTTCTTAGCTGCAGCGGCCTTCTTCGGCGCAGCTTTGGCCGCCGCAGCTGCCGTCCTCTTCCCTGGAGATGTTCTGGTGGACGTCCTGGCCACCTTAGCCGCCGGCTTCTTCTCGGCCTTGGGCTTGGCAGCAGCCTTGGTCTTCGTGGCGGCCGCCTTGGCCTTGACCGGAGCAGCAGCCTTGGCTTTAGGCTTCACGACAGCTTTGGGCTTTGCGGCGGTCTTGGGCTTGGCAGCTGATTTAGACTTGGCCTTGGCCGGAGCCTTAGCCGCCGCCGCCTTGGCGGGCTTAGTATCCTTCTTAGCAGCTGGTTTAGCCTTGGGCTTGGGCTTGGCAGCAGCAGCCGCCTTCTTCTTAGCCGGAGAAGCAGCAGGGGCCGGCTTGGGAGCGGAGGAGCGAGAAGCTGGAGGGAGCTTGAAGGAGCCCTTGACCTTGACGAGCCTACCGGAGGCGACGAGCTTCTTCAAGTGGAACAAAAGAAGCTTCTTGAAGTTGGGGGGCAACTGCTTCTGCTTCTCTTCAATGAACTTGGTTATCGCGTACTGGCTAGACCCGGTCTTCTCCTTCAGGGTAACAATTGCATCCTTGATCATCTAAAACACAAAACAACATCATCAGATCCAGAACAAAACATCGTAACTCAAAACGGTAAAAGAAATAAAGTAAAACGACAGGATCAATACCTCTTCGTAGGGAGGGTGAGAAGAAGGGGTACGAGTTCTGGGTTTCTTAGGAGCAGGGCTCTTCTTAGGCTTGGGCTCTTTGGGTTGTTTCGCCTTCTTGGCTCGCGTGACTTTGGCGGCCGGTTTCTCCTCGGGCTGGGTTTCCTCCGCCGGGTCGGGGTTAGTCTCGACGGGGACGGTTGGTTCTTCGGTGGCCATCTCGTGCTAGGGTTTTGATAAGATTGGGGAAAAGAAAGGAGGGGAGGGAGTGGCTAGGGATTGGATCTGGAAATTGGTTGAGTATAGAATAGATGTGTGTGGTTGTGCTGGTAATTCCGTTGATGTGTGAGTGAGGATGACGAAAATGGAGGCATTTAAATAGTCAAGTATACAGAGGAAGGTATCCAAAAGCTGCTACCTGATTGGTTAAACCACATTTCACGCGGATCGCCTCCTTTTGTCAAGTTTAAATATTGGCCTTTGGATCTGGGCTTATCTACGGGTGAGAGCGAGTGGGATGAGGAGGATTTGGATGGGCGATATTGAGAGGGGTGGATGTAGTTTGTTGGTTTGGGGTGTGCTTTTAAGCTCTAATAATTTGGGCATATCTTGATCTGTAGTTAATGGATTTTAATGAGGTTTTTTGCATTCGCTAGCTTATTATTTGAGCGTTCCAATGAGTATTGGATTGTGATTTTCGGCTCAGCATTTTGGGAGAAATTCGGGTTTGAAGCCGTAAAGGTCAAAACAAGGGTTTGGTTTGATGTTGTTGTGGTTATGAGCGATTTCTGAAGAATGCTCTGGTTTAATCCCAGATTTTTTCACCTTTCCTGAAAGTAGCTTAGTAAAGGAAGCCATTGAACTAAGAAGCGTGAAAATCCATTCAGATTTGGGCAGCAAACGATTGAGCAGAATACCAATCAACTTGCACACATTCATGGGTCAATATGGATGCACTAGAACATTCTTGTGGTGTAGCCATTTGCAAGGATTAAAATTCACCAATTATTTTCTAATTTGTGAATACATTACTTGTGATCATTCTGTATTTGCAATGTTAATGAATTCAAGCAGCGATTGTGCTGGTGAATTAAAGACTTTCCGGCCACATACATATAGTTCATTTTCATGTACAAGTTCCTTCATTGCATAGCGACACATATGTGACCTCTGTCTTTTGCTTAGCTTCACAATCCGCAGCTCAACCTTTCTGGACAAATAAGACCAATAAAATCATCCCTGTGAGTGAACAATACAATCTCAGATTATAAGACATGGTGCTAAAAAATGTACTCTTGACAGTACCTCATTGTTTACCCTCAAATTATTTTACCGTGTTCCTGAACATCCACAGGGTAAAAGCATGGAGCATTGCAAACACTCTAAAATCACAAAAACAACATCTGAATCTCTTCTGCTACCGATTACTCCACAACCAATGCTAGCAATACTCTATTTAACAGCGAATTAACTGTCTTATGAATAGAATTAATCAAAGTCACACGGCATAATTTAGAATAATGTGGCGAATTACCAACAACTGTCACTTCCTCCACACACTCAACCCTTGAGATGAATGAACAATTGGAGAATCGAGGCTGATACATCCCCAGATTTGTGCTTTGGCTTGGTAACTCGGTAGTAAAGAACGATTCCAGAAGCTATTCGTGTATGTAATTGCAAGTCAGCAACTTCTTAATGCAAGACACATGGTTTTCTAGCTCACATGGAGATAGTAACCTGGGTTGTTCTTCATCCCATTAGTGGTGTTTCCTACTACAACTAGGATCAACTAATTCTGTAACAAGAATCATCTTCTTTACCGTCTGATAGGCTCTCAATTCAATACGATAATTCTTTGAGTTCTCCGTTCATATGGAATTATAGGGCTTCATAACAAAACTGCAGTTGTATACAGGACCACATCGCCATTTGGACTGCAAGAGGAGAAAACAACACACAGAGATTGACAAAACCTACACAGGCATGCCTTAATTTATAACACAAATTTGCTGCTTTGAGAATACAGGGATAGTGGTCAGAATTTAAACATCGAATTCCTGAAGTAAGGTACAAGAAACATTTCGATTGAAGAACTGGTTTAGCCGTCTTCAGCTACTGTGTCAGTTTGTGACTGGAAGCATTAGTTTGTGAAGGCTTTCCCCTAATCAACAATCAGGACATAACTTCGCCATCTCCTTACCACACAATTGAATTCTTTACATAACACAAGACTGATTAGAGTTCAGTTATGCTTTACAACTTTGCATTTGTTAAAGGCTGGTTGTCACTGTCATCAATTCTTTTCTACCTTATTTGTTTTCCACGTTTTTGATTGGATACAGCAGCAGTATGTGTCAATTTCTTGCTCCCGGTACCTCGTCTTAAAAAAATCAAAGTTCTGCATATCAGAGCAATTCCTTCACTATTTGAGGTTGAAATCTTCTATGCTCTCATCCCCTAATCCAATTTTCTTCATGGCTTAACTTTATATTTCAGCTCACTTGCTTGAATTTCACTTCCATTTTTTGGCTCTGGTAAGGACCAAATATGCTAACGTTCCCATGGTAACCTATTTAGGTACGTAAACACTCGAATCAAAAAAAAAAAGTCAAGCCTTATAAATCTCGTTTTAGGTAAAATCATCAACAATTGTGAAGTTGATGCCATCGTTCTTTTTGCAAAACTCGCATGTACAAATCGTGTTCACAGCTATAATGTACGACTATGCTCTTTTACTTGATATATGTTCGTATTCTAAAATGGAGACCATACATGATTCCCCAAGGCTTGGGAACGTCATCGACCTATTAGTAGCTTATGGTGTTACCGACCATTAACAACGGCACTTAACCTGGGTTGCTTAATTAGATTAAGCGTCTGGGATTTAATTACAGGATTGAATATCCCTCCCCTTATCTCCTATACTTCAATCTTATCCAAATTTTCTAACTCAACGGATAAGTCTCGCCTTATTTTAGATATCTTACTTTCTCACTTATTTTGTAGCCTTTCATTCGAAAATTAATGGTATGATCTATCTTGTTATATTACTATAGGAAAAATCCATATCCTAACTTTACTAATTGATCTAATCCTAACACATATTCCATATCATCCAAACATGAAACATACATCGTGATACAGCTTAGGCTCTGTTTCCCCAGCTCAGCTCAAATGTCATACATAAGGAAAACTTTGAATTTGATACTCTACCCATGACACTGTATTTTCTGCCTTAGTTAAGAATTAAGATTCAGGGAGGTGTACAGAACTGGCATTTGAAATTTATCCATCACCGAAAAAAACAGAGGTTGCGTTACTGCATTACCTTAATCGATATTCACATTTCTTTGTTTGGCGTGGATATTTTCCATGGAAGGCATGTGAACTGTATTACATCATCTCGCTAGAAATAGATGGAAAGGATCTCTCACCATCGGAAGTTGTCCAAGTACCGATGAAGTTTTGTTGTGTGAACTTTTTTTTGTTCTTTATAGAAACTCGCTACGTGGTGGACTTAGTCACACGCAGATAGTATGAAAATGATTATGTCCATGGGAAGTGAGATATATATGAGCTAGTCCAAAAATATAAATTCTATAAATAAAATACATACGGATACTATAAAAGGCTCAGGAACTACTTACGAGATATGTGTGAACTAGTTCCGAATATAAATACTCTTAAAATCCATAAATAAAGCACCGAATACTGTTTCGACGAGATAATAAAGCTCCAATGCTTTTAATTGTTTGTAAACATATATATTTGTCACTAAATATTTAAGCGACACCATCATAATGATATTAGTGAGGGTCTGAAAACAATACCGGCCTGAAGCAATTGTAAAATAAGGGATCGCTAATCAAAAGTATCCATCTTCATGCCACAAAATGTGTAACGCATCAAATATCTCGGCAGAAGGCGTGCATCTTATCTTAATGAGTTTAAATGAGTAAAAAAAAGTTTCTTTATCTCAAACTCAAATAATTCATTGTCAACATTTAAGTGGTTTGGTGTATTCCTTTGAATAACATTTTTATGAATATGTCGACCTAGTTCAAACCAGGCTAAACCATTGGTTAGATAAAAAAAAAAAAAAAGTTTATAAATCTCATTGTTTTAATCAACTCGAACAAACTAAATCGATATTTAGAGTATAATGAGACATGCTATTTGAATGTCGATATCCGTTCCATCATAAGTTCAAAACTCATAACTTAGCTCAGTTTTATCAATCTCAAGTAAAAGCTTTTTGCATTGAAGCAAGTTAAGCTCAAGGTTAATAACACTCTACTCGTTAAATTCATCAGCCTAATCAATCCCTTAATCAAATCTCGTCGAATTTATGATCATGTATATTTGAATTGAGTTTTATTGAGCTAATTCTAGCAATTTCTTATGAGTTCAATCTAGACGAAACCAAATTCGAGCCTACAAATTCAAGTCGCGTTTGGCTATTATCTTAGCAAGTCAAGTTGAAATTGCATATACTAGGCCCGTCTTACTCATTTACGACAATTTTGATATGCTCCTTAATTGAATTATTATACCCTCCCATATTGATTGAAACTAGATTCATCAAATTAGTTTCCACTATTTTGATGTTCGTGATTATTGTTATATTCATTTCTATTCTGTCGCGCTTTTAGTCATTAAAATATGAAAGAAATCATTATTGTGATCTTCATTCGTTGGATTAAAATATGCTCGCTTAAGATTCAACATAACCAAAAGAATAAGAGAAAAAAAACTTGTGTTATGACGAGCCTTGCCATATCCATAGTAATCTCAATGGGTAAGGATGCCAAGAAAAAGAAAATTTCAGGGACTAAACCTGACATTGTACAGATTAACCTAAACCAGACTTGGGGTCAAGTGTGGGTTGTGGCCCGTTTCGGCCCAAAGACGGGACTTATGTCGAATTAAATTGAGCCCGTGCCTTTGCCACCAAAAGGGGCCAAGATCCCGATATGATGATGGCCCCTTCCCACCAGTGTCATATTAACTGTCGTTTTTTTATTGGCCCAACAAAACTTGCATGATTTGACGACCTCTTTTTACTGTAAAAATATGGGTTCACAACAACCACCTGATGATGGATATGGTCCTGCATACAAAAAAATTGTACCCAATGTTTCGAAACCAATCATGTTGTCATCTACTATACATATAGACTCTAAAAATTTAAATATTAGCCCGATATCGAATATGTGAGACCATGATTTTTCATTAAAAGACTAATTCAAACTTAAGACTACATATCATAGACATACATTAATAATGAGGAAAATATATTTTGGAATAGTTTGCTAGCATAAATTTTTTTCTGTTTCAATGAGAAACGTTAAACATGTATTTACCAACTTAGAAAGAGATATTCGGCCAAAATACTAACTTAGGAAGATATATGTTTTCCATAATTGGGCCACTGAAAGATTTCCCTCCTTGTAGCGTTGAATTATCTGCGTTAATTGCCTGACAGAAAAAGAAATGATGAAGAAAGAAAAGGGCATTCTCATACACTTGGCCCAAATCAAAACCTAAAAAGCATTGATATGGGGTTGGTCTAAGGGGTAAGCGACTTACCTAAAGTCTCTTCATATATGCAGAAAATTCCCGTAGACCAGACTGATTTTAATTAATTTATTCCTTCGATGAGATTTCTTTCTTTTTTTGGATCATCCTTTGATGAATTTCTTGATAAGAAGATACAAAGAGAGATTTCAATTATGGCTGGCAAAAGACAAAAGTGTTATTCTTAAGGTATGATATGATGCACACGTAAGCGTATCCACTTGGAAAACATGTGGCATTGGATGACTGACAAATGTGTTAATCTCAAGGAATATGTATGACATTTATATATTTGATTCTTATGATAGGTTATAAAATCTGGGGGACTAAAGAAAAAAAAAAATAATATGATATAGAGTCTGCCTATCTGGGCAATAACTTTTTTTCTTTAACGGGCCCTTGTCTGGCCCACCCGATTAAAAACATGAAATCCTACCATAGTTGCCAGATTCTCAGATCCAGTTGTTGTCCGATGTTCTCATGAAAAAATAAGTGAAAATGCTAGCACTAACGGCTTGAACGTGCTTAAAGTGGAGACCTGAGTGTTAATACCTACAGAGTGTCGGTGGAGATAGGATGGACTCCCCTCCTGAAGGCTGGTAGAAAGTCAACATAGATGGTGCTTTCTATTTCTTCATTAATCGAACAACGGTTGGTGGGCTTGTTCGGTCGTTCAGGAAGATGGTGCAAAAGATTCATACATAATATATGATCTTGCACTAGTTTCCAAGCAGAATCATGGTTATGATGCTCGATGCATTGCATGGAGCACATGCATAATTCATTTGATTGTGGAGACGGATAACCAAGAGGTAGCCTCACTTTTAAATGCCCCACCTGCTAGACGTGTGGAGCATCTACCATCATAATTGCACTTGTTCTATATTAGCTCGGAATTGGACAGTTAATATCCACCATATACCGGGAGCTAATTTTGTAGCAGATATTTTAGCTAAGAGAGCTTTACAGCTAATTGATGAGTTGAGAATTCTTGACATTCCGCGTGACTACTGCATGGTTGCCATTTTGGCAAATGCAACTGGCTCGTAACCCGTACCTTGTTAATTTAAGTTTTATATCACGTCTTTTACCAAAAAAAAAATTGACATTTTTTTATAGGGAGGATCTATTCAAATTCGATCAAGGTCACACAACACGTTACGGTAGGTGAGTTTTTGGATGAGAATTTTACATATACAGGAGACTCGAACTTGAAGCCATGCTTAAGTGGAACCAGGTGGATTAACAAGTTAATGATTGTTCTCATAGAAAAACAAAGACAAAAATAAAAATGTAACAGCCCGGGTAAATTTTTGATTTTTACCGGGACTGTAGAAATTGTTTCACCGTGATTCACTGTTGAAATAATCCCGGGAATTTAATTCACGGTAAAACAGGAGTCGTTTTTCGAAAACGAGAATTTTCCCGCGCTCGGGAGTTTCTTCCTAACTAACCGAGCCTCGGTTTTCAGTTCCGAGAGTTGGTTGACGCTCGAGAGAATTAATCGGATTTTCCGAGCCCAAGTCATATTTTTGGACTCGGGACGGGAAATTACGATTTTGCCCCTGTCATCTTTCTTTTCTTCTTTTCTTTTCCTCTTTTCTTTCTTCTTTTTCTCTTTTCTTTTTCCCTTTCTTTCCCGTCACTTTTCTTCTCCCGCCCGTGACGCCGCCGCTTGCCCCACCATTTCCTTCCTGCCCCTCTCCTATGAGCCCTTGTCTGCCATCTTCTTTTTGTCTTCCTTCTCTCCCTCATCTCCTCTTCTCCACCAACAAACACACACACATCCACCGAACCCATCTTTTCCCTTTCACTTTTCTTTTCTTTTCTCCTTCCTCTCCTACTCCTCCTTCCTTCCGCCCGTCCACAAGAAGCCGAGACCACCGACGCCTCCCCCACCGCGAGCCACCTTTGCGCACCGACCCCCACCAAAGAACACCACCACCTGCAACACCAACCGAGACCACCACCTACACCACAACCCCGCCTCGCACACACCACCATCTTCCTCCTCACAGCCCGC
>JAKUCV010003173.1:0-15005 GCA_028386065.3 Turnera subulata | reverse complement strand
CGTAGGTTGAGTTATTTGTTGTTCAGGTATATTGCATTCCAGACAGGCTGCGGCGTCATCCCTTGGACAGGACTCGGATCCATTAGTTGCATTGGGCTTTGCATATGTTGTCATGTGAGTCTTAAGTCTTCCGCTGTGCATCTAGTTAAGTCTTCCGCTGTGCTGATTATTATTGTTGTTGGGCCGTTGGGCCAGTTATGATGTTACTAATGTTGGGCCGTAGGGCCATATTGATGTTTATATCTTTGGGCTGTTGAGCCAGGGTTTATGTTTTATACAATGTATGCTGGGTTTGATTGGTCGGGTTGTCACAGTTCCGGCACGTGTTTACTGTGTACGGTAAATACGGGTCGGGGCGCTTCAAAAAAAGTATGATAGGGGAAGGAATATAGTAATCAAACACTAGTATTTAAATTTTAATAACCTGATATATTTTTTCATTTAGTATTTTTGTCAATAAAACAAGAAAAACTTGACCGGTATTGTTTTAATCTTTATTTTTTCCCCTTGTCTTGTTTGTTCCATCTATTTTTTAATCTTAGTCTTAACAGGAGTGTAGTGTAGGTGCAGCGTCAATTAATGTTTATCGTCATAAATTATAACTAGTTTACTACCCGTGAGTTCCACGGGCTTAGTTAGTATTGGTTTTCCTTTAAAGATAAAATTAAACTTTCTTTTAAAATTAAAGTCATTTATAATAATGAGTAGTTTATACAATGCCAAAAAAAGAGAAAAATAATAAATAATTGTGAAAAGTTAAAAAACTAATACAATGAAAAGAAAAAAATTACATAATTCAAGAATTTAAAAAAACAATACAAAAGGAAAAACAATTAAACATAAAAAGAATTGGAAGATGAAAAAAAAACATACAATGGCAATAAAGATAAAACAAAAGATAATATATAATTCTTTTGAAATAAAAAAATGCCTAAAAAAATTTTAAAAGATAATATATAAATCTGTTTAAAAAACAATGCAATTAAAAAAAATAAAAAACAAATACAATGCCAAAAAAATTAAAAAAAAATAATATATAATTCAGGAAATTTAAAAAAAGCAAATAGAATGCCAACAAAATAAAAACAGAATAATAATATATAAGTTTGGAAATTTAAAACAAGCAAATACAGTGCAAAAAAGATAAAAACAGAAAAATAATATATAAATCTGTAAAAAAACAATGGAAAGCAAAAAATAGAAGAAAAAAACAAACACAATGCCAAAAAAAGGAAAAATAATATATATGAAACGCGACGACCCTTATTTACCGTACACAGTAAACACGTGCCGGAACTGTGACAACCCAACCAAACCAAGCCCATCATACAGTGTATACAACAGTAACTCGGGCTCAACAGCCCAAAATAAAGACATCAATAATAACTCAACCGGCCCAATGGCCCAATAATATCAATAAAATGCACAACAGAAGATTTAATAACTCACAAAAAATACTGTATGCGACACTGATGCAAACTATGGGTCCGAGCCCTGTCCAAGGGATAACGCCGCAGCCTGTCTGGAGTGCACCAAACCTGTACAACAAATAACTCATCCTACGGGATGAAAGCCCGCAGGTGAGGGGTGAGTCCGAAGTGCTCACAACCATGGATAGACGATCAATAGGCAACACTATAAATTACTCAAGGCCGAAAACACAGGCATAACAGCCTAAATGAAACAACCCAAAAGACACGACCTAAAATCGGTCCAAGACCAAAAAGACTCAAATAAAAATCCAATTTCCAATTTTATCTTTCCGGGCCCCGTCACAGATAAGCTAGGGGTCAGACCTGGTTATCAACATATTCCGGGTGCCAGACCAAATCCAGAGAACCCAGGGATCGACATCCCAAAAATAATCACGGGATAGACATCCCAAGCATAGACATGCTTATCACAAGTAACCCAGGTCACGGCCACCACGAAACAGTCTTAAACCATCGAGTCGTACCACTACTTACCACGTGACAATTATATTACCGTCATTAAAATCAAATCACAGGGATCGACATCCCTAACCAAAATACCGGGATAGACATCCCTATCCAAAATCAAAGATCGACATCCTTATCATAATTTATTATTAATCCATTTTATAATTTGAACCAAAAGACATAGAAAATCAACACGGGGATAAACATCCCAAAAATACCAAATCAAAATACTGGGATAAACATCCCGACAACAATCACAACAAATGCAATCATCAACAGTGCAATAAACATCAAGCACAATAACCGAGTAATACAGGCACATATTGAAGGAAATCCATCCTCACCTTGGCCGATTACTCAACTCCGGAAACAATGACCGGTTCCAAAGCCGGTTCCTCGGGAAACTGCCCGATATCCGAACCTATACAACAAAACAATATATACACACATAAGATGCACATAAGAGTATGTCATGATGCTAATACTGCGAACTAATCCCATCCCGGTTGCATATCCTTTATTATCATCTTTTATCGAAAATATTTTACCGTACGTATATCCGAATATAATTTCGGTACCATACTTTAATTAAAACTCTTTTAAAAATATTTTCATAAATCAATTATAATTTGTCTTCCAAAATAATAGCAATATAATTTTCCTAGAAATTATATCATTTATATGTATTTTCCAAAATAAGTTCATAAAAATTATTTACTATAATATTATTTTCTAAAAGAAAATAATTATACATGTATATATATTTTTCCAGAAATAATAACATATTTATATAATATTCCAGAAATTATTTCCATAATACATATCTTTTCCAAATAACCATAATATTAATTTTTGAAACAAACATAGCTATTTTAATTTTCAAAGAACCAAGGAATATATATATATATAATCCAAAACACTATAATTAAAACCTTTTATATTTTCCTCAAAATAATATATATTTTTTTTCAAAACCGATTTTATTCTAATAAATAAATATATATATATCTATTATTTCTTTTTTTACTAGATTGGGCCATGAACAGTAAGCCCATGCCCAGCCCAAGTCCAACCCAATAGAAATTCAACCAGTAAACCCAAGTCCACTGGGTCCAGGCCTGCTGGTCCAAGTCATCAGGCCCAAGCCCAAGACTCGAGCCCAGCTGCCGTGACCCAAGGCCGTGTCCCGACTTCGAAACGGGTCGATCCACCCGGTTGCCATCAACACGACCTGCTCACCTTGAGCTGCAGGTGACTGCGACGGCGGTATGGGACGGGCGAGGCAAGGCGAGGCGAGGAGGCGGTGCGACGAGGGTACGTCGGTGCTGGTGTGCGACTCGGCTGGCTTGGCGACGGAGGGCGGCGCGACCACGAGGAGAAGAGGCGGCAGGGTGAAGGTGGTCGTTGGTGGTGGTGGCCGGCTGATGGCTCCTCCTCCTCCTCCTTTTCTTTTTTTTTTTCTTCTTCTTTTCTTTTTCCTTCCCGATTTTTTTTCTCTCTTTTTTTTTTCTTTTCTCTCCATTTTTTTCTTCTTTCTTTCTTCCTCTCCCTCTCTTTATTTTTTTCTTCTTCCTTCTACTTTTTTTTTCCTCTCTTTTTTTCTCTTCTTTCCTTTCTCTTTTTTTTTTCCTCTTCTCTTCCTCCCCCCTTCCTCTTCACCGGCTTTAAACCATTTTTTTTACTGTTCAACATGTGAATCCTTAATAATGCAGATTGTCTGCATTATTAAGTGAGTCCGATCCGGACCAGAAAATAACTGATACCCCCTTAGTTATTTTCCGGTGTGATTTTTCCGAGAATTTCGGGACCCGAAAAATACCAACTTAGGTCCGAAAAATCCACGGAAAAATTTCGAGCGCGGGAAAACTCTCGGTTTCGAAAAACGACGTCCGATTTATCTTGAATTAATTACCCAAGATTAATTCAATAATAAATCACGGTAAAAAGACTTTTACAGTCCCGGTAAAAATCAAAAATTTTACCCGGGCTGTTATAATATAATTCAGGAAAATTTAAAAAAACAAATACAATGCCTGAAAAAAAGAAAATTAATATATAAATATGTTAAAAGAAAACAATGCAAAGCAGAAAAATGAAAAACATCAAACACAATACCAAAAAAAAATAATATATAAATCTGTAAAAAAAACAATGCAATGCAAAAAATTTATAAATAGCAAATACAATGCCAACAAAATAAAAACAGAAAATAATATATAAATCTGGAAATCTAAAACAATAAAATACAATGCCACAAAAATAAAAAAGAAAAAATAATATATAAATATTTTAGAAAAAACAATGCAAAATAAAAAAAGAAAAAAATCAAATACCATACCAAAAAAATAAAATTAGAAAAAATAATTTATAATTAAATAAATTTTAAAAAGACAAATACAATGCCAACAAAATTTTAAAAAATAATATATAAATCTTGAAATTTGAAACAAACAAATAAAAGGCCAAAAAAAATAATATATAAATATGAAAATAAAACAATGCAAAGCAAAAAGTTTTGAAAAAGCAAATACAATGGTAATATTTAATTCAAGATCTTTCTAAAAAAAATATAATGCCAAAAAATAAAAAAAATATCTGCAGAAAAAAACAATGCAAAGAGAAAATAAAAAAACAAATACAATGCAAAAAAATAAAAACAAAAAAACTAATATGAGAAAATGAAGCGCCCCGATCCGTATTTACCGTTATACACAGTAAACACGTAGGACCACATACTATTACAGAAACCACAGCGGTAAATATCACAAGTCAACAGTAATAAAACAACATCAGTACTCGTCCCGGTACGGAGACATTATTACAACAAGCAACAAAAGCAGAGTAACGAAATGCAAGCAGCGAAAGTCTTAATACAACACAACAATAGATAGTAATATGAAGATGATGCAACGCAGGATGGATCCGGGCCTGGCAGAGGGTGCGCCACAGCTTGCCTCGAACGTACCTGAACTACGCGCAATCAAACTGCGTGACCGAGTCACGCAGGCGAGGGGTGAGTCCGAAGTGCTCACCCGGTAAAATCCATAAGCAAATATACATATACAAGCAACCGATAATAACCAAGTCACAACAATTTCTGAATGACAGACAATTTCTCAATCGATAGTAACAAGCGAAAGGTATTCTGTGTTACCCTAGACACACTAATCCAATTTTATTAACAGGGCCCCTATCACAAGTTAAATGATGGCCGTCGCCAGGTAGTCAAGCTAGCTAGCCCGTGGACCCCGCCCTGGTACCTCCACGTACTAACTGGCACAGACAGGGAGCAGACCCCAAGCACACTCTCCCCTAGCGCCTAAAATAAAAATTGGTACAGACAGGGAGCAGACCCCAAGCACACTCTCCCCCAGCACCATAAATATAAGACTACCATCAAGCTATTCCAACATTTAACCGTGACTTACTAGATGTCTAAGTGTTTTCATTTTATTATTTTCTTTTCCCTCGACGAGTTACTACATTTCTATTATCCGACTATTATCTCATTATCCCGAGCAGGCTCGCAGCCTCTCCGCTCGTCTGGATAATACTAACTTATTCCAAACTGTCATCCCATACTAGTACCTCCGGTACTCAACTCACACTATTCTCACAGTCAACAACAGTATCAACAAACTCAACAGTAGCAATAATTCAACAATATCAATGGCGACAATTATCAACTTAATTCATCTCACAACAAACCATTCACAGCCACAAAGTATCATACCAGCAAATATCACACATAGTAAACAAATAGCAACTTGATATCACGGGCAGTATATAAATATTTACTTATCCTCACCTTAGCTGATAAATTATTCCGGAAACTCTTCCTCTAGTTCCGGTACCACGTGCTCGTTCACTTTTCAAATCCTATATATAATTAATAACAAATACACAGTCACACAAATGCACAATAAACATGATATGCATATGATTATTATTCCGTTATCATCATCATTCACCATTTATTTCCAGTGTCAAAAATAACACCATACTTATACCCGGTTATTATTTCGGTATTTAATACTTTGTTAATACCCTTTCTAAAATTATTTCCTCAAAATTATTATTTTTTTCCATATTATATACCATATTATTTCCAAAAATATAATCCTTATTATCATTATTTTTCCATTTAATTCTTTTTTTTCCATATTATATTTTCTCTTTTCTTCTTCTTTTTTTAAAAACTGGACTGGGCCAAATAGTACAAGTCCAGTCTACTACATAAGCCAAACCCAAGCCCTAGGAAGGAGCCCAAGTGCAGGCCCACGCAGCAGACCCAGCTGCACAGCCCGGCCCGAAGCGCTCCAGCCCATCCCATGCCCTAACAGATCCGGGTCAAACCCACTGCTACTGGGTCGACCCGCCCGATCAGATGGGTTTCTTCAACCCGCAGCTCACCTAGTTGCAGCGAGGCGGCGACACATGCGTGGTGAGGCGGCGTAGGACGAGCTGGATGGTGGTGGAAGGAGACGTCGCGGCTGCTGGTGTGCGACTCTGTGGCAGCGTGCTATTGCGTCGGGTCTGCGGGCGGCGAGGGTGAGGCGGTGGCGTCGGGTCGCGCCCGATGGCTTTTGCAGGTTGTAGGGACGGCGGTGTTGCTGGCTAAGGTGGTCGCGCAACGAAGGGAGATGCGATGCCGTCAGTTCGGTGGTGCTGCAGGTGGTGGTGTCAGTCGGTGGTGGTGGTTCGCGCGTGAGGGAAGGAGGAAGAAGATGAGATGGTGGCGTGTTGTGCTGTTGTCTTTGTTTTATTTTTTTTTTCTGATTGGTTTGCAGGGAATGGAAGAACGGTTTTGCAGGAGAAGAGAAATGGGTGTGTGAGTTGGTGTTTCACTGGAAAAAAGGGTTCCAAACAGGAAGAGATATGCTGGGTTTGTACTTATAGTCAGCTAAGAAGAAATGATTAATGGTGGCAGACAAACGGGAAAAAGAAAAATGACATAAAGGTGTCGGCAACGGTCTATAAATTGTGCAAAATGGTGGAAGGTACTGTGTACGTGCATGATTGAGCAGGAGGGAATCTGACTCAGCAAAATGTCTCTTATGCCCTTCTACCATTCTTTAGCTTTCAAACTAAACCAAGGGCATAGTCGTCTTTTCGCAGCTTCCAAATCCCGAAAATTCCAACTCTTCCCGAAAATTCTGCAAAAATATCCAGAGCTCGGAATAAGACTCGGATTTAGAATCCGATGCTCAGTTACCATGAAATAATTACCAAAGATTATTTCCAAATGGTAAATTACTGTACAAAGTCCTTTTATAGTCCCGGTAAAAATATAAATTTTTACCCGGGCTGTTACAGTCTACCCCCTTAAAAGAATTTCATCCCCGAAATTCACTCCGATCCGATGACGAGATGCGGATATTGGGACCGCATATGCTCCTCGACTTCCCATGTTGACTCGTTAGTGGAATGCTTACTCCACTTGACCTTTACCATGTGAATGGTGCGGTTCCGTAACTGCCGTACTTCTCGATCAAGAATCTGCTCTAGCGCTTCTGTGTAGGTAAGATCTTCTGCCACTTCAACATCCACTGGGGCCACGATATGACTAGGGTCTGATCGGTTTCTCCTTAGCAGAGAGACGTGAAGCACATCATGTATGCGATGAAAGCTCTTCAGGTAATGACAATCTGTAAGCCAAAGGTCCGATCCTCTCAACGATCTCAAAGGGTCCGATATACCTTGGATTCAGCTTTCCTCTTTTTCTGAATCTGATCACACCTTTCCAGGGTGCAACTCTAAGAAAAACCTTCTCACCAACGTTATACTCCATCTCACGTCGGTGTTTGTCGGCATAACTCTTTTGCCGATCCTGAGCAGCTCTCATGCACTGTTTCACTGTCTGAATCTTGTCAACTGTGTGTTTGACTAGATCCGGTCCAACGATCAGCCTTAAGCCTTCTTCATCCCAACAAAACTGGACTTCTACACTTCCTTCCATACAGAGCTTCGAAGGGTGGCATACAAATACTGGAATGGTAGCCGTTGTTATATGCAAACTCTGCCAAGGGTAGGTACTTATCCCAACTCCCACTGAAGTTGAGTGTAGAAGCTCTAAGCATATCCTCCAGTGTCTGTATAGTCCTCTCAGACTGTCCATCTGTCTGAGGATGAAAAGCAGTACTGAAGCTCAACTTGGTTCCCAGTGCTACTTGTAAGGTCTTCTAGAAACGTGATGTGAATCTGGGATCTCTGTCTAAAACTATGGACTTTGGAATCCCATGTAGTCTCACAACTTTAGCAACATACTTACTTGCCAACGTGTCCATGGTGTCAGTTTGGCATATAGGGAGGAAATGAGCTGATTTTGTTAATCGGTCAACGATGACCCAAATAGCATCATGTTGCCTAAGAGTCATCGGTAACCCAATCACAAAATCCATGGTGATCATCTCCCACTTCCACTCTGGTATTGTCAACGATCTCATCTTGCTTGCTGGAGCTTGATGTTCGGCTTTCACCTGTTGGCAAGTAATGCACCTTGCGACTTACTCTGCTACATCCTTTTTCATCCGAGGCCACCAAAAATGGCTTTTCAGGTTCTGATACTTCTTGGTGCTTCCAGGATGCATTGCATACGGCGTCATATGACCTTCTTTTAGAATCTGAGTACGTAAATCTCCAATGTTGGGTACACATACCCGTTTCCCAATCAGTGTGCCATCTTCAGCTGTACAAAACTTATCTTCCTTCTCGCTACTTACTCTTTCTTTTAACTTGGCCAGGTCAGGATCTCCATCTTGTAACTCTACTATCTACCCTCTTAGGTTAGACTTGACACTCATGTGTGCCAGTAAGGCTCCTGTATCATCCACTGTCAAGTCAACTCCCAACTTCCTTAACTCGATAAGCGATAACATCGAGTAATTAGTGGTGGCATCTTCCGATTGCCTCCGACTCACAGTATCAGCTACCACATTAGCCTTTCCTGGGTGATACTCGATAGTACAATCAAAATCATTAAGCAGCTCAACCCAGCGTCTTTGTCGCAGGTTAAGCTCCTTCTGAGTCATGATGTACTTGAGGCTTTTGTGGTCGGTGAAGATTTGACACTTCTCTCCAAACAAGTAGTGTCTCCAAATTTTCAGAGCCAAAATGACAGCTGCCATCTCAAGATCATGCGTCGGGTAGTTATTTTCATGAGTTCTTAGCTGTCTGGAGGCATAGGCAATTACTCGTCCTTCTTGCATCAGCACGGCTCCTAAACCAAGACCTGATGCATCACAAAACAACACGTACTCTACTCCTGGCTTCGGTATTGTTAGCACTGGTGTCGTGTTAAGCTTCTTCTTAAGCTCCTCAAAACTCCGTTGGCATTCTGGGCTCCAAACAAAAGCTTATTCTTTCCTCAATAGCTTAGTCATGGGACTGGCTAGTAAGGAAAAACCTTCTATGAACCTCCGATAGTATCCTGCAAGGCCAAGAAAACTCCTGACTTTGGACACATTCTTAGGAGGCTCCCATTCCAACACAACCTTAACTTTGGCAGGATCAACCTTTATTCCATCCCCGCCTACTACATGTCCGAGGAAGGAAACTTCTCCAAGCCAAAATTCACACTTGCTGAATTTGGCATACAGTTGCTTCTCCCGTAACCTTTGAAGCACTATCCTCAAATGCTCTTCGTGCTCTTCCTTACTCTTGGAGTAGATGAGGATATCGTCGATGAAGACCAGAACGAACTTATCCAGGAACTCATTCAGTATCAAGCGCATCAAGCATATGAATACTGCCAGTGCATTGGTCAAACCGAAAGGTACCACAGTGAATTCCAAGTGGCCATATCGTGTGCGAAAAGCTGTCTTCGATATGTCCTTCTTCGAAATCTTGTTCTGGTGATAGCCCAATCGGAGATCAATCTTTGAGAACACTGTTGCTCCTTGAAGCTGATCGAAAAGATCATCAATCCTCGGTAATGGGTACTTATTCTTGATTGTCACCTTATTTAACTGGCGATAGTCTACACACATCCGCAGACTATCGTCCTTCTTCTTCACGAACAAAATTGGTGCACCCCATGGTGAGGTACTACGTCTGATGAAACCTTTCTCCAGTAGTTCGTCTAGCTGCTTCTTCAGCTCCTCAAGCTCTGTTGGTGCCGTCATGTATGGTGCCATCGAGATAGGTGTAACTCTAGGTACAAGCTCGATGGTGTACTCAACCTCTCTGTCGGTTGGCAAACCAGGTAGATCATCTGGGAAAACATCAACAAACTCCCTCACAACTGATACATCTTCCGGGGTGGGATCGTGTGTTTCTTCGCCTGGAATATGGGTCAGCAAAGCATCTGGACCATGTTGCTTCATTCCGTAACCCTGGGTAGCAGAGATACTACATGTGGTTGTAGTTCTCCCCACTCTGGACAAAATAATCGACCGACCTTCGGCGGATGTCAACCTCACTTGCTTAGCTCGACAATCTACCAAAGCTCGATACTTCGACAATCAATCCATGCCTAGGATTATATCAAATCCTCTCATGTTCATGAAAATGAATCGAGCAGGAAAGGTTTCGTTCTCGAACACTAACGATACATCCTTACAAACTATATCTAACCTCACTATGATGCTTGCGGGTAATCTAACCCTCATCGGTTTTTCTAGGGATACATCTTGTTATGTTGCATAGCATAGGTTTGAGCTATAAAGAAATGCGTAGCTCTAGGATCAATTAATGTGAATGCAACACTACCATGTACTGTAAAGATACCTGCTATAACTTAGGCAGCATCAGGGTCTTCTTCCTCGGTGATGACAAAAGCTTTGGGGACTGCTGTGCTTTGGTTAGCTCCAGATTGGGTCCTTGTGGAAGGATTCCCATGACCATGACCTAGTCCATGAGCTCTAGATCCTCTTGGCACGCTAGCCACAGATGCCTGAACTGTTGGTGCTGGTGCAGAATTACTAACTCTCCCAAGCTTTGGGCATGTATAACGATAATGTCCCAACTCATTGCACTCAAAGTATCTGACCGATGATATGGGACGTCGGAAGCGATTATCTCCAGAATAGTCACTCCGGGTCCACTCCATCCTCCAGTTGAAGCTCCGCAGTTGTTAGTCCAACCACGTCCATAAGTCGCCTGCTGATACTATCCTCGCCCAGCTGCAGGTGCACTAGCGGCAGGTGCATATGGCTTCTTGTTCTGACTAGGAGGAACCTGCGGTACATTTCTCTTTCGAAGATACTCCTGTTGATCACGCCATGTAACTTCAGCCTTCTGAGCATCCCTTACCATGTCCTGATAACCAGCATAATCCTTGCATCCCATGATAGCTTGGATGTCAGGATGTAGACCTCTCTAGAAACGTTGGCATCTGGCTTTGGTAGTTGCTACCAGATCTCCAACATACAGGGACAAACGATCAAACTTCTTCTCATATTCTGTCACAGTCATATTATCCTGGCGCAATTTCAGGAATTCGCGCTGCATGCATTCCTGAAATTCCTCGATAATGAACTTATCCTTAAACATGGTCGTGAACTTAGTCCATGGCATCACCACAGGTTTCGGTAGGTCCCTTGTGGTAGATTCCCAAGATGTTGCTGCTTCCTCACGGAAAAGAGAGGTGGCATAGTTCGCCCACTGGTCATTTGTGCACTTGATCTTAAGCATGACCCTGGCGATCTGACGTAACCACTCGTCTGCCTCACGAGGGTCAGTCGCTCCTGAGAAAAGCTCACCTCCAAGCTCAGATAGCTTGGTAAAAACAGCGTCTTCGACTTGTCCCCCAGTTGTTTGTCGTTGAAGGATCTGGGTCATCATGTGCATCGTCTGCAAGGACATCTGGTATGGCATACTCGGTACCCCATCGTAGACATGTGGTTCTTTTTCGTATGCATGCGGTTGACCGATTGACACTTGGTCTTCTTCTAAGTGCTGTTGGGCGGCATGCTGGTGACCCTCAGCCGGATCCATCTCGTCTTTCCTATATAAAGATATATGCATGAGTATTATATTTATAACATATGGAGCAGGATATGCACAGACAATCAATTAACAACCAAGGACCTACAACCCGCTCCGTTACCAAAATGAAACGCCCCGATCCGTATTTACCGTTATACACAGTAAACACGTGGGACCACATACTATTACAGGAACCATAGCGGTAAATATCACAAGTCAACAGTAATAATACAACATCAGTACTCGTCCCGGTACGGAGACATTATTACAACAAGCAACAGAAGCAGAGTAACGAAATGCAAGCAGCGGAAGTCTTAATACAACACAACAATAGATAGTAATATGAAGATGATGCAACGCAGGATGGATCCGGGGCTGGTAGAGGGTGCGCCACAGCTTGCCTTGAACGTACCTAAACTACGCACAATCAAACTACGTGACCGAGTCACGCAGGCGAGGGGTGAGTCCAAAGTGCTCACCGGGTAAAATCCATAAGCAAATATACATATACAAGCAACCGATAATAACCACGTCACAACAATTTCTCAATCACAGACAATTTCTCAATCGATAGTAACAAGCGAAAGGTATTTTGTGTTATCCTAGACACACTAATCCAATTTTATTAACAGGGCCCCTATCACAAGTTAAATGGTGGCCGTCGCCAGGTAGTCAAGCTAGCTAGCCCGTGGACCCCGCCCTAGTACCTCCACGTAATAATTGGCACAGACAGGGAGCAGATCCCAAGCACACTCTCCCCCAGCGCCTAAAATAAAAATTGGTACAAACAAGGAGCAGACCCCAAGCACACTCTCCCCCAGCACCATAAATATAAGACTACCATCAGGCTATTCCAATATTTAACCGTGGCTTAATAGAAGTCTAAGTGTTTTCATTTTATTAATTTCTTTTCCCTCGACTAGTTACTACATTTCTATTATCCGACCATTATCTCATTATCCCGAGCAGGCTCGCAGCCTCTCCGCTCGTCTGGATAATACCAACTTATTCCAAACTATCATCCCATACTAGTACCCCCGGTACTCAACTCACACTATTCTCACAGTCAACAACAATATCAACAAACTCAACAGTAGCAATAATTCAACAACATCAATGGCAACAATTATCAACTTAATTCATCTCACAACAAACCATTCACAGCCACAAAGTATCATACCAGCAAATATCACACATAGTAAACAAACAGCAACTTGATATCACGGGCAGTATATAAATATTTGCTTATCCTCAAATTCTTCTGGAAACTCTTCCTATGGTTCCGGTACCACGTGCTCGTTCACGTTATCAAATCCTATATATAATTAATAACAAATACACAGTCACACAAATGGACAATAAACATGATATGCATATGATTATTATTCCGTTATCATCATCATTCACCATTTATTTCTAGTGTCAAAAATAATACCATACTTATACCCGGTTACTATTTCGGTATTTAATACTTTGTTAATACCCTTTCTAAAATTATTTCCTTAAAATTATTATTTTTTTCCATATTATATACCATATTATTTCTGAAGCGCCCCGACCCGTATTTACCGTAACACAGTAAACACGTGCCGAAACTATTCTTATTGATAGAACAGACAGTACATCATGCAAGTATTATACAACAGCAAACTATAAAATACAACTGTCACCCGTACTCGGGGACCATTATTCAATCCAAACATAGTGCTCAACAGCAGCAGCAAATAGTATCAACAGCAATATAAGCATCACAGGAAAGCAGCAACACAGCATCATATATCACACTGCAGCGGAAGACTTATATGCACATGCAGCGGAGGTATGGATCCGGAGTCAGGTGGAGAAGAAAGCAGCAGCCAACGATCGTCGTACCTAAACTACGTAACAACTTAACCTACGGGATGAAACCCCGCAGGCGAGGGGTGAGTCCGAAGTGCTCACCGGGTAAAATCCATAAGCAAGTATACATATACAACAACCATAGATAATCCAAGTCACATCAACAGCAGTTACCTAAGGTTCATACGAGCTCTAAATGACTCACTCTGTGATTCTAGACACACTACACCAGTTTTATTATCAGGGCCCCTATCACTAGTTAAATGATGGCCGTCGCCTGGTAGTCAAGCTAGCTAGCCCGTGGACCCCGCCCTGGTACCTCCACGTATAACTGGCACAGACAGGGAGCAGACCCCAAGCACACTCTCCCCCAGCGCCTAAAATATAAAAACTGGTACAGACAGGGAGCAGACCCCAAGCACACTCTCCCCCAGCACTATAAAAATAAGACTACCATCTGGCTAAACCAACACTTAACTGTGACTTACCAGATGTCTAAGTGAGATCAGTTTTATTATTCCTAGTTACTTAACTCCTATTATCCTCCACTCTCTCATTATCCCGAGCAGGCTCACAGCCTCTCCACTCGTCTGGATAGTACAACTCATCTAACTCGGTACCCTCGGTACTCTACTTTCACAATTTCACAGTCAACAACAACAGTAATAATCTACTAGCACCAACATTTCCAACATATTCAATAACATCAACAGTAGCATCAATTCAGCAATTACAACGGCAACAATTATCATTTAAATTCAATTCACCACAACCATTCACAGCCACAAGAATTATTCAAGCATATAACACACACACAGCAACTTGGTACTATAGCAGTATATAAATAATTACTTATCCTCACCTTAGCCGATTACTCAATTATGAAATCCTACTTCGGGTTCCACAGCAAGTTCCTCAAGCAACTGTTCAATATCAATCCCTATATAGCAAATAATCGACTTACTCACATAAGATGCACATCAACGTTATGCAAATGAGATGCTATACCGTGAATAAAACGTTAACCCGGCTCGATCTTGGTTACCCCGTTATCATCATCATTCACCATGTATTTTCTAGGTGTCAAAATACTTTTCCCGGTATTATTCCGGCATTAATACTTTGGTAAAAACCTTCCAAAATTATTTCCATACATATATCCTTACTTTTCAAAATTTACAACTTTAGAGAATAATTATATTTTCCAAAAATTATTTTTACCAAATTAATTTCTTTTTCCCAAATTATTTTCATATCTTTATTTCTCCAAAATATATTTCCATAATAATCATATATATA
>JAKUCV010003172.1:68458-124452 GCA_028386065.3 Turnera subulata | reverse complement strand
CGAAGCTGAATGTAAATAGAAAAAACTAACTGGGTAGGAATACCCAAGATAAAATAAAAAGTAAATTAATTCTCAAATTCGACTCTTTCACAAAGGAAAAAGGTAATATTAAGGATAGCTCCCCTCCAATCATTTTTCATTGGAAAGAAAGGGTGTTGAATTTTGTTTTTGTTTTGTTGATCATATGGTGTTGAATTTTGTTAACTCACATGATATTTTGCAATTAATTGCGGGCCACAGAAAGATATTATTGCTCTGTCTGGTTTCTTATAAGTTTCTACAACTTACTTATCTATTTGGCAATCTTTCCATAGTGTTATAAAATTAGGGGATAAACTTCATTACTTGATGGAATAGTACAAGCTTGATCAAGGTAATAATATAATCTTGATGGAAGTAATACACCTTTAATAGTAATAATACAACTTTGATAATAATAATAAAGAAGAAGAAAAATAAAATATAAATAGAGGGAGATGGAGAAGAGAGGTGTATGGAAATGAGAAGAGAGTGAAGTTTATGGTGGAATGTAAGTGTATGAAAGTGTAGGAATGAGGGGGTATTTATAGTTGGAGATGGGAGGATAAAAACAAATAAGTATGATTAATTTAAAAGGATAAAATCAAAGGGATGTTAGATAAAGGAAAATGATATTAGGATCAGGACAAATAGAATTATGGAGGGTAATTAGCTAAAGAGATAATTCCAAGTAGAAGTTTGGTGTATGGGTAAAATATTTACCGGGGGTAAATTCGGGTACGGTAAAAATGGATTTTACTAAATGGTAACAATGACATTCACCATAATTTATTTATAACACTCCCCCTTGAATATCATTGCACCTTAGATAGAATACGCTTGGGAAGAACTGTCTCGTTAAAAACATTACCAAGAAAAACCCAGTGGGATAAAAACTTGGTGAAGGAAAAAAGAGTGCAGTGCGTATTCTACTCCCCCTGATTTTGGCATCCCTTGATATCTCGAACCCTCCATAAACCAATCATCTTCATCAACTCTTCAAAATTTGTAGTAGGAACTGATTTTGTAAATAATCTGCCAGACTGTCACTTGAATGAATCTTTGATGTATCCTCCCTTCAGTTGGGCAATGCACTTAGCATTATCTTCATAAATCATCGTTGGAACATCTCCCTCACTAATTAATCCACATGACTCTTGAATATGTTGCATCATCGATCTTAGCCAAACACATTCTCGACTGACTTCTTGTATTGCCACAATTACTGCACTATTTGAAGAGCTAACAACGATACGTTGTTTTGTGGTTGCCATGATACTTCATGTATCTGTCTATGCTTAATGTGGATCAAATAGATGTCCTGCATCTGCAAAACAAACTATATTCTCCTTGAACTCACATGGTTAAAATAATTTTAAGTCCATTAAACCCCAAGATAATGAAAAACTTCAGGCTTTATTACAATGTTAGAGCAAAGTTATATCTTGCTAATAGGTTTATGGCAAAAGTTTCAGACTTTATGTTACTAGCAATTTAAATTACACTGTGATATGGTACTTCAGGACCAATCTATTTTTTTCTGAGATTTTTCATCTCAAATTCTTTCTTAAAACATAGCACGACATTTGGAAACTTCTTCAAGAGTTCCAATAATATTTAAATCACAAAAATAATGAAAATTCACATATAGATATAAATCATCAACATAAGCAATAATAATAAATTCACGCATTTACTTATTTATACTACACATACCCAAATTGGTTCAAACCATGTAAAGATAAATTTAGCTTAATTTTGAATATTCCTGGGAATCAGTTGCTTCAGGCAACTTGAATCCTTCAGGGATTCTCATGTATATGTCATGACCTATGGATCCATAAAAACAGGCTGTAAGAACATCCACTAGACGCATTCTAGTTTTTCATATACTGCCAGACTTATCAAACACTGAAAAAAATAATTGCATCCACCACAAGGGAGTATATCTCCTCATAATCAAATACCACGTCATTGGGTAAAACTATGTGCGACAATCTGTGCTTTATATCTCACTATTTTTTTTTTGTTCGCACAAATACCCATTTATAATCGACCGGGTTTACACCACTGCTGTACGGACTGCAGGTCCGAAAACTTCTCGCTCATAAGCGAGTCTAACTCAGCCTTAATTCTGTTTCTTAATTTTGGCCAATCATACTGCGCCTACATTCATTAACATATGTAGGTTCATGATCTTCTTTTTTCTTTCATAATATTTAGCACTATATTATATGCAAAAAATCCGTCGACGGTTATTTCACGTCGGTTCCATCTTGTTCCTGACACTGTTGTGAACACCCAAATTTAGCCACCAACTTTTATTCTATTGGTTTTTATTGTATTTTAGAGCCCAAAGTTAATTTTATTAATTGTTGGACTTTAAATTGCCTTAGAAACCTAATTTTGTGGAAACAAGAGGAATAATAGAGATTCTTAGAGTGTAAGCTATGGAATTAAGGAAAAGGAATAAAATCCTGACTTTGCGCACAAAAATCGGAATACCGGACAAAATAGGAACAATGTGAACAGTAACTCGGACCCGGCGGACATCTCGCAATGACCGCTAGGCCTGGGTGAACATCCTTGGAAGACCGCCATGACACGGCGGTCATGTCATGATGACCGCCACGCCATGTCGGTTAAGTGGTCTTATTTTGGCAACTTTCTCTGCAGTGAGTACAACCCACTTAATTAACAATTCCGAGAGCTTCAGGGGTTCAATCGACATGAAACCTATTGGAGACAAAACTAGACTCATAGGAATTTCGTGGATATAAATTTCATAATTTTTGGCCCAGTAGATTAAGAGCAGTAATTGATTAAAGTTGGCCCAGCCGTGCAGAAATCTAGTACCGACCTAGGCCACTATTTTTGCAACATCTCGAGCTACAGAATTCCAATGTAGGATTTCTTTATATGGTCAGAAAGCTAGAAGCATTATCTAGAACTTTTAAGAAGGGCCAAGAGTTTGATTTTGTTGTCTACAAGGTGGAAATTTCCGTGCAATTTACGGGTTACAAAACAGGTAAAGCACCGACTTGGTGAGCAAGTCAAGGATTTTGTTTCCAATCTGATCTAGGAGTCTTAAACCAACCTATGGACGAATTTTACACTATATATAGGTCCCTAGGGTTTACAAAGGAGGGGGCAGCAATGTTGAGTAGTGGCAAAGCACTCAATTTATCGAATTTTCTCTCGACACACACCCTAAAGCGCATTAGCTTGGAGAAACTCTTTAGATTTCATTTTATTCTTCAATTCCTATTGCTTTTCTCTCTCAGATCTCACGTGATTTTGCTCTATTTGTGTTTTCTTATTAGTCTTTACAGAGAAGGAGTCTAATTCAAGGGCTTAGGAGCAACCAATCGCAATCCCGGGGTCAAGAACGTGAAGAACTCGCGTAGAGGCTCCTGCAGCATGCAGTCTCGGTATTTAATTCATATCTAGAGTTCTAGACCTCGGATTGCTGCGATCGTGGACTCTATGGAAATCTAAGAGGAAGATATACAACTTTTATGTTGAGCTCCGAGGCTGAATTGATCATTTTGGCTCGCTTAAAACCAGCTGCAAGTCAACTCTAGTTTCTGTCCGGAAACTCAAGGTAAGTGTTCTAAACTCTTTTCGATTCTAAATCGCCTTATTTGCTACTGATTCGATGCTATGATGATACTGGCATGTTTTCTTGAGTATTTGCTTTGAATCTAAGAACCACGTGAGCTTTGAACCCGGTCTTCGGGGTACGTAGGATGTCTCTAGTGGTGGAGACGCAAGCCAAATTATGTTTTAACCTTTTCTCTTCTCTTTTGTTCTTTTAATTCTCTGCTTTGCATGCTGTTTTGATGATTATATGCTGTTGGAAATCTGGTTTACACACACGCACACAAACACCAAAACACAAGTATTCGCTTAAATTGCATATTATTTCACCCAAGCATGGATGGGGTGCCTCATACCTTCCTATTCATGACGAACCCCCGAGTCTGGCGTCTTTGGTTCCCTAATCTGGTTGCTTTGTGGGTATAAGGAGTTATTCTTTGGTTTTTCCTGAGTTTTTCCACGGTAATAAAACTTGGGTGGCGACTCCATCGATCGGTCACGAGGTGAGAAAGTTCCGGGTTCTCACAGCTGGCGACTCCGCTAGGGATTCGTGGGTTTAAGAAATAATGTGCAATTTTTGCTTGAGTTTTGTGTTTTGTTATTTGTCACTTGCATGCTTGCATTCATTATGATTGTGTATTAAACCTTTACCTTAAGGGGGGGCAACGAGTCCTTGCCCGTACATACCATCGTTCGTGGTGATATGGCATGCGATTTGTCCGTTACCCGCCGCCCGCGATGATTGGGAACCTTGGCCTTCGACCTCATTCGACATCCTTGTGTCACATGTGAGTAGGTTGAACATCCCATAGCAGCGGTTTCTTAGCCCCCAACCAACCTGCATACCCTAGCATATCATGCACATAAACTATGTTGCGCTGAAGTTTTGACGATGGACTATTGTTATTGCAATGCCTATGCTATGTGGATGTTTATATGTCTTCTTTGCTTTGGGAATCCATGTTTGCATGCATCAGTCATCATCAACATCATATTACATTGCATGTTTTCAAAACAAAACAAATTTCGAGCCAAAGTAGTTCTCTAAATAACCTTTTTCTGTCAATTGTTTATTTACAAAAAAATAAAAAAAAAACAAAAAAATCGAAAATCTTTTTGAAAAGAAAACCTTGTTTTGCGAGTTTGTTCCATCATCTCCTTTTCCCATATTTTTCCCTCACGATGTTTTCAAAAAAAAAAACAACTCATGGCTTATATCTAGGATCTTTGACGACCGTTAAATCTTTGAAACTTGAATTCCCTAGGAAACCATGGGTGACATCCACTTTAGTTGGAACGAGATGGTGAAGACTTTGACCGAAACCGTAAATGTGCCCAAGGCTAGTGAGCAAGGTGCTAAGGGACCCATCCATCCAGAATTTTCATCAACCTTTAAGGGGCAACTTTTGGAATTTGCACTGACGAACATGAACCGGAATGACTTGGTGATTAAGCCGAGGAGACAAGACGATGAGAAGCCGCGCACCAATGATGGACGTTGCAAGGAGCCAATGGAATAAGAATTCCTAGGTCACAAGGTGAATGGACAACGGGTGCGTGAACTAGAAGACTTGACGCGGAATATGGCCACACTAGAGGGGCAAGACACTAAGGAGTTTAAACTCGAGCATACCAATGTAGCCACACCAATGGAGGAAAATGCAAGGATGCCACCATCTGAGAAGGAAGACGCTAAATGCAAGAGGCCCGAAGAGGTATTTGAGGATGAAGCTCAAAAGGGTGATTTGTACCGACCAACACTCTTCCCTAATCTTGGGGGCAAACTGACTTGCACCGCCAATGCTGCACTTCCTTCTCTCAAGTTGGAGCCACCCCATGATTTTGAAGTATTAAAGAAAGAGATTGTGCCTCTAGCAAAAAGGAAGTTCACTCCGTTATATATGTCAAGGGGAAAAGCGTTCAAGATATGCCAAGAAAGTGGGTTGCTGAAACCTTTGGAACCACCAACCAATCCGAATCCGAATCTTGACCAAAGCAAGTATTGTGAATTTCATCAAATCTATGGGCATATCACCGACGATTGCATCCGTTTGCGCCACGCCATTCAGAACTTGACTGACATGGGGATAATCATTGCGACTAAGCGTTTGTATTGATGAAAGAATCAAAGGTCATGTCCTTGAGAGAGAAATTTTATCCATCATCTTTAGAGTCCGAAATTCAATAAAGTAGTGATTTAATCATCTTAGAAGCACTTTATTTTCAAGCATTTGAATAAATGTATTTTTGATCTTTTCGAGAATAATCAAATCTACATTCCCTCATTTATGTGTGCATACACATTTGACAAACTTCATGAAACTCCATTGGCCTAACCTGGGAACCCTTTCCAACGAACTACGGAGACCTGATCCCGTGAATATGTTCCTTTCCTCGCCTCACCTATTTCGAATGCTTGTCCAAATCACCAAATCAATTCAAGCGCTTGTCCAATCCAAATTATAGTCTCGTAAAATTGTTCCAAAAAAATAGATCCGGCGTCCCATAACTACATCACACTCAAGGTCACATTCCTCGAAAAAAGAAAAAAAAAACAACAACAAAAAAAAAAAGAGAAAAAAATTCAAAAGACAATGTATGCGCCATCGAGTATGCTTGGAACAAGATGAATTCCTTTTCATGATCATAATATGGATGTCATTTCAAAACTTGCACTTTGAGAATTTTCTTTTATAATGCTCATCGCATTTCTCTCTTAAGTGAATCTTTAAACTTTGAATCCTTATATATCTTTTCTTGATCAAACATTACCCCAAGCCCCATCACAACCCTTTGTAAAGACCTATTGATCTTTCTGAGAACATCTATTTATAATAGTGGAGTTAAGTTCTGAAATTTGCTTATGGGACTTATTTTTCAAATTTGTCTAGTATTTCTTACTTGGCATTTGTCGACACGTTCTAAACACTATTTCAAAAACTCAATGTCAACATGATATGTCCTAGAACAAATTTTCAGAACTTTTCAAAACGAATTTTAATGGACGCTCAATGAAAGAGATGATTTAGGCATTCTTTGCTTAAACCAACAAGCCAACAAAAAGCCTACCATCTATCGTTATCCCTTGCATAACTCCTTTGAGCCTATGATAGCCTATTCTTCTTTGTTTACCCGCTTCTACCTACCTTCAACTCTTTCAAACCTCTAAGGCTATCAATATTTTTTTCCTTCCATTACCATGCCCTCTTCCAAGATTCCTTATGAAATTTTGTTTCCATCAAAGGACTTTTCTATGATAAGTGTAATTGTACCTCATTTTCAATACATCCAATAAGATCAATGCATAAAAAATGTTTGCACTTTCACTTGTTTCAAGCAGGTTTAGCGCCATATGCAAAAAAAAAAAGAGAAAAAAGAAAATCAAAAAAAAAAGAGAGAGAAAAAACGAGGAAGTGATCTCCACATATCAACTTATTAAGCCGGACTTAATTAACGAGACAAATATCCAATCACCACAAGCCTCATAAAAAGGACAAGTATTCATCTCTAAACACCATCCTGCCATTTCACCAAACACTCGACCCATATAATTAAAATCATCACCTTTAGCCTCCCATACATCATCATCGCTTCAAAACCAAACACTTCACACCCTATATTCACGGGTACATAGGCAACCCAATAACGGGACCGGTCTAATCGGTTCTTAGGTTGGTTCAATGGACAAGAATGGAGTTTGTGCTTGCATCTCAAGTTAATTATGCCACAAGGATACTTAAATGCTAGAATTATTTGGACTCATTAGAGTGTTATCATCTCTCTCATAGGGCACATATCTCTACAAGGTGACAAGCGGTCAATCATTGCAACTTCTTCTTCAAACATCCTACGGTCGTGATATGTTCAAGAAGCTTCTAAGATTCGGCATCGACGCTTACCGGTTTTGCTCTCCATGAAACACCCGTATCCCAGTTTTACAAGTAAAGTACTTATTCAAAAGGAATTTACCAAAATGTCCCTAAAACCCGGTACACGAAAATCCAACACCAAAACAATATCAGAATATCTTACTAAACTGAGAAGTCATAGAGAACAAGAGTAAACCGGCTTATCAAGCCATAAATCAACCCGGCAAACAGCAGAAACAACATCAAGAATCAAACCCCGGCAACCCGCCGACAATGTAATCAAAATCAGGAATGACATCTCAACAAAATCCAATGCAGCGGAAGATTAAGATAAAATAAAGCAAAAGAAGAAAATGATATGCATGTCGGCTCTATGGATCTAACCGGAAGAAGAAGCACAGCTACCTGCTGGGATAACCACGTCCGTACTCCGGAAAGGAAGAGAGAGACAGCACGCTAACTAAGAGTCTGAAAAACAACGGTGGCGATTATGTGAGTCGCTTACTCAGTGAGCAGTATAAATCTAGTTATGTAGGTGTGCAAAGCAAGCTCGAAAGGAGAGTAGAGAAACAAGCACAAGTAAGCAAACACACAATAACCGGTACTAACATGCCAACCACATATAAGCAAACAGTTTAAGATTTACATCCGTTTGTGTGTTAAATTTTATTATTATATTTATTATTCAGGCCCCCTACTGTGTGCGTCGAGCTCGGTCCCGTCTCATGAGACAACCAGGGCGTAAGCCCAATATAACCAGGCATATAGCCCAAATATAACCATAGAGAGAGAGAGAGAGAGAGAGAGAGAGACAGAGAGACAGAGGGAAAGAGGGAGATAGAAAGGGAAAGGTAGAAGGAGGGAGGTAGAACCGGTCATCACAGACCCATATGCTAAACCGCATATACCATGCTATCCCCCATGCAATCCCGAGGGATTTCACTTCCTGCTCGAACCAACCGGTCATCAGCACACAGTAGTACATCTTTTATAGTATATCATTCTTATTCTTACTTAAGAGTCCATGTGTGCCAAAAGTTATGATTTATCAGGGTTGTGTGAATTATTCATTAAATCAACATCCGGGTTTCCAACCCACATCACATCACACAGTTCACCCAAAATCATATCACATGTTATATCCCATAATAGTTAAGCAAGACATGCTTGTCCAACAATTAGCAATACACAGACACACAATACAGATTATGGCATGTTAGCAAACAAGACATGCAACTCAGACAAACCAATCTAACAAGCACATGCATACAAACATAAAAAAGACTTATAAAGTCACCTCAACAACGATTATCCTGTGGAGCTTTCCCCAAGATAGATCCTCCGGCTCCCGAGGTATTACCCGTGCCTGAATACCTGCACACACAATAATTACCAAAACAGTTGTAATAAACCATGCATGCATGATACTTATATGCTCAAGTGAGTGAAACTTGACCCAAACTACCCGGTTATACAATTTCAGGGTCTAAGCCCAAAAGGGTATATCTCCCCACCAAAAACTCCAAAAGATTGGAACCTAAGGTGCACCGAGCTCAAGCCCATCTAAGTCCAAAATAATTTCTCGGGCCTAAGGCCCACTTCCATAAGTCTGCAATAAAACCAATTTATGAATTTGGGCTTAGAGCCCATTCCTTAAAGTCCAAAACTAACCATTTATGCCATTGGGCTTTAAGCCCACTTCTTAAAGTCTAAGAATTATCCAAAGGTCCATAAGGTTAAATTGTTGGGCCTGGGCCCGGTTTTCCTAAACACCGTTCTAAGGTCATTACCGAGCCCAAGAGTTCATCGACTTAAAGTTCTACCCGTGTCGGTAAGTTCCCGGCCACACACACTCACTCCCCGCTCTGGGTATTCCACTAAACCTCTTTAATGTTTAAATGTACATGTTTTTCGAAACAACGAAGCATATACATAAAGTTGAACCCGGAACTAAGCCGGAATTACCGTGCAAAAACAGAAAAGAAATTCTGTCCGCCGGAACAGTGCCTGAGTCTTCGCCAGAAAATCCTGAGCTTCACCGAGTTCCGGTCAACCTCGCCAGAAATTCACCCCAATCTGTCAGAAACGAACCGAACAACAATTCTGTCACAACCCCAACATCCATTTCAACAATACAACTACCTCAAACATCAAAACGGAAAGGAAGCAAGTGGAGATTTAAAATCCTTACCGGAAAAGGACCCTTGCGCCGTCACTGCCCACTGTCCACGGCTCCAAAACAAGCCCAAAAACAACCTGAGCATCAGATCTGCCGAAAAACCCACTGGACCCGAGCTCGTCAGTACGCCGCCAGAAACCACCGCAACAGCGAGCCACTACCGAGAACAACCAATCCCGACCACCGCGAAGCCAACAACAACAACCAACAAACACCACAACACACACCCGACGCCAAACAATCCTACCCGATTAGAACCACAACAAAGAAAACGAACGGGAGAAGAGGAGGAGAAACAAAGAGATTAGGGGAGGCGATGCTTACCGGAGACAACAGAGGAAGCACCACAACAAGCGGTTCCTCGTCGGTCTTGTTCAAGCCGGCCTATGTCTCGGTCTCCTCTGCAACCCGTGGTGGTCGCGGCGTAGAGGGGAGGAAGTGAAGAAGAAGATGCGCCGAGAGGGAATGAGAGGGAAGAGAGGAGGTTTCGTGGGAGAGAGAGAGAGAGAGAGAGAGAGAGGCGTCGTCGGGTGAGGAGAAGAGAGGAAGAAAAGAGAAGTGGAGAGAAAAGAAAGAAAGAAAGGGAAGAGGGTTAGGGTTGGCCGGCCTGGTCCAAAACGACGTCGTTTTGGACTAAGGCGCGGTCAACTCGCCCTCGGTCAACGCCCGCTAGGGTTTGAGGGTTTTGTTTGTTTTTTTTTTTTTCCCTTTACCCAAAATGACGTAGTTTAATCTAAAACTACGGTAAACCCCGCGTTTCTTCCCGAAACACGTTTTATCTCCAACGAAAGCCGTACCCGCCATACCAACGACTTAATACTGATATAACCAAGGTAAAGTAATTTATTTTCCTAGTCCAAAAGTCCGGAAATTCCTCAAGGATAAAATTGGAATAAATATTCCAAAAATCAAATTATGAAAATCCGGGGCGTTACAGTTTCACCCCTCTTATTAAAATTTCGTCCTCGAAATTACAAGGTATGAAATCAGAACAGATGTGGATACTGCTCTCTCATACGGGACTCAACCTCCCAAGTAGCCTCATTCGGGGAATGACGGCTCCATCTAACCCGAACCGTAGGAATGGTACGACTCCTCAACTGCCGCACCTCCTGAGCCAAAATCTCTGCCGGCTCCTCCACATAGGTCAAATCCTCAGAAACCTCCACCTCTGTAGGGGATACAACATGACTAGGATCAGACCAATAATGCCTCAACATCAAAACATGGAATACATCATGTATGTGCGACAGCACCTCCGGTAAAGCCAACCTGTAGGCCAACGGACCAATCCGCTCCATGATCTCATATGGACCAATATAAAGAGGGCTCAACTTGCCCTTCCTCCCAAACCGGATAACACCTCTCCAAGGAGCAACACGGAGGAAAACTCTATCACCCACACTGTACTTCATCTCCCGACGATGCTTATCAGCAAAACTCTTTTGCCGGTCCTGAGCAGCTCTCATGCACTGCTTAACCACCTCGATCTGATCAACAGTCTCCTGGACTAGGTCCGGACCAACCACGTGTCTCAGACCTTCCTCATCCCAACAGATCAGACTACGACACTTCCGCCCATACAAAGCCTCATAGGGCGCCATACCGATACTGGAGTGATACCCGCTGTTATAGGCAAACTCAACTAACGGTAAAGTCTCATCCCAAAAACCACTGAAGTTGAGCACACAAGCTCTAAGCATATCCTCCAATGTCTGTATAGTCCTCTCTGACTGCCCATTGGACTCCACTGCAGAATAGTCAAAGATCTCAACTTGCCGGCAGGTGCCTAATGCTCGGCTTTCACCTGCTGACAAGTTATACAACGAGCCACAAACTCCGCAACATCCTTCTTTATCCCAGACCACCAATAATGACTCTTCAAGTTCTGGTACATTTTGGTGCTACCCGGATGCATAACATATGGTGCGTTATGCGCTTCATCCATGATCCATCTCCTCAAATCATCGACATCCGGAACACATAACCGATCACTGGTCATCAAAGCACCTTCCTCCCGGATATAGAAACTAGAACTCTCTCCACCGAGAGCCTTATCCCGCAACTCCGCTAGATGAGGATCACCAAACTGCAACTCCATGATCTTATCCCGCAAGGTCGGCTGAATGCTCAAACTGGCTAGCAACGCCCCAGTGACAACCACCTCCAACTGTGCATCCAACGACCTCAGCTCCACCAAGGAAGGCAAAGCATAAGAAACCGAGAGACATAAGCAATCACCTGACCCTCCAAGCAGCCAACTCCAGATCATGGGTCGGATAGTTTTTCTCATAAATTCTCAACTGCCTGGAGACATAAGCAATCACCCGACCCTCCTGCATCAAAACACATCCCAAGCCCAAACCAGAAGCATCACTGAACACCGTATACTCAACACCGGGTCTCGAAACAGTCAAAATCGGTGCAAAAGTCAACCGACTCTTCAACTCCTCAAAACTTTTCTGGCAACGATCATTCCAAGCAAAAGAACAGTCTTTCCTCAACAGCTTTGTCATGGGACCCGCTATCAAGGAAAAACCCTCAATGAACCTCCGGTAATAACCAACAAGTCCAAGAAAACTTCGTATCTTAGATACATTCTTCGGTGGCTCCCAATCCATGACTGCCTTAATCTTGGCCGGGTCCACCTTAATGCCCTCACCGGACACAATATGCCCAAGAAACGCGACCTCATCCAACCAAAACTCACACTTGCTGAGCTTGGCATAGAGCTGTTCTTCTCTCAACCTCTGCAAAACCTGTCTCAAGTGGTCCTCATGTTCGGCCTTACTACTCGAGTAGACCAGGATATCATCGATGAACACTACCACAAACCGATCTAGAAATTCATGGAAGACCTGCTGCATTATACACATGAACACTACCGGTGCATTCGTTAGCCCAAATGGAACAACCACAAGCTCATAATGACCATACCGAGTACGGAATGCAGTCTACGGTATGTCTTGCTCTGCAATCCGAACCTGATGGTAACCAGATCGCAAGTCAAACTTCGAGAATACAGATGCACCCTACAACTGATCGAACAAGTTATCGATCCTAAGCAAAGGATACTTGTTCTTCACAGTCACCTTGTTCAACTGTCTATAATCCACACACATCCGCATACTGCCATCCTTCTTCTTCACAAACAAGACCGGGGCACCCCAAGGTGAGATGCTCGGTCTAATGAAACCCTTATCCAACAACTCCTCCAGTTGTTTCTTCAACTCCTGAAGTTCTGTCAGAGCCATTCTATAGGGCGGTATAGAAATAGGTGCAACTCCCGGTACCAAGTCAACTGTATACTCCACCTCCTACTCCGAAGGCAACCCAGGTAGATCATCAGGAAACTCCCGAACAATCGGAATATCCTCCACTCCAGGTACTGGCACCGAAGAATCGACCACATGAGCTAGAAAAGCATCACAACCCTCTCGAATCATCCTGAAAGCTTGGATGGTCGAGATACAACATGCCGATAGAGCTCTTCGCTCTCCAACAAACGCCAATCTACGCCCCAATAGAGAAGACAAAGACACTTCCCTGGCCCGACAATCAACTACCGCCTGGTGTCTGTACAACCAATCCATGCCTAAGACAACATCAAACTCTCCCAAGTCCATGACAGCAAGATCGGAGGGGAAACTCTCACTATCATACTCTATCGATACATCTCTACAAACTCCATCAACAACTACTATATCACCAGTGGGTAAACAGACTCTCAGAGGTCTACCAAGGTTATCATCTTCTATGTTATGCGTAGTCATAAATGCAAGTGATACAAAAGAGTGTGTTGAGCCTGGATCAACTAAAGCATGTGCATACTGAAAAAAAAAAAAACCATAAATGTACCTGCTATAACCTCTGGGGCATCAGCAGTCTCCTCCCAGGTGATGGCATAAACCCTAGGAGCTGCAGCAGACTGAGTCGCACCCCCGCGGTTCGAAACTCCAGAACCCCCACGACCTCGTCCCTGCTGTCCGCCACCCCTGTTCGGACCAGAAGAAACAGCACCACTGGCCACAGAACTATGTACTGTATACTGGGAACCACTGCCACCACTATCTTTAATCCACTTGTAACAAGCTGACTTCTGGTGTCCCGGCTTATTACAATACCAGTATGTACCCGAGAATCGTACTGAGGAACCCCGTCCCTAAGATCAGACTGATAGGACTGTCCTCCCGAAGACCTGTCTGGTCCACCCTGATAACTCTGCCCTTGGGACTTCTTCGAACCTCGGTAAGAAGAACCCTGTCCACCAGAATAATCTGCATCTCCGGCATCAGAATACTGCCTCTTCTGTGCAGAAGCAGATGACTGCTTCCTCTACTCGGCTGCTCGAGCCTCCTTCCCGATCAACTGAACTCTCTCAGCATCAAAAGCAGCCTTACAAACAGCCTCCCAAGTCTTGTGCCTACCACCAGCCACTGCTATCGCCAAATCAGTGCGTAGGGCGCTAACGAACCGCCTACACTTAGCCACCTCATCGGGCACAAACTCTTTGGAATAGGAGAGAAGGATGTTGAACCGGATCCTGAATGACGATACCGACTCATCTGGCCCTTGCTTCACTTCCAGAAACTGCTTTTTCTGCCCCTTCAGAAAACCAACAGTGAGAAACTCCTTGTAGAATTTCTCCTTGAAATCCTCCCAAGGCATCTCCATCGGCCTCGGTAGGTTGGCCACAAGTTCCTGCCACCATGTCAATGCATAACCCGTGAACTTGTGTGCCACAAATCGAGCCCTGTGCTCAGGTGCACAAGTGAACTTCTCCAGAACATTCTCCACCTGGCGAAACCAATCATCAAACTCCTTGGCTTCGCCCTCCTCACCAGAGAATTCCTTAACTGCTGACTTATCCAAATGCTTATATCCACTCTCCATACCACCTGCCGTAGCAGGTGCTACCGGTTGGCCACCCTGCTGCTGCTGCTGAAACTGCTAGAACTGTTTCCACTGCAAGAAAGCCTGATACTGCTGGAACGCTGGGTCCAACAGGTGGTACGAGTGGCACAACGTTCTGTTCTCCTCCACCTGCAGCATTATTCCCTGTTGCATTATTGTTCCCCTGTCCAATGGGAACCTGCATCACCGACACATTGTCGGAGACATGAGTAGCGGCGTCATCCTCAGCAATGTGCTGCCCCTGGTGATCCATATCAACGCCTATATGAATGCAAATGGGTCAAAAACACTTTTAAAACCATAAAATCCGGAAACAGGCTTAAACACAGAAATCACTTTCAAAACAAAGTTTAAAACTCTTTTAAAACCAAGGATATGAAGCCTGCTCTGCTACCAAGCCGAAACACCCGTATCCTAGTTTTACAAATAAAGTACTGATTCAAAAGGAATTTACCAAAATGCCCCTGAAACCCGAGACACGAAAATCCAACACCAAAACAATATCAAAATATCTTATTAAACCGAGATGTTATAGAGAACAAGAGTAAACCGGCTTATCAAGCCATAAATCAACCCGGCAAACAGCAGAAACAACATCAAGAATCAAACCCCAGCAACCCGCCGATAATGTAATCAAAATCAGGAATGACATCTCAACAAAGTCCAATGCAGCGGAAGATTAAGATAAAAAAAAGCAAAAGAAGAAAATGATATGCATGTCGGCTCTATGGATCCAACCGGGAGAAGAAGCATAGCTACCTGCTGGGATAACCACGTCCGTACTCCGGAAAAGAAGAGAGAGACAGCACGCTAACTAAGAATCTGAAAAACAACGGTGGCGATTATGTGAGTCGCCTACTCAGTGAGCAGTATAAATCTAGTTATGTAGGTGTGCAAAGCAAGCTCGAAAGGAGAGTAGAGAAACAAGCACAAGTAAGCAAACACACAATTACCAGTACTAACATGCCAACCACATATAAGCAAACAGTTTAAGATTTACATCCGTTTGTGTGTTAAATTTTATTATTATATTTATTATTCAGGGCCCCCTACTGTGTGCGTGGAGCTCGGTCCCGTCTCATGAGACAACCAGGGCGTAAGCCCAATATAACCAGGCATATAGCCCAAATATAACCATAGAGAGAGAGAGAGAGGGAGGTAGAAAGGGGAAGGTAGAAGGAGGGAGGTAGAACCGGTCATCACAGACCCATATGCTAAACCGCATATATCATGTTATCCCGCATGCAATCCCGAGGGGTTTCACTTCCCGCTCGAACCAACCGGTCATCAGCACACAGTAGTACATCTTTTATAGTATATCATTCTTATTCTTACTTAAGAGTTCATATGTGCCAAATGTTATGATTTATTAGGGTTGTGTGAATTATTCATTAAATCAACATCCGGGTTTCCAACCCACATCACATCACACAGTTCACCCAAAATCATATCACATGTTATATCCCATAACAGTTAAGCAAGACATGCTTGTCCCATAATTAGCAATACACAGGCACACAATATAGATCATGGCATGTTAGCAAACAAGGCATGCAACTCAGACAAACCAATCTAACAAGCACATGCATACAAACATAAAAAGGACTTATAAAGTCACCTCAACGACGATTATCCTGTGGAGATTTCCCCAAGGCAGATCCTCCGGCTCCCGAGGTATTACCCGTGCCTGAATACCGACACACACAATAATTACCAAAACAGTTGTAATAAACCGTGCATGCATGATACTTATATGCTCAACTGAGTGAAACTTGACCCAAACTACCCGGTTATGTAATTTCAGGGTCTAAGCCCAAAAGGGTATATCTCCCCACCAAAAACTCCAAAAGATTGGAACCTAAGGTTTACCGGGCTCAAGCCCATCTAAGTCCAAAACAATTTCTCGGGCCTAAGGCCCACTTCCTTAAGTCTGCAATAAAACCAATTTATGAATTTGGGCTTAGAGCCCATTCCTTAAAGTCCAAAACTAACCATTTATGCCATTGGGCTTTAAGCCCACTTCTTAAAGTCGAAGAATTATCCAAAGGTCCATAAGGTTAGATTGTTAGGCCTGGGCCCGGTTTTCCTAAACACCATTCTAAGGTCATTCCCGAGCCCAAGAGTTCATCGACTTAAAGTTCTACCCGTGTCGGTAAGTTCCCGGCCACACACACTCACTCCCCGCTCTGGGTATTCCACTAAACCTCTTTAATGTTTAAATGTACATGTTTTTCGAAACAACGAATCATATACATAAAGTTGAACCCGGAACTAAGTCGGAATTACCGTGCAAAAACAGAAAAGAAATTCCGTCTGCCGAAACAGTACCCGAGCTTTCGCCGAAAAATCCCGAGCTTCACCGGATTCCTGTCAACCTCGCCGGAAATTCACCCCAATCTGCCAGAAACGAACCGAACAACAATTCTGTCATAACCCCAACATCCATTTCAACAATACAACCACCTCAAATGTGAAGGCCCTCTCCCCGAGGGACCCACCAAACCCAGGTATTGTTACATCACTCCCTCCGCCCGATTAAATCCTTTACCATGCTGCAACACTAGGGATTCGAACTCGGGGCGTGATGCTTTTTATCCCCCTCAACCAACTTGCAAAGCTCCACTACTTCAGACCACTGTGTATTCGTCCAGAAATTTTCTGACGATGATTTCATCATCCTATTGCTCTATGTGGATGATATGCTGATTGTTGGCCAGAATGTCTCCAGAATCAACAGCTTGAAAGCACAGCTAAGCAAGTTTTTCACCATGAAAGACTTGGGGCCAGCAAAACAAATTCTCGGGATGAGAATTGTTCGAGATCGACAAGCCAAGAAGATATGGCTGTCTCAGGAGAAGTATATAGAGAAGGTACTTCAACGATTCAACATGGATAAGGCTAAAGCAGTCAGCTGTCCTCTTGCTAACTACTTTAGACTTAGCTCTGAGCAGAGTCCATCTACGGATGAGGAGAAGAAAGTGATGGAGCGGATCCCATATGCCTCAGCAGTGGGAAGCTTGATGTATGCCATGGTATGTACCCGACCAGACATTGCTCACGCAGTTGGAGTGGTGAGCCGATACCTTTCGAATCCTGGTAAAGAGCATTGGAATGCTGTCAAGTGGATTCTCAGGTATCTTCGAGGTACTTCCAAAATGTGTTTATGTTATGGAGAAGACAAACCGGTGCTGGTTGGATACACTGATGCAGATATGGCTGGTGATGTTAGTTTCAGAAAATCTACATCAGGATACCTGATTAATTTTTCAGGGGGAGCAGTGTCATGGCAATCAAGGTTACAGAAGTGTGTTGCTCTGTCAACTACAGAAGCCGAGTTCATTGCAGCAACGGAAGCATGCAAGGAGTTGTTGTGGATGAAGAAGTTCTTAACTGAACTTGGTTTTTCGCAAGACAGTTACCAATTGTTTTGTGATAGTCAAAGTGCTATCCATCTTGCGAAGAAGATGCCTCTTTTCATTCCAGATCGAATGTGAGATACAATTGGATCAGGGATGTACTGGAGAAGAAGATGTTGCAACTCGAGCAGATCCATACAGAGGAGAATGGATCTGACATGCTGACGAAGACACTTCCAAGAGGGAAGCTTGAATACTGCCGTGAAGCTGCTGGACTGGTGGATCCCCCCAACATGTAGTCGGAAGGGGGAGAATTGTTGGTTCCTCCCACTTAGGCCACTTTTGGGGGTCACCACCACCACTAATTCCAATTAGTGGAGCACTAAGAAGTTAATGGAGCATTATTAGTGGAGCTTTGCAAGTTGGTCCCTATAGTTGTAAAATCTTGCAATTTGGTCCCTGCAGAGTGCCTATAAATAGGCTCCTCATTTGCTCTTCAAAATCATCCCAAGCATTCACAACAATTGTGAATAAGAGAGTGAAAGAGAGAGTGTGTGGGAGGGAAGAAAAATTGAGGAGAAAAATTCCCTTCTTAAATTAAGAAGTGACAAAATAGTGAGAAAAAATACCTTAGGAGTATTTTTGACAAACATTTGAAGAACACCTTGTGAGACACTATTTTGGATAGAACTCTAAGTTGATTATACTCCTAAAATTTAAGGAAGTCTCTCTTGTAAGCCTACTATTTTATAATGGAAGTTTTTCCGGTGGGATCAGGATTGTGGACGTAGCCCGGTATTTGGGTGAACCACGTTAAATGTTGTGTATCATTTATCTTTTTTGTCCTCCACTTGTTTATTTCCTTGTGAGGTGATATTATTTCCGCAAGATAGTGTTACCGGGCCCAACACTGTTTATATTTGTTCAGTGCATACGCATCATGAATAATATATTGAACCCCACCTGTTTGAGGTATCTAATAATTAAGATTGCATTCACTCTCATATATGATCGAATGCATGAAAAGCTTCATATCAATCACAATATTAAGAAAAATTCTGAAAAGAGATATACTAGGTGCTTTCGGTAGAGGACTTTAGGACAATAACCACAACCTGTTGCTAAACACTTGGTGGCAGAGATGGAAAGAGATTGAAAAATGAATGATGGGGCTATATTTGGCGGCAACTACTAAAATCGCAGGCACATGGTTTCTCATATGGAAGATATGTAAGGCTAGGAACTAAACATTCTAGCATCATATGTACAAGGGTTGGTGGAAAGGGATAAACAGCTGCGATATCACCATTTACTTCGTTGGTATTAAACCCAATATCTGGGTCTTGATTCTTCCCATGCACATTTGTATCTCTCGGTATATGGGCAGATTTTGTGGGCAGCATGGATGCAAGCTAGAAACAGCATAATCTATAATCTGAGCCACGTCATTTGGAGAGTGATGTCGTTCAGTGCAACTCTGCATATAATGAGAAACTAGACTCAGCATACCATAAAAGCAATTTTAAACGTCATAGATGAAAGACGGAAGGGTCGAGCAAGAGAGACCCTGATGGTTAGATATATCTTTTGATAATAGAAACTGCACTAATGTAGCTTGCCCAAGTTACCTGTATCATAAGCAAAGTAGCAACACATGATGATATCAACTCTGAAGGTATTGCTGCCTCAATTTTGTTTGAATCATCATGCGACATGGGCCCAGACAGGTTCTTGTTACCCTGAGGATCTGATGTGTTGGAAATCAAGTGATTGGGACGATGAGATATGCCACTAGCATACTCTTGGGATTTGATCACTTGTCGCCTAGAATCCGATGGCAATCGCCTTTTATCGATGGAGTCTAAAGCCTCACCAATCTTCATGTAAGCATCATCCCCATCTTTAATGGATGAAATTGCCTGCATCATATGGTATCATATAGCAACTTCTTAGCAAAGAGGCACCCTAAGAAAGCATATTAACAGATGAGAGAAGCTCTAACTTGTAGATAAACACAGTCGAGAAAGAGGATATCATACCTGGACTGCAGCATCTACCATTGTATGTGCCTTTGACCTTGATCCCCTGATAATTTCAAGTACAGTGGACCCTGGCTCTAGTGAAACGTGAGAAACATCATCAGCTCTTGGCAAGCCACCAGATAAATTTGAATGGGCTGCATGACTCAACCAAGGAGGTATCCTGTTCCCTTGATAAGCATTACGCTGCCTCAGATGGTTCAGTAAAGTAGAAGGGTCCTGCAAGAGAAGTCAAAATGATCCAACGTTGAGTCAAGAAGCAAACCTAAGCTCAAAATGCAAAGCAAGGAACAAAGACGTAGACAGAGATTCTATGGCCCCCGGCTTCTCTAGTTAAAACCACCTGGACAGCATTTGGATGTTGGCTCAAGAAAATAGTTTTTGAATATATCACTAAACGTGTTTCCGAAATCGCTGAATCACGACACCTCTGCAAGTCCAAATTCGATGGAAATTGCTAAAATCAGAGACTACCAGCTGGACTCACACTGTAGGAACATGTTCCCTACGACCTATCAAGACTGATCGTTCAATTACCTGTTTGTCTTTGGAAGGAATCAGCTCAGAAAGAGCTTGTGCATATGATTCTTTTGCTTGGGTGTGTTCTATCCCAGAAGATTGAACATGGGCCAGCTGTGGCGGATTAACAACATCAACAGGGGCTAGCTTGGCTTGTGATCTGGCTCGGTTTATGTCCACCTGGTAAGAGAAGGTAAAAGAGTTAGTGAAGAATAATACAAACTGAAAAGATTTGATATTTCTTATTCTGAAATCTAATATCCACGAAATATTATTCGACATCATTTGCTGCAGGATGACAAGCCAGAAGGAAAGTACTTAATTCATAAATCGCTAATTCAAGTAGGATGTAGAGTTTCTTCTTCAAAGAAAAGAAAGTAAGAGAACAGTTGTTCTAGAAGGGTATCTTACCTGTGTCTGCTTTACCAAAGTATTCGGTGGATATGGAGCATGCTGTAGATGCTCACTCGAAGAGAATCCTACAGTATTTAACTGTCCATACCCTTGCAGCTCATTAGACGTAGTGGAGAACCGATGTCTCCTAAGAGCTTCCGGCATGTTATCCAAAGGATTTAAAGGCATGCAGTCGATATCCTGCAATGCACCTTTCATGTTATTTCCAGAAGAAAAAGACAATCCCAGTATTTGTACATCTAGCAAAATGGGTAAACAAAGCACCCACTGTAGATATTGAAACTTTCTTGTTATGTCAATAATAGGTGTTTGCAAACAGGTTGGGAATGAAAAAAAAAATAGTCACAACTAAATCATGAGAAGATAAAAGGACAGGAAACAAAAGCATTCCAAGAAACACAGTATACCAACTGCCGACCTAACACCAATATAAGCAACTTTTTACTATTTTCCAAAGAAAAGTTTTGGTCAATGCAAAGGTAATGAGGTAGAAACCATCCCAAGAAAAAAGTCACAGTGAGAATGACCACCAATTTCCAAGGAGTTTAACATTCTGGAGCAGTTCCAAGCAGCAATTTCCTAGAAAACTACCCGACTCCTAGCAAACAGCCCATACTAATGCAATGAAAGCTAAGCAAGTAGAAGAATATGAACATTGAATGAACCCTGCACATCAAGGCTGCAATGAACCAGAAGCTCCGGTAACTATGGCCCGTGCATTCTATTGGCCTGAGTCATGACTTCACACTCCAAAAGAATTTGGCTATATGATCAACTCCAAGTGTTCAAAAAGAATGAAGGGGAAGGAAACAATCGCACTAATGGAAGATTATCCAATTGACAACAAAGGAATCTATGTTTGCTGTAGCATTCAAAAAAAAGAATCAAATTATAACGATATAAAAAGGGCAATCACTCATTCTAAAAACCAGCATTCTAGGAAATTAAAAGCAGCAGAAAATTGAGTCCCTAACATACTTCCCTGATCAAAACAAAACACAAAATAATACAGAAAATTTCATATTTTGGAGACAAATACTGGTATCCAACACCATTCAAACAGGCAATTTAAAAATGCAAAAGCGGACACGGATCCAACTGCATAAAAGAATTTTACCTTGACAAATTCAACTCCCATATCAGGATGGTTAAACTGAACCCTGCACCTATCATGATCAACTGTGAGTACGCTTCCATCAAGAAGTTCTCTTGTTTTGGGATGAATAGCAATCACACGCTGTCCAACCGATAAAGGTCTAGCCAAATCTGTTGGCAGTCCTTCTCTAACACCAGTACGAAGTTCGGTGTAATGTTCTCTAACAGATTCTCGATATTGTTGAAGCTTTTCTCTTTCTTCATGTAAGAAACGGTCAGAAAACCTTCGAGGTTTGCCAAGGGAACTGCATGAACAAGAAAACACTGATTAAAATTTCTTACTGACTGATTCCTGACTTATTTGCCAAGAAGTGCTCTAGATGATCCTTATAGCAAGCAGAATAACTCAAGCATACCTTCGTATAACACCCCATTCCACACGAGCTAACCTAGGAATGTGTCCAAGTCCAACATGATTCAAATATTCAACAAACTCCCTTTTAGCAAACCAAGGGTAGTCAATGGCACTATAAAACCATTCAAAAATACACCATCTCTGGACCATATAGGATGATAGACAACATGAGAGCCTTTCCTGTAATTTCAGAGAAGAAGCAAGATGTACATAAGTGAAACTCAAGTTTCACAAACTATGAGGAACACAATAGTAGAGATCTACCTTTAAATATGGTACCCCGTCTTGCATAGGGTCAGAGTACTTTTGATTTTTAAGGTTTTTCTCAGAAGACTTTTCGCTTTTCAGGGCCAAAGCTCTCTTTAATTCCATCTTGCGTCTGCTTCCCTTTTTGGTTGTTGACATAATTTGGCTAGGAACAGGAACTTGTGCTGTTGATTCTGCTACAGTCTTTGCCGTACTTTTCTCATCAGAACTGAAAGAAGAAACCTCGGACACCCCAGTGGATTTCAACTGTTTTGGAGGAGTAGAAATATGGCCACCACGTTTACCTTTAATTGCAGCTACGTTCTCCATTTCATCCAAGGTCTTTCCATAAGAGTCAAAATGTAGGGTAAAGAAAATTAATTCAACGACTATAGTGAAAAGAAAGCGAACAGAAGTAGCAAGACAGATGTTAATGAATTCAGGAAAAATTAATAAAGCATTTCAAATAGGCCAAATTCCAGAAAATTCCACATTATTTTGCCTCAAATGCACAGTTCTACCTGCTTTGCCATAAAACAAAACGAGTCAAAAATGCAAAACAAACCCTCCATCATAGAAGTTCCAAGATGGCAAACCCAGTTTGAAGCTGAAAATCAAGCTTTGGCCATGGACTTTCTTCAAGTAAAAATATGTACAATTGTTGTGAAAGAGAAATTGATCACAGGAACTAATTTCAAAAGTCATAAACAAACCATGTCGAGCTGAAATGGATTTAAATACCTCAGACGCTGGAGGTTTACTTGGACGGGAACCCGCAAGAGTTTCAGTATTCAATTTCTGCAGCTGGAATGAGAACTCACAATTTATAAATTAGTCAACCAGTAAAAGCTATTGATAACAAGAAGTACCAATGTTGGTCCACATGATTGCATTACCAAGGGGCGTTTTCTTGTAGGAATATTATTGTTGGTTGGCTGCGGCTGCTCTGTCACTTCAGGAACATGTTTACCATATGTGGCAGGGTATTTTCCTGATTTGAATTTCCGAGTAGCAGTACCTTCAACTTCACTTGTTGCATGATGTGTTTTTTCTTTCTGCTTTGAGATTTTAGCTTTATCAGTACAATGGCTGGCAGATGTACCTTCATGTGTGCTAGACTTGCCATCTGTTTCTTCATTCAACCGAGCTGATGACTCTGGATGAAAGATATAAAGAGTTTACTATCCTAACATGATTACACATGCAAAAAAGAAAAGAAAGAAAGAAAGCAACAATCATCTATAACCAATGTAATTAAATTGAACTGGAGCCTCCGATTCAACAGGGAACCAGATCTGAATCCAATTCAAGTGCAGTTATAGCCCAAAACCATAAACCGGGACCCACACGGATTCAACCAGCAGTCTGGTTTTAAAAAACCTTAAAACTACCTAGCTAGAATCTTAGTACCCCGAAAAAGAAACGAGAAAATTCCAAAAATTTCAAACGAGAAAATTCCAAAAATTTCAATGTTCATTTAGTTATTTAGCTTTTTTACTGCATAAGTAGGAAAATTACTCCACCTTGCTTTGCTTGCTATGCTTCAAAAATTGTCAGACTGATACATGTGACATTGAAGGATGGAAATGCTAATCGTCACAATTTCCTAGAAACTAGCAACTAATGGGCAAATAGAACTATTTGGTTAAAACAGCAAAGAAATTTGAAGCTATACCAGTTGTCATAACATGTTATCAGATCAATCACTTGAATATGTTTAGTTGCTGATCTCCGAGTATTGATAAATTAGAGAAAACAAACCGAACTTACCTGAATCCATCAAGAAAACATGAGCTAATGTATGCAGTGGATCCAGCGCATGGAAGTCTGCTGCAAAAAATAAAGCATAAGATAAATAACTTGACAAGTACAGCACAATAAAATTCTTGCAAGCATTCATACCAATCGTATACCATATCAACAGAATTTGCGGTTCTACATTCAATAATATAGTAAAAGCAATAGTTCTCTAAAAACAAAAGCAATCGTATACCATATCAACAGAAAAAAAAAATAATAATAAATCATAATCCTCCAGATAAGTTAGAGATTTTATGATTTAGAGTATGATTCCACTGTAAGCATGCTCTCCATACAACCCAATGCAATCATGTTTCTTTTTATGTTGACCAGCAATCATTGAAGTGGACAGAACCAGGTTTCCTGTACATGAGGTAACACTTTCAAAATATCTACTTGATGTTGAATCAGACAACGACCATAAGCTGGCAGCTAAACAATCAAAAACCTCTTACAGAAATAGCGATTGAAACATTTAACATCAAGAAAAGAAGATTGTAAAGGAAGATCCCACAAATTTTGTTTCAATGTACTGGGTGTAAGAGACAACAAATTTTTTAGAAGGAATGATATTGCAACAATGGTGCAAAGTTTACATGGTAATGATATACCAAATGAAACAGATATTATCATGACAACAGAACTCAAAAATGAAACAAATGGTTATTCCAAATGTTTGAAATATATGAGTATCAATTCCAAATCAAGTTTGATAGAATAAAGTTACCTCCAGAGATAAGTTCTTTACTCCTCTTCCTCTCGGATTGTGGAGAGCTTCCATCAAGTTTTGCATTTGATTGAAACCTGCTATCAGCGTTACCCTTTAGACCCCGTGTGCTTCGTTCTTCAGTAGCACTGCATGCTTCACCATCATCATCATATTTCTTTTGGTGGGATTTTTTCCCCTTCCAATTGATGTCTAGATTATCTAGATCTTCGATATCCATCACGGAACTTGAGCGTTTGGTATGACCATTAGTGTCAGGCTTTCGAACTGCTACACCACCTTCGGACAATCGTCTATACATGGAAGCCGCATGATGCTTAGGAAGAGAAGAGTCTGCCTACAAAGAGGAGCCGTGTGCGAAGGTGGATTACGGGAGAACAGATGAGGTGAAAACACTGATGAAAAACTCAACAGCAAACAGTTAAAGTACCGCTTCGTTACAGCTTTGAACAGGCGACGATTTAATGTTTTCTGGTTTCCTTTTCAGGGTGGAAGAAACTTTGGGAGAGCCACCTTGCTGGGATGCCTGTGCTAACAATGCGGCAACATGAGCAACATCATCATCATTAGCATCAACATCTGAAATTCGGCTTTTCTTCCTAGGAGGATAATAAGCATCCACTTCTGCTTTTTTATTTGCATGTGAAATAGGGAAGCGAGGAGTTCTTTTCCCAACTGCACGAGGCTGACCACCTAAAGAATGAAAAATTCTCAATATGATCACTATCACCAAAACATTTCTCTACTCATTTCTAATGGTTATTCTAGATATTGCATAAGATTTAAATAACAATTCTAAAGGGTTAAGAAAGTCTATATTGCATAATCATCATTACTTTCTCAACCTTAAAAGGATGGAAATTAGGAGAAGCACAGAACTTTCATGTTGCTAAACAAAAATTAAGCTTGCTGCTTTAGTTGAAGTTTAACATATATTTCCAAGAGCCATAAGAGACCATCTTGATCCAGAATTGAAAATACATCAATCAATAAAACAAACATAGTTTTGGATCCCTTCATGTACATGGTAGCTTTTTCTTCCTTCTATCCACTAAAATTCCTCTCCAACACTTAAGCTTTTCATTTCTACAGTACACCAATTCCAAAAAAAGCATCAATGAGATTCTCTTTCAGAACTTTGGACTCCACTGATGTACCCTAGTACGCAAAACATACAAATAGAAGTTTTCCTCCCCATTAATATCTCAGCAATAAATTTACTGATACAACCTTACATCATACAACAGTTAAGTCTTCAAAAATTGAGAAACGACTTAAGGTGAACAAATATGAGGTTTTCCTAATGTTGGACAACGTAACTGTCAAATTACATGCATAAGAAATTCTGCATTTACCGACATCAGATTTTCAAACGAAGCACAATAACTATGATGTATATAGCAGAATGGTAAAGGAAATTTGCGCAAACATCCAACATCCCTCATAACCAAACAGATTTTTACCAGTAAGGCTCGCCCTCTTCAATAATGATAAGCACCCATCAGCTGATACAAGAGAGTGAGGCTGCTGAACCTCTTCTTCTGATGAACCCAAATGAATTTTTGCTCGCTTACGTTTCTGAAGTTTTCCGGTCAGTCCAGGTAACTCGTTGCTCTCTCTTTCATTATCACTTGGTCCCTGCGCACAGTCCACACAGTTACATGTGTTAAGTATATATTACCTGATAATATGATCAAGTCTTACTAAATCCACATTTAGTGCTCGAAAACTTGAGCCAGCTTTCATTAAGTTTAAAGGATTTCTTCACGTCTAGTAACTAGGTAATCTATAATCATCGAGAAGTACAAAATCAGCTTAATGTAATTGTCTTTCTCAAGCAATGAAAAATTCATTACTTCTGATTGTTGTTTCGCGAGTGCAATAGTTTTTTTTTTCTCTTCTTGTTTATTCACAATAAGGCTGTATCCCCACAAATCAGAAATTGCTTTAGCAAAACCTGTTCTGTCCTTCATGTAACGAATGACAAAACAAAAAAAGACAAATAACTAGAACATGAATAGAGCCAAAACTAGATCAAGAGTTATAAATATGAAACCAAACATACCAGGATACTATAATAATCAGTCATCATAGCTATAAGACCAAGCACTGAAGCTGTTCCTTCAGGTAGAGATAAGTATGCCTGGAAAACCAGAGAAAAATGTAAAAGAAAAGGCTAGGAAAACAAAGTTCTTTTATCCAGGCTATGATTTATTAAGCAAGAATCCAAGAAGTAACCATACCCGATTCATATTGTAAAGGGCCTCCACCATTTCTACGGACCTGTGACGCACCTTAGCAGCAACCTAAATCATGTGAATAAACAATTAAATAAGATCTTAAAAAAAGCATATGCTTTCACTGCAAGATGAGAAAATGAAATGCAATTTTCAGACAGTTCAACCTATTACAACCCACAAGCCATTTTTACAGACAGGTAGCATTATGACCCGGATGATAGGAACACGGGAAAAAAAAAAATGGAAAACCGAACTATAATAGCAAATGGTTCTTACCTTCTTCCAGTCCTTCCCATAGTCCCGATATGCTCTGTAAAATCTATGGAGTTCCACCTCACTCCATTTAGGTCCCAACTTATCAGATAATTTCTTCTTCTGTGAAAAAATCCAATAGTCAACGCATCATATCTTTTAAAAGTAGGACGGAGAGAGGGTTCAGTGCAAAGAAAGAGACAAGAAGCCATTCCTTTGATCCTAAAATTTGGCTCAATTTTGAAATTTAAGTCGTTAAGGTTGATGCTTGGTGTAGGAAGGCCAAGCGGGAAACGAAGTCTTAGTACAAACCCAAAGCAAGCATAAGCAAGCAATCGCTACTTATATTATCAAGCACAGAACAATTATAATATACAAGCACGACAAAAACTAAAGAGCAATCAACAAATAGATCCTAACTGCAGTCACCTCACCTGTTGCTTGCTTTTATTCGATTTCTTTACTTCTTTTTCAGGTGAGACCTCACTTGGAAACCGCTTATTCACACTCTTTTTCCTAGTTGGGGCCATTGACGACTTAATTCTCTGAAACAAATTAATTATCAAATTAGGAAAACACTTTGCTAAAAATTTAATGCCAAAGGCAATAATGATCACCAAAGAAAAAAAGAAAGAGCATGGAGAATTAGAATGGCAACTTGCAGCAACACATAGATTACACATTGTTCACAAGTTAAACAAAATTTAAAATTCAAAGCTTTTTTTTTTCTGAAAAACAAAAAAACTTCACTTTGCAAGTGCAGTTGAACATTTCACACCTCATATTGACACTCAAATTCCCCCCTGGATCAAAATTGAATTCGAGCGCAAAACCAAAAATTCAAATTTAATACACAAAATTGCAGCATAAAACAAACAAAAAAGGGAAAAACAACTTTCTTTGGAAATCAGTACAAGACAAAACTTTCAAAAATTCAAACTTCACAACACAAAACTGTAGTCACAGATAACAACCAAAAACCCCCTTCAAAAGTTCAAGCTTTATCCCAAAAACCCAGAAACCCCAAAATCAGACACGGAAATCAAACCCATTTCGAATAACGGCCTAAAAGAGGTGAAAAAACACGAAATTCCAAACAAAGTTTCAAACTTTCCTTCACACGTGAACCCTAAATCGCAGATCTAAGCGGCAAAACTCACCAATTCCGAGTGTGGGCTATATGGGTCCAAACCATCAAGACCAAAAACGAGGCTTTCACAGATAAAGCTACAATCTTTGAGCGCTGTGTGGGTAGAGAGAGAGTGGGCTTTAGTGTGTGTACTTCAGAGAGAGAGAAACCGAGAGTTTTAAGTGAGAGTCTCCAGGGGGAAGAGAGAGAGAGAGAGAGAGAGAGGAGGCGTTGTTGCCGCGAAACTTGAATATAAAGGTGGTCGACCCAATAGGATTTTCTCTTTTGTAAATTCGTAAGCCCTCTTTTCTTCTTCTTTTCTGTGCTTTGGGGCTTTCGGGCTCTATTTTGAGATTTTAGGATTTGATAGAAACGGGAGTTACTTTGAGGGTGATCACCGTACACGTGGCATGTGAAGTGGCTTGTGAACGGTTGGGATCTTCTGGTTCGTGTTTGATGGGATAATTATCATCTTGACGGATGTATTTGGATTTAATATGAGTTGAGTAATAATAAATAGTTCCACCATCTATTACTCATTTCTCTATTTATTCTATGTTATGACCCATCAACCAAATTATATGTATAATCATATTTATTTTCACCATTTAATTTAGTTTGAGCCTTATAATTCACCTATTTTAAAAAAAATATTGTCTTTGCTCTTTTTGTTTTTGGTAAAAGAAAATGGAATGGCTTACCTAATGTTCTTAATCGAATTGTTCCTCTCCTATATTATTTATTAAGAATTTGTATCAATTTTTTTTGGCCCAGTATAATGGTTAACTTTTAACTTATAATAAAAAATATTTAATTTAACCAATTTGATGTTTTAGCTCAAATTGATAATAATGAGTTGGGTGGAACACAAACATAACGAAAAAGTAGTTTCTCAAAACTTTGATTCTTTACTTTTTTTGGTGGAAATATAATTCTTTACATGGCGTCATTTAAACTCTAAACTAGCTAGTGTGTAAATAAGATGTTATGAATCAGTAACATGATAATAAATAGAATTTTCATTTGAAATAGAAAAGAAATAAATTGAATTCTTTCTTTTATAGTTCAAACATATAATATAATATACTATCTTTATATTTTTAAAAAAGATATAACGTCGTGCTATCATCAAAATTATAACAGCAGATGCCAAAGCCAAAAATAACAAATGCAAAACACATATTAGTTCGAGTGATTCAATAAAGATTTTTTAAAATGCAGTCTTAAATAAAGGCTGAGAGAGATATGAAAAGTATTACAAACCAAAAATAAAGCTAGGAGCAGTACCACGAATATGAAAAAATGGAAAACCCCAAAAATTGTGTACTTTTCTTTGATGTAATAGTGTATCTGAAAAAACACAGAGACCTGAGAGGAGGAGGAAACTCCATTCCTAAAATCCTCATGAAACGATAAATGAGAAAAATTGATCAAGTTCCAAAAATCATTATCGCCCAAATAATCAAGATTGAAGATGAAAGCATAGATTAATGGGCAGCTCATTCTACATCTCCCCTTTTTTGGCAAATAATCGTCTCCTTACCATCTGTTTCTCACGCACATGCACATTCCCAGTTAGCCTCTTTTTTTTTTTTAATAATCTAGAATCAATATATCATATCTTGTTATAATTACAAAATTTTATTTCCTAAACTGGAGATTTGAGGAAAAATTACCTTTAAAAAAAACAAAAATCACCACGAAACCCACCTAGAAAAATCAAATGCTAAGCCAATAAATACAATAACTGAAAATTGAAAGTAGAAAGAAATTCTTGGCTGCTAGGGGGCAGTCACAATATAATTGTTAAAGTATGCCTAGTTCTACCAAAGCTACTTGTAGCTGGGTGGCATCTCCCTAGGCTGGGTTCCAAGAGGTCATGAGTTCGATCCCAATGAAAAGGATTGAGAGTAGTGTAGGGGGTTTGGGTTGTGGGTATTTATGTAATTCTGCTGTACCAAAAAAAAAATATGCCTAGTTTTGAGTACACAGATGGAAACTGGAGGGGGAAAAAAGTTGAAAAAATGAGCTAGAAATGGGAAAGTATTTTCTACAACCAAACACCAATTTACTTTTTTAATCGAAAATCAAACATATAAAGCCAGAAAGTAAAGTATACACATAATTTTTTTTGGTCGTGAGTGTACAAAATTGGTGCCCTTAACATTATCAACAAAAGTTTTAACTGGGTATTAGAAATGGAAAAAGTTTCACAATTGGGTGGTAAAGGTATATAGGAATCGGGTACTGCTACTGAATATGATGATAGGGCCCAAGTGACACAGTAAGGGTGAACCAGGGCCCAAGTGACGCAGTAAGAGAAAACCGCCAGCCCACGAGACCATGCTAACACAGCCAAAATTGAAATTTCGAATTCAGTTTGGTTTTGAAACATTATTATTCAAATATTTAGATTTACATTTACTTTTTTTTTTTTTGACATTGAAATTAGAACATACACGCAATAATATCAAGAATACAATTGATGAATAAAAAATAAAATATGCATGATATTTGCCTTTAAAATTGATTGAAACTTTTTTGCTATTAATTTGGAAGTACGATATTTGGCTTTAAAATATCTGACATTGAACCAACCAATCACCTATTTTTTTCATGTACAACCCACCAATTAGCATATGTGCCACATACATACATTACACTGGCAATTGGACATTTTTCTTTTTCCCGTTAGCCCTTAGCATGCAGCTGCTTTTGCAGCATTGGCTTCATCATAATTAGGTTGCAAGGAAAATTTTTGGACTTCTCAAATTTACAATTCTCTTTGAACCTTCTATCCTAAAGAAAGAAAAAAGTGCAGAAGCATGAGACTTGTCCCTATGAAAGATTTTTCTACCCAAGCAAGAACCTAATTACATCAGTCACTGATATAATTCCTTCCACACGCTTGCTGCCAGCCTCCACAACCACCAGTCTTCTAACCCCTGTAAACATTATGCAACATATCGTAAAGCGACGAAGCAGTTCAACACCATCACAACCTTGGTATTACCCCCCAAAACAAGGTAGAAAAGGTAAAAAATGAACAAACAGGTAGTGAAGGGCGGAAAAGAAAAATACCAGGATTTGCCAACCGCTCCATCACTTTGTGTAGAGAATCGGATCTCAAACACATCTGACACCGCTGTCCATTGTGGAACCCATATGGAGTGTTTGCATCTTGTCCCAATAGCAATGCCTAGAGTAACAAAGCGAAGCAAACCACTAGGTGAATATCATCACAAGGACTCATCCAGATATGAGAATTTGGTTATTGTTAAAGGTGCTTGGGGCATCATGAACTACTTAGTTGTCTATACATGCATATATATGCAGACTCTGGCATTGTTGATACGTTCAAGTCGTAAAACTGTACGAGTTTTACTTAAAATGCATAATAATAGAGTTGAAACAAGCAAACTAAGATTCAGCAATTACCTGATGAATACTCATTTTATCAAGATGAATCTGTGCGTAAGCTTTATCTCTTGCCAAAGCAGTGATATCACTGTCAGTTAAATAAAAGACATAAAGTTTGGCTTGCCAGCTAGTGCATGATAAAACAGTGGACTAGAATAAAACGAGTTGTTACCTTCTTGAGTAGATGTCCAACAGTGAATCATTTTCATTCACAATCGGTATGGAACTAACATCAGCTGCAGCAGAAAGAATAATAAACTCATCAGCCAGCCAAACGCAGAGTTACATGAATGCAGGTCTTCTTTGCTAATGTTGACTACCTTGAACCAACAAAGATAATGCAGCACCAAGTGAAGCATTTGGTCTCAAAATTGCCAATGGCCGTCCATTTGGCTCTCCAACTTGCGGTACCCATGTACCCAAAGGTATTGAACAAATTGGCTGTTGAAGAATGGGCAAAGAGCCAGCAGAATGCCTGAAATGTCTGCATATACCTGCAAGTTAGGCATATGCGTCAGTAAAACCATGCATAACCGCTACTCAGAAACCAAGAATGCTTACATTTTAGTATTCCAGAGAGCGAAGCAAGATGTAATAGTTGTGGAAATGAACCATCTCGGGACAGAGAATGAATAACAGGAACCATTGAGATTTTGTTTTGCAAGAGTTTCAATGCAACATCTTTCAGGGAGTCATATGGGCCAGCCTGCATGATTAAGTATTGTGAGCATAATGCTGTGTAGTAGTGGACAGTATAAGCATTAATGCTGAAGAAACTTAAAGTTCCACATAATGGGCAACTATCAATTGATTACAAAATTTGAAATTCAAAACCGCTATTAGACAGGCCACTTATCTGGTAGGAATAGATCAACCGAAATGGAAAATTGTGATTAGAAATAATTCTGTACTATAGTCAACTTGCCTTCAAATCCATGCACTCAATTTGCTAAAAATTCGGGGAAATTTGATATATTTGTTTTTTATAATTATTATTGGCAACATTTTCACAGAATAAAATGCTTTGGTTTAGATGGTCAACATAAGAACCAGACACCTGTCTACAGGAAATTCCCAGCATTTGAGATAAATTGATGATAAACCAAAGCATCACAAAGACTAAATGTTTATGCTAAAAACACTTGGCAGGCATCAGAAGTTACATGGATGAGACCCCTAGGATATGCTCTTCCATTCCCATCAATTTGTCGGTTAAGATGGAGTTTTCCTTGTTTCCAAGCTGAAATAGTATGCGTCTCCAATTCTTCCTCAGTCAGATTAGGACCATGATTTCCCAGCTGAAACGAATGGCACTTAAACATAAACAAGTGACTAAAAGGAGCACAAAATGCATAGGAAGAGATGATTCTGGATCCAAAACTGATGTAGTGACATCAAACTTTGTTGCCAAGGGTAAACTCTCGTTGCTATAACCACTTCAAGAGAGGGATCAACAGCTAAATCCAAAAGTACCTCTTCACAACTCAATGAAGCATTTATTTATCGACTTATTTCACCTTAGCAAGCAAAAATCGTAACCGCATCATGATTTGAAAAGATATTCTCAAAATTTTCAACTCAAACTGCAGAAATTTGATGACCGTTGATACAACCATGTAGGAAAAAGAGAAGAGTATGACATCAGGAGGTTAAAAGTATTTCCTTTCTCCATTCTCTTCCAGAAGTACTCATTCTTCTCCAACAAGATCAAAGATGGGTATTAGCATTGGAGAATCTTTTAAAACAGCATACCTCCGACAGTATCAAGATGAAGTCCAGTGCACTCAAAACCCCAACAAACTTTCCCTTGAAAGAATCCCACAGAGGAGCCAAAGGGATACCCTAAAAGTAGACTGGATCAGCAAATGAGGAAATCTAAGCTAACAATCAGCAAGAGATATATCTCTAGCAAAAATATAACTCATAAATGCTAATAAGACCTCGAATTCTTAATCAACGAAAGGAGATAAAGATACAACAAGACATTGTCCTTTCAGGTTTGCCTAAGGTGAGGAAGGGCATTACCTTGTAACTTGGTTTGTGCTCGCGTGTTATCTATGCACATAGTAGAGACTCACCTGTTCATGCAGAACATGGAACGCTTGCTTCACTGGTAAAGTAACATCCAAAGCAATAACCTGCTTAGTTGGACATCATTAAATGTGGTTCCCTTCCCAAATATTTTCACCAACTTAAAGCAGTGATGGTATATTTAGATCCAAAGAAGGTAAAGCATTCAAACCTTGCCTGACTCGGGAAGCAATTCATACACAGTATGTGTGGACAAGAAAGATGAAATTCGTTGACGAGAAACCTCTACATCTGCCTCTGATATCCCTTGGATTACTTCCTGAAAAGTTCCAATCAACAAATTGACTCATCCACTCTGGAAACATGATGACAGAAAGGATTGTCCTCAACCTATTTCCTAATTTTTATGATCCAAAGAAAAGGTTTAGCAGCTATTGCCATTTCCACTTTGGCCTGTTTTGCTCAATTCCAAAGCTAAAGAAAATTGTCAGCATCCTACCTCATGCCAAACGTCACTGACCGCAACATCGAAGGGTCATATGCAGGTCGCCAACCAAAAATAGAATAAACATCTAATGATCTAATTTTAATGACACAACCCAAAAATTATAGAAGAAAGAATCACCAACCAACTGGCAAGTTGGGAAAGCTAGCATTGCATCCACTAGGTCAGATCTACCTCCTCTTTCTATATATATTGCTCTTAAATTTTTTTTGATAAGTGGATTCCTTACGATATGGGCTGAAAGAATGAAACTATCACTTAGCTAGCTAAAAAGTATGGATGGATATAATACCGATAAATAAACTAAATCAAAACCATTTTCAGGGAGGCATTGGTTGAGAGTTGGCACAAAACCTAATAAAGGTGTGCATGCTGCTGTGCATGTTGCCATCCATACTTATGCATGTTTGCATGTTTATATACCAATGATTACGTGCATGCAGTAGTTCAATTAAACCAGTTGATAAGTTGAGATTATGGACAAAAAAGAGAAATAGAATAAGAAAAAAAAAAAAGAGAGGTTATGGATGTTATGCTGCTCTCCAGAGAAATAACCAAAATGAGAAGATTATTCCATCCTGACATTGAATTGGATCTTAAATAATTAAAATTTCCTTACTGGATCTAAATCCATTCTGGATCTTCCCCGTGGCTCAGAATTTAAAATTGAAGGAACCACAGTTGGTTCCATAGTTAAGAAGATGGTGTTCACCGGCCCATAAGTCCCATTTATAAAAGGCTGGCGCTCATCATGCCGCCACTGTCCATCAACATAGAATTTGTACTGCAAAGCAATTGGAACAAAGAAAGTTTTAGAGTGTGAGTTCCGAAGTAAGAGCAAAATCTCAGGTATCATACGTGAATAACCACATCTATAAAGAAAAATCAACCTTATTAACAGGTTGACAGTTCATTCTGTCGCAAGAACAATAATAATTTGTTAAAGAAAGGAATAAGATTCCATAAAGGTACCGCATAAGCTAACAATCTCTAGTAGTTTTGGCAGTGTGGAACTTTGCAAACATAATTTACTATTCGAATTCAATTAAAACAAGCAAAACGAACGCCGGTTAAATACATTACAATCGACATCAAGCCTTCTCGCACAAGCTTCCTCAGACGAAAGCCAGGTGCTGAATATGATGGTTCCAAACAAACATACAAGAGAGCCACAATATTATGAAAAAAAATAAAATAAATAAAGGACGAGAAACTGCCAAATTCTCATAAAATAATGGGTCTCTGTTCTACTTGATGATCATTCTTTCTTGGGAATAAGAGAGATGCGCAAGCTAAAAACTACCATTTTGATAGTACTGTTCTCCATTAGCAGTCATGCCAGTCCATGACCTGCATCATGTGAAAACTACTGAGCACAATACTTATTGTGGCAGTAATGGTCCTTAAAAGCATACCAAACAAGCTTGGTTCAATGATGACAATCTCTATGAGCCAGCCAAAAGCAGACTGGTACGAAGGCCGAAAAAATTTATAAAGGAAATAATTTTGAAAAATTCTAAAAGTTCTGTCATTTTGTTGTATTAAGTTTTTTGTTGTACATGTGTGATATCATTTATGTCCTTCAAGAAAGTGAACTAGATGATAAATGATGAGAACTGGGAAGGTGGGAGTCAAGCTCCGTAATAGCAATAACGTACCTAATGCCAGAGGCTGCGCTTATTCTTATCATAAAAATCCCTTTCCCTCTTTGTTGTTCATGGAAGGCTGATCATCTCTCTCACACAGATTTGGTTCCCCTGCTCTCGCTATCAATGACTAAAGAGAGAAACAATGGGACCTAACTACTCCAATAATAGACACAGGTAATTGCACCACATTATAATCGACCCATGTCACTTCCTTTCAAGCCTCTCACACTCAACTTAGTACTCAAATCACATGCTCTAAGAATTTCGAACAATGGCGGTCACCACCATATCATACATCATAGGGGTAGCTGTTAAAAATGATGCGGCAATCTACTGTGGAACTATAAGAATATCAACCACAGAAGCTAAACTAACCTGGTGATATCCAGGCGTTATATTGCACATAACTTGAAAAACCGTTGGACAACCCTCAACTGGGGACATGGGTATAGGATCAGTCCACCTGTTCAAATTTCATTCCATTTGAAACCCAAATCACATATCGAATCCGCACAAACCAAATTCAAAACAGTTAAGTAAACAGACTATATAAAGCTGGATCAGACAACAGGAAAAGAACAGTCTATCATGTACTTCATGTGAAAAATAATAATTTCAGATAGCAAACCAATGACAAAAAATTATATCGATGTAACAACTCACCTAGTAAAAGAGCCACTAAGATATACTCTACTCCCTCCATAAGGCCACACAAAGCACATTGGCACGACTCCAGTATTATCATGGCCAGTACTTGAACCAGAACCAAGCATTTCTTCTCTCGAATTTATTTTGTACAAACACCCCAGTAGTTAATACCAATTCAATCAGAATGCCAATCTTCCAATTCCACTAATCCCCACAGAATGCTCGTTTACAAAACACTATAATCGGGAAAAATGTAAATTAACAAGACAATCTGGTAGGGATCCTCTACAATTCAGCAGAGGACCCCTTGTTACTTACACATGCAGACACCTCTAAAGCCAAAACCCAAAAAGGGAAGAATTAAAAACCGGAAATCTATCAAACCTCAAACCCTCACAAGTGAATTCCCTGACCAAAATTTCACCGAAGGAACACGGGAAAAAAAGAAAAGAAAAAAGAGAAAGCAACTGACTTGAAGTACCCAATTCAAAATTCACAACATGCAAAAATGCAAAACCAATCAAAAACCAAGCCAGCCTCTTTTGACAAACAATTCAAGACCCAGACTTCAACAAATCAAATGGCCAGAAGAACACCCAAATGAAGTTTTTTAAAAACAAACACACACAGCTCCGGCTCTGATCTGGCGCAAGAACAAAACTTTCTGAGCTGAATCCAGCTCAGGAACCCAAACTAAGAAGACCCAGATAGAGAATTGAGTAGGAGAGAGTTTTGGTATTGTGGTGAATTTACGTGGACACACTTGGCAGTATATGCATATATGACCAGACACGAAAAGGAAAAAAAAAAAGAAGAGAAAGAAAAGGAAAGAACCCTAATTTGGCAAGGAGAAACTAAGGGGAGAATGGCATTACTATTATGGGGGATCTTAGAGGGGGGATTGTTGGTTACTTGAATGAATCTACTGGCTGTTCTTTTTTATTTAAATTTAATAGTGAATAGAGAGAATCTGTCAAGCAAAGAACAGAAGCTGGAAATAAATACACCCACAGACAACAAAAAGTGTCTTAACATGAGACAGAAAACTGATGACTACTGCAATAATATTTAATGATTGCGGTAAAATCTAGGATTCGTAAAATTACAACTACTTGTGTGTGTATTTATGTTCACACTTTTTCTTTATTTTAAAAAATATAATTTTTTTGTTGGGTGCTTTTGGTGTCAAATTGCTGCATTGGTACATACACAGCTTTGTAATGATCTACTTTTTTTTTTCTAGAATATTTGTAATAATCTACCTTAGGAAAACGACAGAAGGTGGGGAAAAAATAATATTGAGTAATTTTTTTAAAAAAAATATTGAGTAATTTTATAGTGAATCTCATTTTATATTTATATTTGACCTCATAAAAAATAATTCTACTGTAAATGTATTAAATTAGTGTGTTTGTCCACTTCCTAAATTTTAGGCTTTAAATTAGGAAAATAGATAAACTCTGACAAGAAAGAAAGAATCTGAGTATTTTGTGCAAATAAAGTCATACATGAGGAGCATTGTTCGTGTTATATCCTTACAATTGATAAATTTCTTTTTAGATATGTTTCTTGCTTTCTGTTGGGAACATTCTTTTTAGGCGATGTTCTTGATTTAGTTTTAGCAAGTCTTTGTATATGATAACATGTGAAAAACGTGAGCAAGAATGTGAAGAATTTTTAAAATTTTATTTTTGATATATATACCCATATGCATATTGTTTATGTGTAAAAGATTTTGCAATTCTAGAAAAGGTAGACTTTCTGGTTTTCAGTATCTAGTCTTCAACTTAAAACTGAGCATGAATAATGTCCGGGGAGGAACTTCTTTCCATTTACATTTTACCATTTTCCCAAGCTGAATGCAGGCAGTATATATAATACGAATAAGGGATACCGTTTAACTAGATTGTTTCTTTACAAAAATTTCATTTGCTTAACTCTACTAGTTAACGGTGAGGACAGACAGACCAACAAGGTGTTGGCGCAGTGGTCCAGTGTGCTGTGACCCCTTAACTCACACGTTCCGGGTTCGATCCGGAGAAACGTGGAGGTATGGAAAATGCACCTGTTGGGAGTGGTAAACCATGCTGGACCCCGCTCGTGGTCCTAGGCTAAATTCCCGGGAAGCGAGATTGGCCGGGAAGCGAGATTGGGTGACGTGCCACGGATGAGATTAGTCTGGCTTGTCGAACTGGAATATTCATATTATCAAAAAAAAAAACGGTGAGGACAGAGTTTGAAAAAAGCAATTGATAATTTCAGATGTTTTAGCGCGATAAAATGTTAGTTTTCTAAATATGAAGGAGTAAGAAACACTTTTTTCTTATGAAATTATTGAAGAAAAACACTTTGGGCTAAATGAAAAGTGTGTGTATGTATATGTGTGGGAGGGCTACATGTATAAAGAATCATCATCTCTCATTTAAGTAATGAGTTATGCATCACTTTTTTCTTTTCATCCAGAGTTTTACCCTATTAATCTCAATCTGACTCTAATCTCTCATGTAACTGTAATGAACAAGTCTCCTATTTTCCTGCATACATAAAGACTCAAAATCAATTTTACTCTTTTACTTCTCTCTTTTGTTTTTTAATCAAAACATGTCATTCTCTTTTTCTTTCCAAAGTAGCCAACCTTGCGTAGGTACTTGATGTTACGGAGAGAAACGGCTCTTTTTGGTATTGAAAGGACCAATGTTTGTATAAAAAAATTGGATTCTTGATGCTTGGTGTCAACAATACAGTGTCCTTCTGTTGTCTCAAAGAGTTAGCAAGTAATAAGGTCTGGTGGTTAGAAGACAAGCTTAGGCCCCTTGAATACGAGATTCTAATCTAATCATTGGAGTGAGTGACTTTTGGCAACCAAATTTCCCTTTCACAATCATTGTCCAAGCAACCTGAGGCCTTTATTTTCAGTGTAAAAGAAGCATAGGGACACAGTCCTCTTAATTGACTTTGGTTCTCAACTTGCTATCAACACTATTTTTTCACCTATTTATCTTCTAGCTTGTAAAGAGGGTACCAATACTACCAGTACCATCATTGATTCTTGACAAAAGACATGGAATTTCAAAGTGTACTTTGGTTCTACCTATAGCCATATAGAAAACATCTTGGAATCATCCCCTGGAGTGAATTTCACAGGTAAACATGATGTTTCCAAATGGATTTTTGCAGTGTCATAGGAGAAGTGACTCCAAGAGAGCCACTACAATAAAACCCTTGAACCAAAGAGTAAGGGAGGAAAAACAAAACAAGTTGTTCCTTGTTTGCGTCTTCTTGGACTTGAAGCTGGCATCCAAGGGCCTGATCTTCTTAAAAAATGAACTTCTCTGATCGTTGCTTCTGCCTGTTTCTTGGTTGTCACTATGCATGGAGAAGATGAGAATTTAAATACATAGCCAAATAAGAAAAAAGATTTGATAAAAAGGGCACGCCGAAATTGTTAAGAAGCACTCGCCATAGTTGTCAATATGTCGATAACGTTTGGATGACAGCAGATTTAGAATATAAAAAAGTTACACCATTTTCTATGTGCATCTTTGTTTGTTCCTTATTTACAGCATTGCATCTTCTAGGTGTATGGCAGGCTATTTGACTGTTTCTTCTACGTTCTACCCATGTTTTCAACTTCCAAAACAAAAATGCTGCAACTGCATGTATTTCAACTATAAGCGAAAACATAAACTTCCAGAGCACAGCATATTAATATTAACATAGGGACGAAAGCATTGGCGAAATGGAGGTAGATTAGAACTGTACCTCTATAACATGCTAGTGAGTCTGTGCTAAACACTATCACTATGATTTCGACAAAGCTCGATGAGTTCCTGTATGTCTCTTGCAAAGTAGTTTCCTGAATCTGAGAATTATTGCTGATCAACCTCATGAGGAGACAAGTAACCGGACCATCTCACTAACCAAGACAAAAAAAAAAACCCCGGAGCATCTATCCTTGAAAATGTCTGTGCTGCTTGGACCATGTATTCTCTAACCCTGTTAACTAGCTAAAGAGGCAGAAAAATCTTTGTAGTCATGGCATGCCTCTGAAAGGAATTAAACGTTTTTGCTAATGTTCTCCTGCGCAAGGGATATCAGCTGCAATAGTCCCTCTGTGTCGTGGAAACCCGCGTCAAGGACCTTCTTAACGGAACAAATTGCTTCCATATTCTCTGCTTCTTCAAGAACACACTTAGCAGCGGCAAAAGCAATCTGAGATTGCCTTGATGCTTCCATTGCAAGATTTACATCTCGTGCCTGCAAAGACACATAAAAGATATTAAGTTCTAGCAGATGAATACAATATAGAAGACAAAAGTTTCAAAAGAGTTAGTCAAGCTGCACCATAAAGTGTTTTCTAAACCAATTTCTACATGACAACAGGAAAGATATGCATGTACCAAAAGGAATAACAGGAAGCTGCAAGTCCCCATTCCATACCTGTTAATGCAGAAAGAATGTTTCTCTGGTTGACTATCAACAAAGGAGACAAGGCCAACGAAAGGTGAGAATTTTTTTGACATTCATTCTGGATAATTTTAGTAGTTCTATAATATATTGGTTTCTCAACGAAGAAATTAGCTCAGAATAAAAATACAGCTTATCGTGTAGATCAATTGTCCTCAAAGCAAGAGTCAAAGAAACTAAAATAATCACTGATCAAAATCTTCTACGTCCATTAAAGATATTTTGGTGCGTACCATATGGATTCCACTATTCATTACCTGTGTCCCGCAGGTTAATTTGCCTATTACATGAGGAACAAATCAATTTCTATAGTTACTATGAATGAATTGAAGTTTCATAAGTGTAGGGAAATTTTAGAGCATGACAATGATTTCCTTCGCTTTTTTATTCCCTCTCTTAAACAACCCTGTCAATCTAACGAGTCCACATCATGCCCTTGACATCCAACACTAAAGTAAACTGCATCTCACACATTATTCATTATCATCTCAAGGTTATCCATTTCACAGTATTCAGCATTACAGAAGAGAAAAATTCAATTAAAGGAGTCATATGCGAAAAAAAAAGGAATTTACGTACAAAATCAAGTAACAGGACAATATGATCTTCGGCTGCTTGAGGAGGAGCGAGGTCCTTGGTTGTGTTTGACTTCTCCCATCTTAAGTTGTCAACATCAGAGGCAGAAGACAATGGAGAGTCAACTGCAGAGAAATGAGGAAAACAACAAAAATACCAAGAGTAAATAACAATTCATCAGGCCTTTTTATAGCTACTTGATTCACTTTATCAATCTCCATGAATATTACCATGTAAAACCCCACATAGCTTCAATGATGGCCTTGAAAACTTAGATGATACTCTACGTAATTGTTTACAAAGAAGATAACATATTAAATGATTTGCTTAGATGATTTCCTCCAAGGTACTTCATCCTTAGTACTATGCACTAAAAAGTAACAACTCACACAAACTCCAAAATCATGGATGTATAGAAGTGTAAAAGACTGTCGTTATTTTCCCTAAGACCAACATTCTCTCCACCGCTTCAAGTGCGCACACGTGTGTATGACCTATGAAATCTTGCACTATCAAAAGCAAAGCTCTTCCATTTTTGCAGATGGGAAAAAACTCCTAGAAACCAAAGCCTCCACAGAGCAACATGGAGAGAAAACTTTTATGAGAGTAGACAGCAAGAAAGAGTTTTAAAGCACTAGAGGATATTAAACTGATTTCAAGCGATAGATTCAATTGTTTCAAAGATATGTTGGCTACTCTTTTATCACCTTTATGAGTCGAAAAAAGAAAAGCAGATTCTTGACACTATCATGGCATCTTATCTACCTGGAGAAACCATTTGTAGTTCATTCCAATCTCTGCTTGCAATGAAATTGTTGGAATAAACTACATGCATATATGCCACTTCCATGCATTTGTATGCCAGGCAAGCAGAAGCCATGTCATTGCATCTCTCATACTCCAAAGCACAGTGTCTGAAAAATTAAGTAAAATGTCTCAAGCAAAACTCAATGGCATTCTAAACAGGAAAACACTCCACAATTGTACAAGTTTTAACCAATAGATGCTACAAAAGCAATCACACAAAAGCCTATTCTGCAAGAAAAACAAACATCAGTACTAATTTGTTCCTCCAATTTAATAAATGATGAAACAGGCTCCATACACCCAAATGTCACAAGATATTGGTATATTAGCAGCCTTATAGGGTAAAGTACCAATGTGCAGCCTGCACTGCAATTCTACATTTCTACTTCCAAATTTAGTCTTCCAATTTCTAAATCCGCCACTCCATCTACTCGAAATTGGAGGAAATTCTCTTTAATATTCTATTTTTTCCTTTCGTATGTATCTGAGAAAGAGAAACTGATATACTTCCAGAAGCTGGATTAAAAACTTACTTCAACAATTTGGCAGTGGTGTCGTACATTTCAGCAGAATTTATTTCCTTGCTGTTGGGATTCTTTCTTTGACAAGTATTTAAACATGATGCCCCTTGAAGAAACTTCAAAGCTGCCTGAAAACAGAGGTCTGTATTTTCCGACCCAGAAATCTTCAGAACATGATGAAGACATAGACAGGGTTAGACTTTTTTTGTAATCACTATATAGTCCTCAATAATCCAGAAGAAAGATAGACTAGAGTGCAAAGGGAAAAGATCCATAGAATGAATCCAGGATAAAAAGAACAAACCTTAACATCATATGCTGAATGCTTCAGATTTTTAGCTTCTTTTGAAGAGAAATCTGCAGCAAGACTTGATTTTTCTTGTCTGCTATAATTTGATGCAGCAATTTCTGTGGCTTCCTTATCAGGTACTGGAGGATTCCTCGACCTAATATTTTGAAGTCCATTCCGACCTTCATTCGCTCCAAACTGCTGTGAATCAGTGCTGCCAACTACCAATGAATCATTTTTGCCTTTACAAGACCTGTTTTCACTTTTATTGCCACCAACCCAAAAGTATAATGGCTTCCCTCTCTCTGCAGTTGCTTCCAAAGATCCATCAATGTTATGTCTCTTCAGTGCATTACATGGTGAGGTAGATTTGCTATCTTTGCAACAAATATTTTGCATTTTCCTGCGTGGAGACTCACTTCCTTCAAACTGAATATGGCCATCTGCTTTACTGATATCATGTGAATAATTTGTGGCAGATATTTTATGAGTGGAAAGCCTTTTCTCTGCCTTATCATATTTATTTCTGTGGTTTCTCCATGATTTTTGTTTTGAACGTGTAAGATCATCAAACTTTTTCTCACTCTCAGGCTCAATAAAGCCAAAGTTCTGCTCTCCGGTTGGTGAATCAGAGATGTCAATGTCAACCATATGAGAACCAGATACTGGAGTTGGATGTTTTTCTTTGGTTCGGGAAGAAGTTGCATTTCCAGGGTTCAGAGGACAAGGCCCAACATCTAAACGGAAGTCGTCCTCAGGATGGTTCTTGTCACTAGGTTCACTTCCATTCATGTTGATGCTTCCTCCTAAAGTTTTCTGTATCTTACAACAATGGTCTGTTGATGCTAATTTGTCACATTCTCTATTAATCATCACCTTATCCCTGTAGTAGGATATAGGGGACCTGATGGACTTAGTCCGAGTCTTGGGCAAGGCCTTTCCATTTCTTACCATCTCAGGCCAATCACTTATACCAACACGTTTTTCTCCTGAGCACCTCCTTTGGGAAGTTAGGTGATGAAACTGACCTGCTTCGCCTCCATTCTCTTTACCTTTCAAGGTCTTCCTAGAATGTTGGTCCAGAATCCCTAAAGGAGAACATACAGACTCAACATGCGACCTATTAACATCACAGGAGTTGGTTTTGAGCTTACATGCGTGTGAATTCATGGATGAGCTAGATGTAGCTGGCATGCACTGCAGTTCACCACCCAAGCCTCTTCTTATTAAACTCTTATTGTGAACAGTCAGTTGGGACACGTCCTCAATCTCATTTTTCTTGGAAGGTCCATCTTCATTATCTTCATCTTGTTGGTAGGAACTAATATCAACAGAACTAGTCATGCTGCTTGGGAGAAAAATATTCTTCGAGCAATCTTTTCCATCTGATTTACAGTTTCCTTCGCTTGCATAGGGATGCTCAGCATGTTTATTCTGCCTTGCCTTCGTTTCTTTGGCAGCATACTCATTCTTAAGATAAATCCCATGTCTAGGATGGTTCCCCGAAAAAATCTGACCCAGCTTCCGGTCCTCTGTTCTTGCCTTCTTTCCAGAAATGTCCTCCTTATCTTGATCGTCCGTAGCTATTACCTTCTGGACCATGTTTTTTGATATTTCACCAGTGACCATTGTGTAATCCTTTTCAGCACACCTTAGGTTACTGGCAGAAGCATGTTTGCGATACTTACTATTACTCAATCCAGCTTCCTTTGCCAATCCACTGTCACTATAATACTCAACAGCACAAAGCATCTCATCTCTCTTAGGTTTTTTGGAAAGCTTAGGGTCTTCTCGATCCGTCTTGCATCGTCTCTTCTCTTTCAGTCTCTTTACATCACCTGCATAAAGAAACACATTATCAAGCCATAAAGGAACTTTTAAAAGCATGGTCTGCTTTGCTCCAAAAATGCTATCCAGCCATTTTACAAAAAGAGAAGCATCTCAGAATATTGACCGATCTCTCAATACGACAGTAGGATATTCTATCAAACGACGAGATGATCTCTGTTTCCAACATTTTTCTCTATCCAAAATCAAGAATTAGTAAGCATCAATTGACAAAAAAGCTAAGGAAGCTTTCAATTTGCGAGAGCAGCTACAATGCACTTTCTTTTTTTCTTTTGAGCCTTATAAGGAGACAAATGTTACTCTGCCTTACCAGATTTCTTCCTTATGTTACTACCAAACAAATAAGTGACTTCAATTACTGCAGATTTAAGGCAAGCCATTGTCAATAGGTTTCTACGAGATTTATACCATGGTGCCAAGCTGACATTCAAATAAGGATTATATCTTTTCTCACGTATGATATTGCTCGCAAATGGGTAAGTTTACTGGAATGAACTGTACCATGTTGTTTCTCCAAATTCATATCCAAAGAAGGTTGATTCTGCGAAGTTTTTGGTAGGTTTGTGATCTGTTCACTCTTCATCATAGAATTCATCAGCTTATTAGAAGCACTGCCTTGAGCTGAAAAAGAAGTTTTTTTGCTTCCAAGTTTCTTCTTTCCTTTGAGGAAACCATCTTGGGGAATTCGAACGAGGTCCTGCTGCTCATCAAGAAAGGTTATGCAAGAAGCATTATCATCGGGATAATTGTTCTCACTATTACGGTTCAGGGGATTAGGAACCTGATACTGAGCATTCAAAGCATTTGTTGTCTCCTCCTCAGTGACGGTACACTGGTTCATACCCGGCCTGGAACATTTTTATCGTTATAATTTATTAGAGAAGAGAGACCATTAAATAAATTTTTATTTCTTGTTTATAAATCTTTGCATTCATCAACAAGGGTATTCTTATCATCTAAGTGACACAAAATAATTATGAGATTTTTATACAGCTCCTGAAATCCTGTTCACTTGTGGAAAATAAGCTATTGTACGACGAAACACTCATACATAACCCAACAACAGAAGAAAGCAGGAAGAAAGAAACTATAGTTGCAAGGTTCGCAGGTAATCACCAAATGTTTTATATTTATAGCTACTAAATGTTTCATCAAGTTCATCCACAGGCTACAGCTCATTCCAGCTATTATCTGACGAAAACACAACTCTAAAATGTTCAGGTGTTCAAGAAAGGAACTTACAGCCAGTAGAGCAAGTTACATATCCACTTTTTCGGAAGTTGGTCAGGGTTTATTCCATAAGGAAGAAGCCTCCATTTCTGGCATTTGTCACAACACACCCAGTTTTCCTGTATGACAACTGGTGCAGCCTTGTTAGGGACTGAGACTGCTATTGAAGTAACATCACTGAGATTGCCTATCAAATCGTGATTAGCAGCTGAAAGTAATTTGGCATCCTTTCCGGCCAGTATCTGCTTTGATTCTTTTCCAGATGCCGAAGGTCCTTTTTGAGATACTTCAAGCTTAAATTTCCTTTTCTTCTTCTCTTCAATGGGAATTTGCAACAAATGAGGTGTAGGTACATTCCTTCCGAGTTTCGCGTTAGCAACCTCACTAGCTTCAAAACCTTTCAATTTTCTTGGAGTCCATAAATGAGCATCACTGTTATCCTTAGATGGAATGCAGTTGTCATGAATCACCCTGTCCTTTGACTGTAAAGAAACACTGATGGTAACATTTCTCTTCCCACCAGCTGAGCTGCGATAATCTTGGCTTTCCTCAGGTCTCACTTTGTCAACTGTTGATGGTTGCTTTGCACAAGGAGGCACTTTTGTGTCATTCTGCACAAGAGACTCAGTTTTTGTTTCAATTTCCTCTCTAGTAGCATTAATTGTTCTCCCTCGACAATCCCTTAGGCCCTCAGGCATCTCACAGCATTTATTAGAAAACCCAGCTCCTCGGTCACTGCCTACCTTTTGGTCTTTGAGGACAGTTCCAGTCAAGATCTTTGCATTCATCTTATAAATGTTACAAGCTCTTTGGCTAGACATTTCAGTTCTCGTCTCAACCATGTTGGCTACCTCGTTCCCTACTATACTACTAGGCATTTCAGATGTCCTAGTTATTGCATACTCTGGCAGGCGATTCCAGGAGTTGGATGTCATATCCTTGCTCTTCAAGATAATATTTTCTTCTTTCTTCAAACAGCCATGAACTGCAAGAGTTAAACCATTATGATTTCTTCTGTTCGGCTCTTCTTCTGATTCATCCTCTCCTGAAACTTTCTCATCAATTGAAACAGAAGACTTCTCTTGTACAGATTGAGCGAGGGTTTCAACCTGGTTGTGAGAGTCTTTCCCTCCAGATAAGTGAAGCAGATCATTATGAAGAGGTGATACCATTGCTCCATTTGGAATTGGGAAGCACGTGATACTCTGTTCCACCAGATTCAAAATGGTAGAACTTGATTTGCAAATGAAACAAACAAGCAATACATATAATGCGACCGAGAAAGAAACCTCACCTTGATGATATAAGAGGGAGAATCCCAGTGTTTCACTGCTGACCCCGGAGAATCGTGTCTCCACTCACTGGGGCTAGGTTCCCTTGATGAGGATGGTGACATGTCAAGGCCAAGGTCACAGTAGATCGCTGCATTTTTCTGTGTCAACAAAGCATTTTCTGCACTCGTTTTGAGGCGAACCTTCGAAGTTCTCTGGTTGGACGGCCTAACTTCCACTTTAACTGGTATCCCCTCAGAAACATTTTTACTTGACTCCCGAAAAGTAACCAAATTATTGATGCGCGAAAACTTTCCTTCTGGAGAAGGATCACATATTGAAGCATGTCTTAGCTTCACAGACAGGGTCTGTTTCAATGAAACTGTGGAGTTCTGCATGACACCCAGGCAACAAACGGTTCAAAGCAAAGAATAGTCAAAACACTACGCAAACGCAGGGCTCTTTTGCTCATTTCATAAAAGCCATAAAACTACCTCCTTTGGCTGATCACAACGTGAAGATGCTGGTGTGCTGTGATTTTGTACATTTTGCCGGGTTGCATTGGCCAATGCTAGGGGAAAACGCTGATAAGTGGGTAGAAATGAACCAAACTCTCCATATCTGCCTCCTGATCAAAATTTTTCCCAGTTCAGTTACTTGTAGAGTACTTAAAGAGCGTCAAAGAAGTTTCCTTAGTCTATCAATGCATCACTTACCCAAAATCTCTCTCGTAAATCCCAGGCCAAAATCCTTTTGGTGGTGCCCCAAAATATCTTGAATCCTATCATCCTGCAGAAGGCAGAGTCAAGTGCTTAACATTGCAAATTTGCAATACAGCAGACATATTTGATAAAGACAGAAACCATGAAACCATACATGAACAAGAAAAAGACTTAAAATAAAGAAAAGAGTACTATGTCAGTATCACAGTTGATCATTTGCAGATTTAAATAAACTAGATGCATTCCATGGTCAGATTTATTTAGCAACACCTCTTCAAGGTTCATTTAAAAAGACAAGGCAAATTTTGATCAGAGGCACGGTAGAAAAACGATGTACAATTCAGGTATACGATTATTAGTACGATTCAGGAAACATTTAGACACAGACAACATCTTTAACTGGGAAATGAGAACATTCGTTGAGCCCTCAAATGGGCATCACATCCAAGATGTCAGAACTCACAGCTCTAAGCAACTACCTTCGCGTCAAGAAAAGATCAGTTAAAAACATAAATAATCACCACGGTGTGCAAGTTTACAACATCTAGTACAGTTAACGTGAACCTGCATTTCTAAAAGCAAGAGTTCCAGATATAAAACCAAAATATTTCAGGACCCAACATTAGTAATTTCTACGTCTACACATGGTGCATAGGAAACTCCTCTGTAATACTCATAATTGATCCCAAACACAACGTCATAACTTCTAAGTTTCGGTTCATTCGCTCCAGAAATATCCAGCAAGCAAAGAGAGCAAAAGGCAATCAGGGAACTGAGAATAACTCCAAACCGACCACTAATCAGCCACTAAACCTCCAGAACGTGCAAAAAAGGTTGATTTTAGTTTTTAAACAATAAAAAATTTGAGCTGTGAGAGTTAAAACATATCACCATCATCAACAAAGAGCATCGGTCTTTTCTTTGTCTAATGGAAACAATATTAAAATCCTTACAATGTATGACAAAGCGACATTAACATCAACATTTGGTTCATTGTCGAGGTAACCGCAAGCCTCTCCTTCTTCAAACTCATTGTCGCCCATATCTCCAAAAACCAAATACCAACAACAACGTTAGCCTCTCCCTAACATAAAGCTCCCAAATTTGGAAGAAAACTTAATCAACTCTCAGGTAAGAAAAATTAAAGTACTGGCCTTGATTAACCAAATTTCAGCAAAAGGGAAAAATATCAAAAACCCACGTAAGAAACTCCAAAACCCAAAAGAAACCAACAGGCAAAGTCCCTCAAAATCACCATCATCAAGCCTTACAAAGCCAAGACAACAGCCCCATTAAGGCGTCGGTTTATGGCATTTTCAGTGAGGAATCTCTGCGTCTCTTTCTTTCTATTGCTCTTACAGTACAAATGAGAAAGTGAGAGAAACAAAAAGAAAAAGAAGTGATCTTTTAATGTCAAGGTAACAGCATTAGATGATAAAAGGCGTAAAATTTGCTTAGTTTTTGTGATCTTTCCTTTTTTGAGAAGCAGAGAAAGCGTTTTCACTTTGAGTGAGTTTTAGGGGGGTTTTTTAAGGTTTGGTTTGGTTTCAGTTTGGGTTTCTGTTTCGATTAATGTTTTGTCCTCTTACGTAAAACAAGAAAATAGAAAACCACCCAACAAATTCCCAACGTATGCTCTCTCACACAAAAAGGAAAACACAAGAAAGCAGCTTTTTTTCAATGCAATCTCTTTTCTTTTTTTCCTTCCTCACTTGAATTGAAGCCGAAAAAAATGTATGGTTTGACAGTTGAAGTAGCCTCAAACTTGGGCTTCGGAGCCCAAAAAAGAAGGTGGGAAGGTGGGTTCATTTTGAAATTAAGACCATGTTTGGATTTTTTTTTTGAGATTGGTGATAAAGATTTTGATATTCTTGAAAACTAATGGGTTACTGAAATGTGATCATGAGAGATTAGGATTTTTGTGTAATAACTTTGATGAATATTCCAAATAACAATTTGGATTTTATCTATTGTTTTACTAATAAGGGATTGATAGCATGTATCTAAATTTTTTTTGTTAGCAGTCTTGATTTATATGACAACCTCAGATTCATGAATGAATGATCATTAATATTTAACACAGAATGTGTTTTTCTATTCTTCAATATACCCCACCAACAGCTCATATCGTGAATTATATAGGATTGAAGCTTGCTTTAGAATTGTGATCAACTAAAATTAAGAATCAACAACCTAAAAAATAATAATTATTACGCAACTGAATTTTGTTAAATACCAAATGGGGCATTCATCATTTGAAAGGTAATATTAGTACATAATAATGAAAGATTACCAATTATACATTAGCATAAAAGTAGCACGCTAATACATGCAATTAGGGGCAAAGGGTAATATTTTACGAAAATTTAATTGCATAACAAACATTAATCTCCCCACTAAAGTTGTACAACTATTTGTCAAGTCATTGTTGAGAAAATTACAGGTAACAAAAAACTGAAAAAGAGATACCACAAAAAGTATTGATATTAAATTTTTCTTGTGATATTCCAAGACATATCAACAACATAAAAAAAACTAATGGTGGAGATCATCGCACCGCCAAAGTGAAATGATAAAGCAAAGTTTCCTGTCAGAATTAAACAATATTATGAAGAAAGTTATTAATTAAGGTTTCATTCTGTTATTTATATACACATTATTGAAATCAACTAGTAAGAGCAACCGGGACAAATGTGAAAAGAGTTAAAAATAAAAGTTAAAGAGTCCAAAACACCAACAGTGTATTCCAATGGGGCAGCCAAAAGGGGATAATCAATCAATGATTCTTGCATCCGAGAAACAGATTAAATATATAAATCACCGTCTTACTATTGAAAGAATAGGCGTTTTGTCTATATATATAAAGAATGATACTTTATACATACAAACAAAATTGATCACTGCATGGGCATTTGGTCTAGTGGTATGATTCTCGCTTTGGGAGCGAGAGGTCCGGAGTTCGATTCTCGGAATGCCCCTTTAATAACCATTTTTTTGAAAGAAATGACTCAATAGTAACCAACAGTGGACAAAATTCAATTATTCATGGCCTTTACATGTAGACAGGAGTGGATCCAGGGGGCAGCCGGTTTTTAGCATTTATAGTAACATCATTTCATAACAAGGCATGTGGTCTAGTGGTAATGGCGGCGTTATACTTTGTTGGCGACGCGGGTGAGAGTGCTACATTTGTCTTTTGCACTTCTTTTTTAAAATTTTTCTTACATAATACAATTTAGTCCTATTATTTTAGATGGTATTACGATTTAGCCTCCCTAATTGTTTTTTCTAATCCCCTAAATTTAAATGCTATTATGATTTGGCCCCTCCCTAAGTCTTTTTTTTTTTTATCCGCCCCAGCATGTAGACCTTAGTTTATAGTTTATATGTACCTTGATCAAACACAATATGTACTGGCCACAATTAATTGGTTGTTTCTATTTAATTAATACTACTCAACAGCTAGCTAGGTGCAACTATATATCATTAATTAGTTGGTTGGGTCTAATTATTAATGCTTCATGCTCAATCGTTTTTAATTCCCTTTGAAAAAAATCATTTTAAATTCCCGATCACAACTGTGCTCATAGTTTGGTCGTATTGACTTTCATAACAGGTCTATCGCAATTGAGATTTCTGTCAATATGTGCATTGCGATTAAAATAAGCACGTTATCACCAAACAACATAATGAAAACTAAATAAATTAGGGATTATTTTTATATAGCCAGCCAAGATGTTCAGCTTTCTTGCCTGGCTTGCCATCCTAGATAGACTATCTACAAGGAAAAGATTACAAAAATGGGGGGTACTCACTGATGCTAGTTGTTTATTATGCTCTCAGGCTGATGAAACCCGAGATCATCTATTTTTTGAATGCTGTTTCTCTACAGCAGTTTGGTCCAGAATTCTTGCTCTATGCAACGAATCCAGATTGGTAAGTTCTTGGAATGGAAAATTCTGCTGGGCAAAACAATTTCTGCAGAAGAAGTCTCTCAAAGCCATGATCTTGCGACTTGCATGGTGCGCCTCCATCTATCATCAGTGGCGAGAAAGGAATTCAAGATTCCACACACATTGTTCCACGTCACTTGAGGCAGTTGCTGCTGATATCTGTTCGGATTTAAAGCTGCGCTTTTGTAGTTTAACAACTCTGAAAGCTCGTAACCTCTCTGTTGAATTGCAGCAGCTTTGTGCATATTGGGGAATTAGGTTCTTACCTTCTACATTAGATCTTTCTTAGTTTTCCTTGTGGTGTTGTTATTGTATTCTTGCACATTCTTGTGCTCCCAATTTTTTTGATGTCCTTTGTACTCAATTGTTAGGGTCTCTCTAACCAAGTTTATGAAATGAGTTTTGATTTGATTCTAAAAAAAAAAAAAGATGTTCAAAGGTTAGTCTCCCTAGCATTCTTAAAAAATGATTGTTAGGAAGTATATATAATAACATCTTGATCTCCTTGAATAGATGGGTGTTGACTCCATTCCTACTGAAAATCCCACATTGATCTAAAAGAAATAATTATTTTTAATTTTATAATCATGGGTAAATTTCAGTTTTGGCATTAAGAAATGCTGGGTGTTATTATAAAAACACAAATTTGTTCCCTTTAACGAAATGCTTAGTATATAAAAAATATTAGTAAAAAAACCAAATCATTGGAGTTTTTATTTATTTATTTAGGTGATAAATACAATTTTTATTTGATATTTGAATTTAGTTTATCTGATTGGTTAAACAAAATTTGTTATGTGTTAGTTGCTTCCAAATGAATCTAATATAGAATCTAGAGGTGGCTGTATAGATTTTGAAGCCTGCCATACTTGTGTTTAAGCCTGATATTTAGCTATAAAAAAACGACCCACAATAAGAATAATAAAAATATGGGTGGGTTTTACTTACTAAAGTCCACAATCGCTTGACTCATTAGGTCTGCATTCAGAGTAGCCTTAATCACATCACCATTTGTCCCTGGTTTGCTGGTGTAGATTGGATGTGACAAGCTGATTAAAAAACGAGATTAAATAACAATAAAAAGACCCACAACACTACTTACCATTCTGATTATCGGCCCCCTTCCGATTGTTGGCCCTACGCCTAGCCTCTACCTGTTGCTGGTTGATCTGTCTTCTCTCTCGCCTAGTTAGCCCACCTCGATTTGTTACATCCTCACGGGCCCTTGCCTGCTTCAATGCTTCAAGCTTAGCTCCTTTCTCATCCCCAACCTGGACAAGTGTGACGCTCCACCACAAATTTTATGGAGGCGGATTTTTGGCATTTATAGTTAGGTAAAAAAGTTTTTTTGTCCCTTCACTTTTTTGTTTTCTCATTTATTGTCTTTCTTCTTTTTTTTTCACTTAACATGTCTCTGAATTCACATTTTACCGGGTCTCCATGTCCTTTTTCCATGCTATTGCCGGTTGTTGCTGACATGTCAGGTAGGACCCACTTTCTACCCACTTTTTATTTTTTTCTTCTCTTTTTCTCTTTTTTATTTTATTTTTCTCTCCTTTTCTCTTTTCCTTAATTTAATTTTCGAAATCTTTTTCTTTATTTCCTCTTTTTTCTTTTCTTCTTCTTCTTTCTCGTGTTTTCCCCTCTTCTTTGTTTCTTTTCTCTTCACAAAGTCACCTGCTCTTTTGCTTTTCTCTTCACGAGCTGGGCCTTTTGCTCTGGTGACTTCTCTTCCGGCGGACGCATCCACGATGGGTCTGAAAAAATCCGGCTCGGATCTATCGAATTTGGGAAGGTCGGAGTCTCTACGGCGACCTACAAATCCGGCTTGGATCTACCATGTGCCGCCGCCTCTGCGACCCCAACTCTTCAGTCCCGCCTGCGACGAAGCCTCCTCCGCCATCTCTTCCCACATGACCAAGCCCCTTCTCCACCGTATCAAGCCGTGACGACACAAATCCGAAAGGTTGCAGCATACGTGCCGCCGCCTCTTTCTATCTTCTCTTCTTTTATGTTCTTGATTTTTTTAAAACAATTCTTACAAAGACCAGAATTCATTTTTTTAAACTTCAAATCTCCATTTGATTGGAAGCGTGTTAATCGAATTTTATATTGTTGGATTGATGGTGGATCCGGGTGTGTGTCTGTGGGAGGGAGCCCCTAGTTGGTGCTTGTCCTAGTTGAGTTCCACGTGTAGAACGTTTAATTACGAAAAACTTATGTTAGTCACAACAGATCTTATGCTGCTAACGGTAGAGGAGGGAGAAACAAGCACAAGGTTTGGAGAGGGGAAGAGGAGGGAGAGAGGGTTGGCAATTTGGCATGGCAGATCAGATCTTGGTGATATGCTAAGGGATTTTGAGATGTGTTAAATTTTGATTTTGGGATTAAAGGCTGTGTAACAGCCCGGGTAAAATTTGGATTTTACCGGGACTGTTAAAGTCGTTATACAGTGATTTACTGTTGAATTAATCTCGGGTAATTAATTCACGGTAAAACGGGGGTCGTTTTTCGAAATCGAGAATTTTCCCGCGCTCGTGATTTTCCCGTTGATTTTTCGGAACTAAGTTGGTATTTTTCGGGTTTCGGAATTTCTCGGAAAATCACACCGGAAAATAACTAAGGAGGTATCGGTTATTTTCTGGTCCGGATCGGATTCGCCCGTAATGCAGACGAACTGCATTATTATTAATCACAAGCCTAATAGTAAGTTTTTCAGTTATATTATGGAGAGGGCAGCCGGTGGAAGAGGAGAGGAAGAGAGGAAAAAAAAAGAGAGAAAGAAAAAAAGGAGAGAAAAAGGAAGGAAAAAGAAAAAGAGAGAAAAAAAATGCAAGAAAAAGAGAAAAAAGAAATCCGGTGAACTGTTCACCGTCAGCCTCCCCTCCACTGTGCACGCGACGGAGTTCCCGGCCTCCTCTCGCCGCACCACCGCCTTCGTCGTCCTCGCCATGCCATCGCGAGCTTGCCGCCGCTGTCGCCTCCCGTTTCCGCCAGCCGACGCGCCGGTGGAAGGCGTAGACCCGACGGAGAGCCCGCGGATCTAGCCTCTCCGCGCCTCTCGCCTTCAGCCGACGCCGCCGCACTCAGGTTGCCGCCGCCGTGGAGTCGCCCCGATGTCGCCGACTCTGCGCCAGCATTCCCTCACGTTGCCGCGCCGTCGACCGCCGTCCCTAAGGTAAGACCCGATTCGTCTGGGCGGGTTGCAACCGGGTCGCGCCCTGGGTTGACGGGTCGCGCCTGGG
>JAKUCV010003172.1:25772-62600 GCA_028386065.3 Turnera subulata | reverse complement strand
TGATAAGCATGTCTATGCTTGGGATGTCTATCCCGGTTTGTTATTTTTGGGATGTCTATCCCTGGGTTCTTTTGATCTGGCACCAGGAACAGGTTGATAACCTGGTACGACCCTAGCTTATCCGTGACGGGGCCCGGAAAGATAAAATTGGATAATTGGATTTTGTTGAGTCTTTTGGTCGGTTTTTGATTGTTTTTGGCCTTGAGTAACTTTAGTGTCCATATTGATTGTCTTTCTATTGTCGTGAGCACTTCGGACTCACCCCTCACCTGCGGGCTTTCATCCCGTAGGATGAGTTGTTCATTGTACAGGTTGGGTGCATTCCAGACAGGCTGCAGCGTTTTCCCTTGGACGGGCTTGGATCCATAGTTTGCATGTGTCGCATACAGTGTTAGTGTTAGTTATTTAAAGTCTTCCGCTGTGCATACTTTTACTATTATTGGGCCATTGGGCCGATTGTGTTATTGTTATCGTTTTTATTGTGGGCTGTCGAGCCCGGATATTTGTTTTATACACTGTATGCTGAGTCATTTTGGGTTGGGTTGTCACAGTTCCGGCTCGTGTTTACTGTGTACGGTAAATTCGGGTCGGGGCGCTTCAGGCTGGGTAGATGATATGGTGTTTGCGTGGCTTGTGGCCGATTTGCAAGCAAGTGTCGGGGAAAGAGAGAAGCATAGGAATACTTTTGTTTCTTTTTATTATTATTTTTTGTTTGTTCAATAACAAAGTGAATCAACGCATTTTAAGTTGCATCCAACGGGTTCTTTTTTCTTAATTCAATTATCCTACGTTTTTTTGCGAGTTTCTTTCTTCGATATTTAATATAGGAAAAAGCTAAATATAAAATATATAATAATCATAATTTCACACAGCATCTAGGGATAAGAATGTTAAAAATAAAAGACAAGAAAATAAAAATGACATGTTTTTTATGATTTATTTATTTTTTATTATTATAAAACAGATTTATTAAAAAGGAGTTTTAGAAATCAAATTTCTTTTTTTCTCTTCCATTTATTACAAAAAATAATATAATAAAACCTAAAAAATATTTCTGGAAAATAGAAAATAGGAAAGAAAGAAAGAGAAAAAAAATAAAATAAGATGGAGTGGGCTCCACAAACAAGTGTCAGCCTCACATGCACCAACCGGCTGCTAGAGGTAAGAAGGACAAGGTGACCCGGTAATTCATGAGTTGAGAGACAGGTTGAATGAAAAAAAAGGAAGAGGGACAATAAATGCGAAAACAAAAAAGTGGAGGGACAAGAAAAACTTTTTTACCTTTATAGTTATGAAAAGTTATTAAAAGGATGTTTAAGTTTGAATATTTTTTAAAATATTTTTTTCTCACTATTTCTTTAAAAATACTATAAAACTCTTTTCTTCTTACCGTATATGTTTTCCTCCAACCTCTGCTTTTGGACAAATTCAAGGGGAGTAACTTTTCAATTGATATTGATTGTATTTTTTATGTATTTCATCTCTATTTTTCCTATATTCTTTTATCTAATTAATTAGATAGTGAATAACTTTATGAATTAGTCTAAGGAATACTAGGCCACATTAGCTTCGTTTTCTTGTAGTGTATTTTGTACCCAGCAACTAGCTAGCTGTAACTATATAAATTAATTAGTTGGTTCTAATTGTTAATGCTTACTTAAAAAGAGAAAGATTAAAAAAATTACTTATTAGAGTTACTTGCTCAATCCTTTCTAAATCCCAAGAGCAACCGTGCTCATATAGTTGGTCGTATACTCGCATTGAGTTTGATGCAATTTCGATTTCTCACCAAAAAAATGCATTGTGATTAAAGTAAGCGCATTATCACCAAAACTAATTAATTGAGAGATTATTATTTTTTTTGGTCGACAGAATAGTTGTCTTAACGCATAATAGCTGTAAACAAGTTTTTAGTGGAACTAGTAAAATCCCTACAAGCTAGGCATATCACAAATAAACCATTAACCATCGATCCCTAAAGGACTATTGTTTGGTTATACAACATACCAACTGCTTCTGGATTATTTAAGATGTTCAAAGGTATGTCTCGGCCAACCGTTCTTAGATGTCTTTTTTTTTTTTATACTACGTTCTTAGATGTCTTTGAATACATGGTTGCTAATTCCCGTGTCAATGCGACCAAAAAAAAAAAATAATTCACGAGTCAAAACCCAGTAGAAGATATCCAAAAGTAATTTGTAACAGCCCGGGTAAAATTTGGATTTTTACCGGGACCGTTAAAGTCGTTATACAGTGATTTACCGAATGAATTAATCTCGGGTAATTAATTCGAGGTTAATCGGGAGTCGTTTTTCGAAACCGAGAGTTTTCCCGCGCTCGGGAGCATCTTCCTAACTAACCGAGCCTCGGTTTTCAGTTCCGAGAGTTGGTCGATGCTCAGGAGGATTAATCGGATTTTCCGAGCCCAAGTCATATTTTAGGACTCGGGACGGGATTTGTCGGAAAGACGGGAGTATCCCTGCATATACGAGATTCCGACGTGAGAATCCGGACCGGCCGAATGAGGCTTGCCCCGAGGCCACTCTTCCTTCTCTTTCCTTCCTCTTCCTCTTTCCCGGTTACATTTCTTCCTCTCTCCCGGTTTTTCCCCAGCCGCGCGGGACCCACTTCTCTTCTTTCTTTTCTTTCTTTTCCTTCTTCCTCCTTCCCCTTTTTCCTTCTTTCTTTTTTTTCTTTTCTTCCAGCCGCCTCTCCACCCGTGACCGACCGGCCTTATCCCTCCCCTCACTTTCAATCTTTTCTCCTTTTTCCTCCTTGTCTCTTCTTTCTTTTCTTTTCTTTATTTCTCTTCTCCACCATCCAGTTTCCTTCCTCCTTCCTTCCTTTTCTTTTTCTTTTTCTTTGAAATAATAAACGAATATGAACCGGGATGGGATATTTCATAATACTGGCATCATAGTATACCGATTATGTGCATTTATGTGTATGTATGATTTTGATGTATAGGTTTGGATATCGGGCAGTTCCCGAGGAGCCGGCGTCGGATAGGACATTATTTTCCGGAGTTGAGTAATTGGCCAAGGTGAGGATGGATAAACCTTGATATGTGCCCGTAATACTGTGTATGTTTTGTTGTTTGATTGAACCGTTGAAATGATCCTTGTTAGTTATTTGATTGCCATGAATGTTGTTGCTGTTGCTGGGCTACGTGGATAGATCATGTGGATACTGTGAATAATTGTTGTACTGTTAATTGTGTGTAATTAGTGATATGATATTGCGGATTGGTTGAGCTTGAGAAATAATCTGTGATGGTTATGACTGCTGTGATGTTGTTGTTGTTGATGTTAGACTGTGTTATTGGATTTGTGATATTGTGTAGAGGATAATGATGAACTGGTCAATGTGGATAATTGGGAAAAGAATAATGAGTATTGGAAATGGAACTGAAACTGAAAGTGAGATGATGATATAATTGTCACGTGGAAAGTAGTGGTACGACTAGATGGTTAGAGACTAGTTCTGTGGTGTCTTGCCAGAGGGTTTGATGGTTGGGGTGTTGACCCCAGATTTGTGATATTGGGATGTTGATCCCGGATTTGTGATATTGGGATGTTGATCCCGGATTTGAGATATTGGGATGTTGATCCCGGATTTGAGATATGGGGATGTTGATTTCGGATTGTGGTGGGGCCTGGCATCCAGAATTAGTTAATAACCAGGTACGACCCTAGCTTGTCCAGTGACGGGGCCCGGAAGATAAAATTGGTAATAAAAATTAATAAGTGTTCTTTGAGTCTTGGCTTTGATGTGATTTAGTAAGATTTCCTTTGACGTGTTGGTTGTGTTAGATTCCTTGATGTGTTGTTTGATTTAGATTCCTCTGTCGGGTTGTGTGTGTAGTTTCATCTGTTTGATGGTTGTTTTACTTCGAAAGTGTTACGGTTGAATATATCACTGTTTATCTTTCGTCGGTGAGCGCTTCGGACTCATCCCTCGCCTGCGGGGTTTCATCCCGTAGGATGAGGTGTTTGTTGTGCAGGCTTGGTGCATTCCCGACAGGCTGCGGCGTTATCCCTTGGACGGGCTTGGATCCATAGGTTGCATCTGTTACGCCTACAGTGTTAGTGAGTCTTTAAGTCTTCCGCTGTGCATATCTTCACTATTGTTGGGCCTTTGGGCCGGATATGTTATTTATGTTGTTTACTGTTTTGGGCCGTTGGGCCCGAGTTATTGTTGTTCACACTGTATGCTTGGGTTTATTTGGTTGGGTTGTCACAGTTCCGGCTCGTGTCTACTGTGTACGGTAAATACGGGTCGGGGCGTCTCATAATTCTTTCTAATTTCATGGGAAAGTTTCTGTTTTGGCTTTAAGTTGTTGGGAGTTATTATCAAAAACAAAAACTTGTTTACGTTAAACCAAATGCTCAGTAGTAAAAAAAATAAACGATAAAAAATAGTATAGAAAAACTAATTAATAACTAATCAAAACTGTTTTTTTATTTGGTTTCCCATCCTTTATCCGGAGCTTCGTCCCGACTAATTCGGTCGACCCGGGTCGCGTACGAAACTGTTGTTTTGTTGTTCTATTATCTATGTCAATCCAAACATATAGGAACAACCATGGAATCGACACGTGTCCTACCGCCCAGAAAAGCACTATATAAACCTTTAACTCTTCAAAGATTCTGCACTTGTGTGAGCCCACGTCATTCGAATCCTATGGGAAGTTCTCATGTTTTGCTTTCATCCATGTAATGTAATAGAGCTCAATAGAACATAAGAAACATAAATTCTATTGTTTGAGCTAAAATATGAAATATAACCGAACAAGAGTACGAGGCACCAAAAGCATGCAGCAAAAAAAATGCAGCACAAAAAATATGGATAGGAACAAGAACAAACATACAATCTTATAATTAGATAAGACAATTTTGAGATAGTACCGATGGGATTGGTGTAGGCCACCATGGAAGTATAAGCTGGAACACTTGGTGGCGGTCCCGTTTCGCCGCAAAGGAAGACCTCGCACATAACTGGGTAGTATTAACGGACTTAAAAGCTTTACTAATCAGATTGTAAGAGTAAATGCTTGCATCGTATGCAAAGTAGAATGTGCACTTGTCATTTGGATCCAAACTCCTGGAGGAACTTGCCTGATGATGATGGCTATCCTTTGTATCCTCCCCAAAATCTTCTGGCTGGAATGAAGGGTTCCAGGCAGTTGCAACCTTCTGCTCAACTTTCTTTTCTTCTTTTCCCTTGGATTCATCTGAATTCCTCCTCATTTGCTCCCGCATTTCTCTTGTGCTCCTTATCAATGCAAAGAACTCCTCAATCTTCTCTTCTTCATCTTCTTTAGCTCTCTCCTTATGAACATCACCTATCTTTCTCTTCCTTGTTCCACCACTACTGTCCATCCTATATATCTCCACCTCCAAGCATTAATCTGTGTACTAATATATATGTATATATCTAGGAGAATATTCTACGTCAAGGTAATGTAATGCATGTACCAAAATGAAAAACCAAGTTAATTGGCACTACATATATAGGACGTAAGGAATAATAGATGTCATTGATGACATACTGAATTTTACATAATTATCCATGACTTTTCCTATTTTGGTTGGTATTCTTACAAACAATGGTGGTGTTTTATGTTAACTGCAAATGGGTTTTGGTTAATTTTATAAAGATTATCTTTTTTCATGTTATTGAGTCACAAGATGAGGTAAGACTNGTGATTCGAGGATGTTCACGTCCGATACGAACACCGTTCATGGAAACATGTTTTGTTTTAATTTCTTTCTGTTTTGATTTTGTTAACTGAGTTTTAATTTTTGATTCCTTTATATTTGATTTTATAATCTTATGGTTGATTTTTAATCTGCCTTGACATGTTTTGTTTTCCTATTTAACACAAGATTTCTTAACACAAGAGAATTTTGGTTTAAGAAGGAAATTTATTTTATTTATTTCATAAAGGTTTTACAACAGAGAAGAAGTGCTCTAAGGAGCTACTTGCTTCTCAAGGTCTTTTACAAGCTGTTGAACGTTCCTCAGGTGTGGGAAGAGCTCCGCGCACGCAAGTTCAATCTTTGCCACCGCCGAGCTGATCTTCCTCAGGGAGACGTTCAGCTGCGTCAACTTCTGCTGCAGTGTGCTGCTTTCAGCTACCGCTTTGCCTTTCTTGTCCTCAGCTTTCTTGCCGGCACGCTTCTTCCGTCGCTTTGGGGAGACCACCATGTGCTCCTCCAGACCGATGATGTTGGTCTTGAACCGTTTCTTCGGAGGCTCTTCATCGGAGCTTGTCGGGAAAGCCGTGCCGCCGATGTAGCTGTTGTTCTCGGAGTCTGAGGTCGTTCGAGAACGAAGTGGAGAGTCCATAGCTGAGAGTGAATGTCTTAGCTATGAGGTTTGGTATTTATATGCAGATGAGATGTCGCTTAAGGGTATAAGCGGTATCTCATGTTGTGGTTGGACACCTGGCAGAGTGTGCCAGAAGCTTATCGTGGTAGGACCCACGGATAAGACGGAATTTTGGGGACGGAATTCTTTTAAGGTGGGTAGACTGTAACAGCCCGGGTAAAATTTGGATTTTTACCGGGACCGTTAAAGTCGTTATACAGTGATTTACCGAATGAATTAATCTCGGGTAATTAATTTGAGGTAAATCGGGAGTCGTTTTTCGAAACCGAGAGTTTTCCCGCGCTCGGGAGCATCTTCCTAACTAACCGAGCCTCGGTTTTTAGTTCCGAGAGTTGGTCGATGCTCAGGAGGATTAATCGGATTTTCCGAGCCCAAGTCATATTTTTGGACTCGGGACGGGATTTGTCGGAAAGACGGGAGTATCCCTGCGTATACGAGATTTCGACGTGAGAATCCGGACCGGCCGAATGAGGCTTGCCCCGAGGCCACTCTTCCTTCTCTTTCCTTCCTCTTCCTCTTTTCCGGTTACATTTCTTCCTCTCTCCCGGTTTTTCCCCAGCCGCGCGGGATCCACTTCTCTTCTTTCTTTTCTTTCTTTTCCTTCTTCCTCCTTCCCCTTTTTCCTTCTTTCTTTTTTTTTCTTTTCTTCCAGCCGCCTCTCCACCTGTGACCGACCGGCCTTATCCCTCCCCTCACTTTCAATCTTTTCTCCTTTTTCCTCCTTGTCTCTTCTTTCTTTTCTTTTCTTTATTTCTCTTCTCCACCATCCAGTTTCCTTCCTCCTTCCTTCCTTTTCTTTTCCTCTCAACTTCTTCCGTGAACCACACAACCCGAGACCCCCAATCCACCACCGGCCGACATCTCAACAACACCCGTCGCCGCTCGTGATGCTGCTGCTGCATCACCACGCCGTCGCTTTCCTCTTCCACGCGAAGCCGACGCCGCCGCCACGAGCTGCAGCTGCCGGCCTTCCCTTGCCTCCTTCATGCACAACCGTCACGCCCACCCGACACCACACTCAACACGTCGCCACCACAAGACCACCACCGAAGTCGCCACCCACCTCCTCCTTCCGTCACTGCCGACGCGACACCGAGCCGCCGTCACCTGGAGGTCGACCCGCCGTCGCTGACAGGAGTCTCTTTTCCTCGTCGCCTCGCTGCTTGATGCCTGCACGCCGCCATCTCCACCAGGCCGACCAGCCGCCGCCTCCCTGGTGCCGTGTTCCGTGCCGCCTTTCCCCGACGAGTGCACCACTGTCCGCCATGCCTTCGGACAGCCACGGTGAGCTGCTTTGAGGTTGAAGACAACCTGCTCTTGGACATGCATAATGGGCTATGCTTTGTGTTGGGTTTGGGTTGGATATTGATAGTGGGCTTGGGTTTATGGGCTGAGTTTTGTTGGTTGTGGTTAGTTTTGGGCTCGTGATGACGGGTTGTGGGCTTAGGCTTGGACTGGGCTGCGCATGGGCTGAGTCTGGGCCTGGATGGGTCTGGACTTGGTACTATGCAAGGCCTGGACCAACACTATTTGGCCCAGTCCAGAAATAAATAAATAAAAAAAAATAATAATAATAAAATCTGGATATATATATATAAAGACTACATAATTCTGAAAATGTAATTTTGAATAGGAAATAATTTTGGGAAATAAATAATTTGGGAATATATATATACTTAGTAAATAATAATTTTTGGGAAGGAAATAATGGGTAATTTTGGATAATTATTGTGAATGCTATTTGGAAAAGAAAGTATATAGGTATATTTATTAATACGAATTTATTTTTAGGAAGTAACTTCGTATGACTGGTTTTTCTAGAAATATAGTTTCCTAATATAATAATATTTGGTAAATAAAGTACGGTAAATAGTTTTATTTGGAAAATATATATACATACGTAAGTTATCTTTTTCAGGAAATTATGAAGATTATTATTTTGGGAAATTATAATTATATTATGAAAATATATATTTGAAAAAAAAAGTTTTAATTAAAGTATGGTACCGAAATTATATTCGGAAATACGTACGGTAAATTATTTTCGGTAAATGGAAATAATAAACGAATATGAACCAGGATGGGATATTTCATAATACTGGCATCATAGTATACCGATTATGTGCATTTATGTGTATGTATGATTTTGATGTATAGGTTTGGATATCGGGCAGTTCCCGAGGAGCCGGCGTCGGACCGGACATTATTTTCCGGAGTTGAGTAATTGGCCAAGGTGAGGATGGATAAACCTTGATATGTGCCCGTAATACTGTGTATGTTTTGTTGTTTGATTGAACCGTTGAAATGATCCTTGTTAGTTATTTGATTGCCATGAATGTTGTTGCTGTTGCTGGGCTACGTGGATAGATCATGTGGATACTGTGAATAATTGTTGTACTGTTAATTGTGTGTAATTAGTGATATGATATTGCAGATTGGTTGAGCTTGAGAAATAATCTGTGATGGTTATGACTGCTGTGATGTTGTTGTTGTTGATGTTAGACTGTGTTATTGGATTTGTGATATTGTGTAGAGGATAATGATGAACTGGTCAATGTGGATAATTGGGAAAAGAATAATGAGTATTGGAAATGGAACTGAAACTGAAAGTGAGATGATGATATAATTGTCACGTGGAAAGTAGTGGTACGACTAGATGGTTAGAGACTAGTTCTGTGGTGTCTTGCCAGAGGGTTTGATGGTTGGGGTGTTGACCCCGGATTTGTGATATTGGGATGTTGATCCCGGATTTGTGATATTGGGATGTTGATCCCGGATTTGTGATATTGGGATGTTGATCCCGGATTTGAGATATTGGGATGTTGATCCCGGATTTGAGATATGGGGATGTTGATCCCGGATTGTGGTGGGGCCTGGCATCCAGAATTAGTTAATAACTTTCCTCTGTCGGGTTGTGTGTGTAGTTTCATCTGTTTGATGGTTGTTTTACTTCGAAAGTGTTACGGTTGAATATATCACTGTTTATCTTTCGTCGGTGAGCGCTTCGGACTCATCCCTCGCCTGCGGGGTTTCATCCCGTAGGATGAGGTGTTTGTTGTGCAGGCTTGGTGCATTCCCGACAGGCTGCGGCGTTATCCTTTGGACGGGCTTGGATCCATAGGTTGCATCTGTTACGCCTACAGTGTTAGTGAGTCTTTAAGTCTTCCGCTGTGCATATCTTCACTATTGTTGGGCCTTTGGGCCGGATATGTTATTTATGTTGTTTACTGTTTTGGGCCGTTGGGCCCGAGTTATTGTTGTTCACACTGTATGCTTGGGTTTATTTGGTTGGGTTGTCACAGTTCCGGCTCGTGTCTACTGTGTACGGTAAATACTGGTCGGGGCGTCTCATAATTCTTTCTAATTTCATGGGAAAGTTTCTGTTTTGGCTTTAAGTTGTTGGGAGTTATTATCAAAAACAAAAACTTGTTTACGTTAAACCAAATGCTCAGTAGTAAAAAAAATAAACGATAAAAAATAGTATAGAAAAACTAATTAATAACTAATCAAAACTGTTTTTTTATTTGGTTTCCCATCCTTTATCCGGAGCTTCGTCCCGACTAATTCGGTCGACCCGGGTCGCGTACGAAACTGTTGTTTTGTTGTTCTATTATCTATGTCAATCCAAACATATAGGAACAACCATGGAATCGACACGTGTCCTACCGCCCAGAAAAGCACTATATAAACCTTTAACTCTTCAAAGATTCTGCACTTGTGTGAGCCCACGTCATTCGAATCCTATGGGAAGTTCTCATGTTTTGCTTTCATCCATGTAATGTAATAGAGCTCAATAGAACATAAGAAACATAAATTCTATTGTTTGAGCTAAAATATGAAATATAACCGAACAAGAGTACGAGGCACCAAAAGCATGCAGCAAAAAAAATGCAGCACAAAAAATATGGATAGGAACAAGAACAAACATACAATCTTATAATTAGATAAGACAATTTTGAGATAGTACCGATGGGATTGGTGTAGGCCACCATGGAAGTATAAGCTGGAACACTTGGTGGCGGTCCCGTTTCGCCGCAAAGGAAGACCTCGCACATAACTGGGTAGTATTAACGGACTTAAAAGCTTTACTAATCAGATTGTAAGAGTAAATGCTTGCATCGTATGCAAAGTAGAATGTGCACTTGTCATTTGGATCCAAACTCCTGGAGGAACTTGCCTGATGATGATGGCTATCCTTTGTATCCTCCCCAAAATCTTCTGGCTGGAATGAAGGGTTCCAGGCAGTTGCAACCTTCTGCTCAACTTTCTTTTCTTCTTTTCCCTTGGATTCATCTGAATTCCTCCTCATTTGCTTCCGCATTTCTCTTGTGCTCCTTATCAATGCAAAGAACTCCTCAATCTTCTCTTCTTCATCTTCTTTAGCTCTCTCCTTATGAACATCACCTATCTTTCTCTTCCTTGTTCCACCACTACTGTCCATCCTATATATCTCCACCTCCAAGCATTAATCTGTGTACTAATATATATGTATATATCTAGGAGAACTTAAAACTTTTTAAGGTACCCAACAAAATTCTCTGACCCTGCTTCCATAGTCATACCAATGTCTTTCAACACTAGGCTTACTTAGTTCTTAGCTATCATCCTCCATCCTGATTCCTGATAGTCAGTAAGCTCCCATATCTTGACAGTCCCGTCATCACTTCCATGTATTGCATTCAACAGCAGTAATTGCAAACGTCCTTGATGTGTTCCAAGAGTGTAGTACTCTTTTACGAGTCCGCCTCTATGGGGAATTGTTGGAATCACCCATTGACACAACAGAGAATCAAAGCAAAATCAAAACACAGGATAAAGCTAAGGATGAGATCCACAAGAAATTAGAAGGCTCGAGGGAGATCCAAAAGAAGCACAGGCGGAAAGATTGCTCGTCGAGAATCACCAGACAATCCCGGAAATCGCAGCAGAGTGTGAAACAGTAAAGATGCAGTCTTTGTATTGAGGGAAAATATGGTAAGTATCTCCACCTTATGTTCATATATCTTCATGTGAATGACTGGCCACAAGAAAAAAAGCAGAGAAAAGAAAAATTGTACAGCTAAAGGTAAGTAGGTAAACTTTTGATATTTGGATAACCACTGTTCTGCCTGTAGTAAGTGTCTGGCTTGAATTGTAGTTTCCTTTGCCTTCAAGTTTTCTTGATCCAAAGACAAAATTTTCCGTATATTCATTTTGTTCTGTGTTACTTCATCTCAAATTTTCTATTCCTGTCTGTGGTCAAGCAGGGCAAAGAAACCATTAGAGGCTTGAAACTGTCAATGCCGATGGAAGATGCAAATGGGACATCAATTGCCAGTACAAATTCTGCAAAACGACTCCATGATGAAGATTATGGTGGCGACTTGATGCTGCCTCACCAAGGAAATAGTTCAAAGAGGCGTCGCCTTAACTTCTTTCCTTGGAAGTTAATGGAGGATTCCCCTGTAAATACATGTTCTACGCAGGTAGAGAATATGCGAAATCTAAAATTGCTAGTGCTATATAATGTGAACTTCACAGGATCCTTCGAGGCCTTCCCTAGGAGTTTGGTTTGGTTGCGTTGGCATGGATGTTCTTTGAGTTCTATACCGGAGGATTTCTCCCTAGAAAAGCTGGTTGTTCTTGAGATGTGGAGCAGCAAGCTTCAATATGTCTGGAAGGGTGTCATGGTATGACAATATTAGCTTAGCTTTCTTCTTTCTTTTTTGTTTTGGACGTTTTTCTCATGTTTGTGTATGTTAGCAAGTGATGTAGATAGAGATAAGCATATGCCCTAGAGTCCTAGTTTGATACATGTTCATGTAACCTACTTGTACACCACGATACTCTTAGAGTATCACTGTGATTACAATTTGTACTTACTCATCCATTATATAATATGACTGCGACACACAGTTCAGGTGTGCCAGTAATCAAAACCCTAATTCTAATAGTCTCTAGATTCTACATGGTAGCGGAGCTATTCTAGCTTTACCGCATCTCTTCTTTTCCTTGTTCCTGAATAGTTGCCTTTAGTCTTTTTTCTTTTTCTTTGCCACCATGTCTACCGAGCCAAACACTGGTTTCGTTCCACCCACCTCTTCTTCTTCCACAAACACTGGTCCAACCAACACTGGTGCTGCTACCAATAACTCTGCCTCTGCCATGGCTGCACCTCCTCCTATCCAATCGCTCAGCAATTCCCACCATGCTGTGTCGATTCAACTCTCCCACACCAATTATGTGTTTTGGAGGGCTCAGATGGAGCCTTTCTTGGCCGGACATGGAGTTCTGGTCTATGTTATTGGTGATTTTCCGTGCCCCCAGCCATGGTTATCTCTTCCACAGGTGAACTTCGTGCCAACCCTGCTTTTTCGCAGTGGGTTCAGCAGGACCAGGCGATACTCAGCAGTATGAACTCCTCTCTGTCTGTTGAGCTTTTCCCCAATGTTGTTGGGAAAAAGACATCCAAGGAGGCATGGGATGCCCTTGAATCGTCCCTGGCCTCTCCTAATCAGGCTCGCCGAATGGCTCTTCACACAGCCTTGCAGCAGATAACTCAGTCTCCTGAGGAACCGGTGATGCAGTATCTCAATCGGGTCAAGCGCATTTCTGACGAGCTTGCCGCCAGTGGACAAGCGATTCCCCCAACTGATTTCCAAATCAGTCTCATTCGTGGCCTGCAGCCGGATCTGAAGAATTTTGCCACCACTATCACTGCTCGACCCGAGCCTATGAATTTCTCAAAACTCCAGGGTGCTCTAATGATTTTTGAATTCTTGCATATTGATCCAGTCAAAACGCTTTCGCTGGAGGCCTCTGTTCCTACAGAAACTTCAAAAGATAATGCAATTTTAGGAGCACCTCCCACGGCCAATGTCGCCCAGTGCCAGCAGCTTCAATCCCTAAACCGTGGTGGTCAAGGAAGAGGCCGCGGCAAACGTGGTCGGTCTTCCTATGACAATCGGTCTTATCGTGGTGGCAATCAGGATGGTACTCCGCCATGGTGTCAGTATTATGGCAAAGTTGGCCACACAATTCAGACTTGCTTTCAGCGAGCAAATCATTCTTCACCTTCGGCTAATACTCTCACCCAAGGTTTTCTCCTTATTCATGGATTCCTGATACAGGTGTTAGTCACCATGTGACACCCGAACAACAGCATTTGCACCACTACACTGAGTATCCTGGCCATGATTCTGTGCAAGTTGGCAATGGTCAAGAACTGACTATCTCTGGTATTGGTAATTCCTCACTACCCTCTTCTACTCGCACCCTATCTATCAATAATGCTCTCCATGTTCCTGCCATTAATAAATCTCTTTTATCTGTCCAACAGTTTGCCAAAGATAACAACATCTTTTTTGAGTTTCATCCCGATTACTTTCTTGTTAAGGACCAGGTCACCAGGAACATAATTCTGCAAGGTAAGAGTGATCGTGGGCTCTATGTCTTCTCCATCTCAAATTCGTGTCCTACACCTGCTGTCTTGTCTGTGGTACGGGTAGGAGAAGGAATTTGGAACGAGCGTCTTGGTCATCCACACTCAAGAGTCCAGAATAAAATTTTTCGTTCTTTTCCATTTCCAGTTAAGCATCGTCCTGTGTCTTCTCCCTGTCTAGCATGCCCTATGGGCAAATCCACCCGATTACATTTAAACTCTAGTTCTCATCGTTCGAATAAACCTTTGGATTTGATTTTCAGTGATGTTTGGGGTCCTTCCCCCTATTCTAGCATTGATGGTTTAAATATTATGTTGTTTTCTTGGATGATCATACGAAATTTCTGTGGTATTATCCTTTGAGGCGTAAATCCGAGGTCTTTACTACTTTTCAATCGTTTCAAGCACATGTCGAGCGAACCTTTAACACGCAAATAAAGAGTGTGCAAATGGATTGAGGGGGGAGTATTTCGATCTCTCCACAAATTTTTCAAGCACAAAGGGATCCTTCATCGGGTCATGTGCCCTCACATGCATGAACAACAAGGTTCCATTGAAAGGCGCCATCGCCACATTGTGGAAACTGGACTTGCACTCATGGCCACTGCACATGTACCCTTCACCTATTGGAACTATGTTTTTGACACTGGCTATATTCCTTATTAACAGATTGCCCACCAAGATATTAGGCAACATGACACCATATGAGCTTCTATACAACCATGCACCTGACTATAATTTTTTGAAAGTCTTTGGTTGTTTATGTTACCCTTTTCTGCGACCCTTTAATCAACACAAACTTGATTTTAGATCCCGACAGTGTATTTTTCTAGGTTACAGTCCAATCCATCATGGTTATAGGTGTCAAGATTTATCTACTCGAAAGATATATATTGCTCGTCACGTACGCTTCCTTGAGCATTTGTTTCCTTTTCAAAAACATTTTTCTTCCCGCTTATCTTCATAGGGACCACCACAGCAAGAGTCATGGGTTTCAGTGCCACTTTTTGTCTTCTTTCCCGCCGCAACACAAGACTCAGGTACTCCATCTTCTACCCTATCTCCACCTCCTACATTCTCGGCACCGTCACACACACGTCACTCTTTAGTTTCCTCCCCTAGTAATGCTCCTGTTGTGCCCCCTACTGTTACCCCTACTTCCTCTCCCTCTCGTACATTATCCAATGCCGGCTCACCAGCTCTATCTTATAGACATTCTTCGACTCAATCTCCTGGCCTCCCTCTTTTCCACGAAACACCCTCATCCTCATCAACAAACACTCCAACTCCAACACCTCCTCGTCGAATGACACTAAGAACACATACTAAGCCACCCGACCGTTACTCTCCCTCGAACTATATTGTTCAGTAGAATACCCAACCAATATTAGAGCCTACATCCTTCACAGAAGCCAACAAACACTCAGTGTGGAATACCGCAATGCAAGACGAAATAAATGCTCTTCTTCGCAATAACACATGGCTATTGGTACCTTATCATGAATCCATGAATATCGTAGGAAACAAATGGGTGTACAGGGTGAAGAAAATAGCCACCGGTGCCATTGAGCGATTTAAAGCCTGACTTGTAGCCAAAGGATTCCATCAGCGAGAGGGGATTGATTACAAAGAATTTTTTAGCCCAGTGATCAAACCTACAACGATCCACATTGTCTTGAGTCATGCTCTCTCATATCATTGGCCCATCCATCAGTTGGATGTGCACAATGCCTTCCTGCATGGGTATCTTGATGAAGCAGTGTACATGACACAACCTTAAGGCTTCATTTCCACTGATTTTCCCACACATGTGTGCAAACTCCACAAGTCATTATATGGGCTCAAGCAAGCCCCACGAGCTTGGTATCGCCGACTAAGTGACTACCTACAACGACACAGGTTTGTTATCTCACGGGCTGACCCATCCTTAATGATATATCACAATGACGGCATTGTTGTTTACATTTTAATTTATGTGGACGATATTCTACTCACTGACAATAATCAGTTTTTTGTTGGCAAGCTTTTGCAGCAGCTTGGGGATGAATTCTCCATAAGAAACTTGGGACGCCTTAGCTATTTCCTTGGTGTTCAGGCTCATTATGACAAGACAAGGGTTGTTCTTACACAAACTAAATATATCAAGGAGTTGTTGGGAAAGGCCGGGATGGTCGATTGCAAGGCCATGACGACACCTGCTTCTACTTCCACCAAGCTGCAGAAGACTGGAGGGAAGTCTTTTTCTGATCCAACTAAGTACAGACAGTTGGTTGGTTCGTTACAATATCTCGCTATAACTCGGCCGGGTATAATGTATGCCGTGGGAAAAGTTAGTCAGTACATGCAATCACCAACGGATGAGCATTTTGTCGCAGTCAAGAGAATCCTACACTATTTAAAAGCCACCATGCATCTTGGCTTGCGTTTTCAGCCTACGACGAAAATACCAACACTCCAAGTGTACACTGATGCAGATCGGGGCAGCAACTTGGATGCTCGCAAGTCGACGGCAGGCTATTTGGTCTATCTTGGTGGAAATTTGATATCCTGGTCTTCCAAAAAGCAACGCACTGTTGCACGTTCTTCAACAGAGACAGAATACAAGGCTTTAACAGATGGTTGTGCAGAGGTTTTATGGATTAGATCACTACTCCATGAGCTCCATATATCACACTCTATTCCGGAATAGTGGTGTGATAATATCGGGGCTACTTATCTCTGCCAAAATCCGATACAACACACAAGAACAAAGCATGTGGCCTTAGATTATCATTTTGTAAGGGAACAGGTTAATGGCAAATAGTTACGGGTTCAATTTTTAGCAAGTGAACATCAACTGGCAGATCTGCTTACCAAACCGCTTTCGTCCAAACGCTTTGCAGCTTTACGGGCCAAACTCAACCTCTGTAATACACCCGGTTTCGTTTGCGGGGGAGTGTTAGCAAGTGATGTAGATAGAGATAAGCATATGCCTTAGAGTCCTAGTTTGATACATGTTCATATAACCCTATACTTGTACACCACGATACTTAGACTCTTAGAGTATCACTGTGATTACAATTTGTACCTACTCATCCATTATATAATATGACTGCGACACACAGTTCAGGTGTGCCAGTAATCAAAACCCTAATTCTAATAGTCTCTGGATTCTACAATGTAGACACTGAAAGAGACTAACATCTTTCCTTTTAACAGTCTCTGGAGCAGTTAAAAATACTTGATTTGAGACACTCGCATGATCTTGTTCGAACTCCTGACTTTACAGGACTCCCTAACCTTGAGAGCTTGGTGCTTAAAGATTGTATAAAGTTAGCCGAGGTTGATGAATCCATTGGGTACCTATCCAGATTCGAGTCTTTGAATTTGAAAGACTACAAAAACCTCAAGAAGCTACCTGTGAGAATAAACAAGTTGAATAGCTCTTAAAGAACTTAATGTATCAGGTTGTTCAAACTTAGAGGAGCTGCCCCAGGTTCTGATGAGGAAGTTCAGATCACTGAAGGTGCTAGCAAATGGAATCGTCCTTGGCAATACGAGGGAAGACAATTTGTCTTGGTGGCAATCAGCATTAAGGTTGACATTTTTTATTTTGATCGCATGTTTGATTCCTAACAACCCTGATTGTCCTCCAGGCCCTAACGTAGAGGTAGAATTTGGTGAGGAACCTATGCTGCTTAGCATAGTTGTTAACAGGACAATACGTGATGTTTGGTGGCTGTACAAAAGAGCAGCTTTGCCTGGGGCTCTTGACCGGAATGATGGTACCATAACATGGTTCAAAGTAAGCATGTGGAAGTTTGTACATTAACTAAAATCATCTTCACCCAGAGAAAAAAATTAAATGTGATTCAATATCAATTCTCCCAATACAAAATACCAACTCAAATCTTTATTTGTTTCTTTTTCTTGTGTAAAATTTGACAATGTATGTTCATTTAATTAAAATATATTCGCAACTAGACAAGACATATGATATGCGCGCACACATCGTAAATACAAAAGACATAAAGAAAATATTAAGACAACATTCTCCGGTCAAAATCAGAGCTATTAGTTAGGCAAAGATACCATTGGGGGCGAAGTATGGTCCAATATATGTGGCCCTATGTCCAAAATTCATGACTTCCTTTTTACTCTCACTCCTCATCATTTGCCATCTGCAAAATCCTTTGACTCGAATGATACATCATACCCAGCTCCTCCACCAAGATGACTTCAAAGATGAAACAAGAAGAGAGACGAGACTAATTGATGAAATGACCGTACTAGCACTAGTGTACTACTACTACTACTACCTCATTTGTTTGGTTTTTATTTTGCACGTAAATGAGAAATCATGACGTGATATAACGCCTCAGATTTTCATTATCTAATTATGGATTTTTCGGAATTTTTATTCCAATTTTACCCTAGAGGAATTTCCGGATTTTTGGCCAAGGAAACTATCATTTTTCCTTGGAAATAATGTGTATCATATTGGTGTTGGTCCTTGCTCGGGTCTAATCGGAAAGAAGGTCGTTTCGGTGTGAACCGTGGAGGTTTTAGTAGTTTTTCTCTAAACCACGTCGTTTTGGGAATATGGTAAAGAAGGAAAAAAAAAAACAAACAAAACCCTCAAACCCTAGCGGGCGCTGACCAAGGGCGAGTTGACCGCGCCTTAGTCCAAAATGACGTCGTTTTGGACTAGGCCGGCCAACCCTAACCCTTTTCCCTCTTTCCTTCCCTCTCTCTCTTTTTCTTTTCTCTCCCTTCCTCCCCACGCCGTCGGGTCTCTTTTTCCTCTAACTGCCCACGAACTGGCCGAAACCTCCTCTCCCTCAAATCGTGCGAGACAACGGCTCCACCCCTTATCCTTTCTTCTTCTCTTTGCTTTTCTCTTTTCGTCTCTCCCAAAATCCATCCCTCCTTCTCTCTCGACTAACACAAATAGCGCCGCCACACCCACAAGCCGGGGAATTCGTGCCGCGTCGGGGTCGAGACACCCATATCAGCCGAGGATTGACGGCGGAGAACTCGAGGACGTGGCCACGACGAGTCGCCGCTCCACTGGTAAGCGTCGCCGCCTCTGTTCTCCTTGTCTTCTTTTCGTTTTGCCTCAATGTTGGTTCTGACTAGGTGTGCTGCGGTGTTGATGGTGGCTGTGTGGGGGACGGGTCTGGCGTTCGGTGGTGGTTGGTGTCGTGTGTAGTGGTGGCCGACGTTTGTTGTTGGGTGTTGGTGGTGGTTCGGCCGATCTGATCGTTGCTGTTGCAGGAGTAGTCTCGGACGGGGAGGCTACAAAACGGGTTTGGACGGCAACGAGTTTGGGTTGGACAGTGGGCACTCGAATTCTGGGTAAGGATCCATTCATCAATTCTTTCTCTAACTCGTTTTAGGGATCTGTGGGTGTTTGTGTTGAATCCGAGTTGGTTTGTTGCTGTTGGGTTGGTTCTGGTAGTTTGGGTGAATTTCGGCGAGTTGACCGGAATCCGGCAAAGCTCGGGATTTTTCGGCGAGGGCTCGGGTCACTATTCGGGCAAACAATAATTTCACGGCGTTAACGGTATTTATTCCCGGTTTTTAGTCACGGACCTCTTTGTACATAGTAATGGATTTATCGAATTTATGTACATTTAATTTAATTGAGACTTAGTGGAAACTGTGTGCGGGGGAGTGAGTGTGTGGTAGAAGGCGGTTTGTTAATGCCCTACGCACTGATCTAGCGATAGTTGTGGCTGGTAGAAGGCACAAGACTTGGGAGGCTGTTTGTGAGGCTACTTTTGACGCTGAGAGGGTTCAGTTGATCGGGAAGGAGGCTCGGGCAGCTGAGCAGAGAAAGCAGTCATCTGCTTCTGGACAGAAGAGACAGTACTCTGATGTCGGAGATGTAGACTATTCTGGTGGACAGGGCTCTTCTTACCGAGGTTTGAAGAAGTCCTGAGGGCAGAACTATCAGGGTGGACCCGGTAGATCCTCGGGAGGACGGTCCTATTAGTCCGGATCTCAAGGACGGGGTTCCTCGGCGCGATTTTTGGGTACATGCTAGTATTGCAATAAGCCGGGACACTAGAAGTCAGCATATTACAAGTGGATTAGAGATAGTGGTGGCAATGGTTCCCAGTATACAGTGCAGAGTTCTGTAGCCAGTGGTGCTGCTTCTTCTGGACCGAACAAGGGTGGCGGACAGCAGGGTAGAGGTCGTGGGGGTTCTGGAGCTTCGAACCGCGGGGGTGTGACTCAGAGTGCTGCAGCTCCTAGGGTTTATGCCATCACCCGGGGGGAGGCTGTTGATGCCCTAGAGGTTATAACAGGTACATTTATGGTTTTCGGTCAGTATGCACATGCTTTAGTTGATCCAGGCTCAACACACTCTTTTTTATCACGTGCATTCATAACCACGCATAACATAGAGGATGATAACCTTAGTAGACCCCTGAGAGTCCGTTTACCCACAGGTGATATAGTAGTTGCTGATCGGGTTTGTAGAGATGTATCGATTGAGTATGACAGTGAGAGTTTCCCTTCTGATCTTGCTGTCATGGACTTGGGAGAGTTTGATGTTATCTTAGGCATGGATTGGTTGTCCAGACACCAGGTAGTAGTTGATTGTCGGGCCGGGGAAGTTTCTTTATCTTCTCTGTTGGGGCGAAGATTGGTGTTTGTTGGAGAACGAAGAGCCCTATCGGCGTGTTGTATCTCGACCATCCAAGCTTTCAGGATGATCTGAGAGGGTTGTGATGCTTTTCTAGCTCATGTGGCCAATTCTTCGGTGCTAGTACCTGGAGTGGAGGATATTTCGATTGTTCGGGAGTTTCCTTATGTATTTCCTGATGATCTACCTAGGTTGCCTCCGGAGCGGGAGGTGGAGTATACAATTGACTTGGTACCGGGAGTTGCACCTATTTCTATACCGCCCTACAGAATGGCTCCGATAGAACTTCAGGAGTTGAAGAAACAACTGGAGGAGTTGTTGGATAAGGGTTTCATTAGACCGAGCATCTTACCTTGGGGTGCCCCGGTCTTGTTTGTGAAGAAGAAGGATGGCAGTATGCGGATGTGTGTGGACTATAGACAGTTGAACAAGGTGACTGTGAAGAACAAGTATCCTTTGCCTAGGATCGATGACTTGTTCGATTAGTTGCAGGGTGCATCTGTATTCTTGAAGATTTACTTACGATCTGGTTACCATCAGGTTCGGATTGCAGAGCAAGACATACCGAAGACTGCATTTCACACTCGGTATGGTCATTATGAGTTTGTGGTTGTTCCGTTTAGGCTGACGAATGCACCGGAAGTGTTCATATGTATGATGCAACAGGTCTTCCATGAATTTCTGGACCGGTTTGTGGTAGTGTTCATCGATGATATTCTGGTCTACTCGAGTAATAAGGCCGAACATGAGGACCACTTGAGACAGGTTTTGTAGAGGTTGAGAGAAAAACAGCTCTATGCCAAGCTCACCAAGTGCGAGTTTTGGTTGGATGAGGTCGCGTTTCTTGGGCATGTTGTGTCCGGTGAGGGCATTAAGGTGGACCCGGCCAAGATTAAGGCAGTCATGGATTGGGAGCCACCGAAGAATGTACTTGAGATACAAAGTTTTCTTGGACTTGCTGGTTATTACCGGAGGTTCATTGAGGGTTTTTCCTTGATAGCAGGTCCCATGACAAAGCTATTGAGGAAAGACTGTACCTTTGTTTGGGATGATCGATGCCAGAAGAGTTTTGAGGAGTTGAAGAGTAGGTTGACTTCTGCACTAGTTTTGACTGTTCCGAGACCCAGAATGGAGTACACGGTGTTCAATGATGCTTCTAGTTTGGGCTTGGGATGTGTTTTGATGCAGGAGGGTCGGGTGATTGCTTATACCTCCAGGCAGTTGAGAACTCATAAGAAAAACTATCTGACCCATGATCTGGAGTTAACTGCTGTGATCTTTGCTTTGAAAATCTGGAGACACCATCTGTATGGTGAGAAGTGTCGGATTTTCACAGATCACAAGAGTTTGAAGTACATCATGACCCTAAAGGAGCTTAACATGAGGCAGAGACGCTGGATTGAGCTTCTAAAGGATTATGATTGTACTATCGAGTACCATCCGGGCAAGACCAATGTTGTTGCAGATGCATTGAGCTGGAAGAGAGTGACTTCTGCGGATGAGGACCCGATTTCTTATGCTTTGCCTTCCTTGGTGGAGCTGAGGTCGTTGGATGCAGAGTTAGAGGTGGATGTCACTAGGGCGTTGCTAGCCAGTTTGAGCATCTGACCGACCTTGCGGGACAAGATCATGGAATTACAGTTTAGTGATCCTCACTTAGCAGAGTTGCGGGATAAGGCTCTAGGTGGAGAGAGTTCCAGTTTCTATGTCTGAGAGGATGGTGCTTTGATGATCGGTGATCGGTTGTGTGTTCCTGATGTGGATGATTTGAGGAGATGGATTATGGATGAAGCGTATAACGCGCCGTATGCTATGCATCCGGGTAGCACCAAGATGTACCAGAACTTGAAGAGTCATTATTGGTGGCCCGAGATGAAGAAGGATGTTGCGGAGTTTGTGGCTTGTTGTATAACTTGTCAGCAGGTGAAAGCCGAGCATCAGGCTCCTGCCGGCAAGTTGAGATCTTTGACTATTCCGCAGTGGAAGTGGGAGCATATCACTATGGACTTTGTGATCGGGTTACCGAGGACCCGGGGTCGACATGATGCCATCTGGGCCATTGTTGACAGATTGACCAAGTCAGCTCTTTTCCTTCTGATTCAGCAGACGGATACAATGGATAAGCTGGCGAGGTTGTATGTTTCAGGTATTGTCTGTCTACATGGAGTTCCACTATCCATTGTGTCAGACAGGGACCCGAGGTTTACTTCCCACTTCTGGAAGAGCTTACAGTCAACTTTGGGAACTAAGCTGAATTTCAGTACTGCATTCCATCCACAGACCGATGGGCAGTCGGAGAGGACCATACAGACACTAGAGGATATGCTTAGAGCTTGTGTGCTCAACTTCAGTGGTTCTTGGGATGAGATATTACCGTTAGTTGAGTTTGCTTATAACAACGGGTATCACTCCAGTATCGGTATGGCGCCTTATGAGGCTTTGTATGGGCAGAAGTGTCGTAGTTCAATCTGTTGGGATGAGGAAGGTCTGAGGCAGGTGGTTGGTTCGGACCTGGTCCAGGAGACTGTTGATCAGATCGAGGTGGTCAAGCAGTGCATGAGAGCTGCTCAGGACCGACAAAAGAGTTTTGCTGGTAAGCATTGTCGGGAGATGGAGTACAGTGTAGGCGATAGAGTTTTCCTTCGGGTTGCTCCCTGGAGAGGTGTTATCCGGTTTGAGAGGAAGGGCAAGTTGAGCCCTCGTTATATTGGTCCATATGAGATCATGGAGCGGATTGGTCTGCTGGCCTACAGGTTGGCTTTACCGAAGGAGCTGTCGCGCATACATGATGTATTCCATGTGTCGATGCTGAGGCACTATCGGTCTGATCCTGGTCATGTTGTATCCCCGACAGAGGTGGAGGTTTCTGAGGATTTGACTTATGTTGAGGAGCCGGTGGAGATTTTGGCTTAGGAGGTGCGGCAGTTGAGGAGTCGTACCATTCCTATGGTTCGGGTTAGATGGAGCCGTCATTCCCCGAATAAGGCTACTTGGGAGGTTGAGTCCCATATGAGAGAGCAGTATCCATATCTGTTCTGATTTTCATACCTCGTAAATTTCGAGGACGGAATTTTAATAAGAGGGGTGGAACTGTAACGCCCCGGATTTTCATAATCTAATTTATGGAATTTTCGGAATTTTTATTCTAATTTTACCCTCGAGAAATTTTCGGATTTTTGGCCAAGGAAACAATCATTTTTCCTTGGAAATAATGTGTATCATATTGGTGTTGGTCCTTGCTCGGGTCTAATTGGAAAGAAGGTCGTTTCGGTGTGAACCGTGGAGGTTTTAGTAGTTTTTCTCTAAACCACGTCGTTTTGGGAATATGGTAAAGAAGGAAAAAAAAAACAAACAAAACCCTCAAACCTTAGCGGGCGCTGACCAAGGGCGAGTTGACCGCGCCTTAGTCCAAAATGACGTCGTTTTGGACTAGGCCGGCCAACCCTAACCCTTTTCCCTCTTTCCTTCCCTCTCTCTCTCTCTCTCTTTTTCTTTTTCTTTTCTCTCCCTTTCTCCCCACGCAGTTGGGTCTCTTCTTCCTCTAACTGCCCACGAACTGACCGAAACCTCCTCTCCCTCAAATCGTGTGAGACAACGGCTCCTCCCCTTATCCTTTCTTCTCCTCTTTGCTTTTCTCTTTTTGTCTCTCCCGAAATCCGTCCCTCCTTCTCTCTCGACTAACACACACAGCACCGCCACACCCATAAGCTGGGGAATTCGCGCCGCGTCGGGGTCGAGACACCCAAATCAGCCGAGGATTGACGGCAGAGAACTCGAGGACGAGGCCACGATGAGTCGCCGCTCCACTGGTTAGCGTCACCGCCTCTGTTCTCCTTGTCTTCTTTTCGTTTTGCCTCCGTGTTGGTTCTGACCGGGTGTGCTGCGGTGTTGATGGTGTCTGTGGGGGACGGGTCTGGCGTTCGGTGGTGGTTGGTGTTGTGTGTAGTGGTGGCCGACGTTTGTTGTTGGGTGTTGGTGGTGGTTCGGCCGATCTGATCATTGCTGCTGCAGGAGTAGTCTCAGACGGGGAGGCTGCAAAACGGGTTCGCACGGCAACGGGTTTGGGTTGGACAGTGGGCACTCGAATTCCGGGTAAGGATCCGTTCATTAATTCTTTCTCTAACTCGTTTTAAGGATCTGTGGGTGTTTGTGTTGAATCCGAGTTGGTTTGTTGTTGTTGGGTTGGTTCTGGCAGTTTAGGTGAATTCTGGCGAGTTGACCGGAATCCGACAAAGCTCGGGATTTTCCAGTGAGGGCTCGGGTCACTATTCGGGCAAACAGTAATTTCACAGCGTTAACGGTATTTATTCCCTGTTTTTAGTCTCGGACCTATTTGTACATAGTAATGGATTTATCGAATTTATGTGCGTTTAATTTAATTGAGACTTAATGGAATTTACCGACACGGGTAGAACCTTAGGCCGGAAACATTTGGGCTCGGGAATGACCTTGGAACGGTATTTAGGTAAAACCGGGCCCAGGCCCAACTAACTAACTCTAAAGACCTTAAGACGTTTTATGGACCTTGAGATATGGGCTTGAGGCCCAATGACATAATTGGATAACTTTTGGACTTAAGTAACGGGCATTAAGCCAACTTCATAATTTGATGATTGTGGACTTTGGGAAATGGGTTTTAGGCCCGAGATTCGATTTTGGACTTAGATGGGTTAAAGCCCGGTGAACCTTAGGACCTGATTTGTTAGAGTTTAGGTGGGAGAACACCTTTGTTGGACCTAGACCCTGAAACCTCATAATCTACTAACTAGGGTCGGGATTTACTCAGTTGAGCATATAAGTATCATGCATGCACGGTTTGTTATAATTGTTTTGTAATTATTATGTGTGCCGGTATTCAGGCACGGGTAACACCTTGGGAGCTGGAGGATCTGTCTTGGGGAAAGCTCCACAGGATAATCGTTGTTAAGGTGACTTTATAAGTCTTTTTATGTTCGTTTGCATGTGCTTGCTAGTTTGGTTTGTCTGAGTTACAAGCCTTGTTTGCTAACATGCTATAATCTGTATTGTGTGCCTGTGAGTTACTATTTGTTGTACGAGCATGATTGTTTAACTGTTATGGGATATAACATGTGATATGATTTAGGGTGATCTGTGTGATGTGTTATGGGTTAGAAACCCGGATGTTGATTTATTGAATTATTCACACAACCCTGATAAATCATAACTTTTTGGCACACATGAACTCTTAAATATGAATAAGATTAATACATAATAAAAGATATACTACTGTGGGCTGATGACCGGTTGGTTCGAGCGGGAAGTGATACCCCTCGGGATTGCATGCGGGATAGCATGGTATATGCGGTTTAGCATATGGGTCTGTGATGACCGGTTCTACCTTCCTCCTTCTATCTCCCCCTTTCTACCTCCCTCTTTCTCTCTGCCTCTCTCTCTCTCTGTGATTATATTTGGGCTATATGCCTGGTTATATTGGGCTTACGCCCTGGTTGTCTCATGAGACAGGACCGAGCTCGATGCACACAGTAGGGGGCCCTGAATAATAAATATAATAATAAAATTAACACACAAACAGATGTAAAACATAAACTATCTGCTTATATGTTGTTGGCATGTTAGTACTGGTTATTGTGTGTTTGCTTACTAGTGCTTGTTTCTCTACACTCCTTTCGAGCTTGCATTGCACACCTACATAACTAGATTTATACTGCTCACTGAGTAGGCGACTCACATTATCGCCACCGTTGTTTTTTTTTTCAGACCCTTAGTTAGCGTGCTGTTTCTCTCTTCCTTGCCGGAGTACGAACGTGGATATCCCAGCAGGTAGCTGTGCTTCTTCTCCTGGTTGGATCCATAGAGCCGACATGCATATCATTTTCTTTTCTTGTTTTTATTTTATCTTTATCTTCCGCTGCATTGAAATTTGTTGGGATGTCATTCTTGTTTTTATTACATTGTCGGCGGGTTGCTGGGGTTTGGTACTTGATGTTGTTTCGGCTGTTTGCTGGGTTGATTTATGGCTTGATAAGCCGGTTCATTCTTGTTCTTCTATGACATCTCAATTTAGTAAGGTACACGGATAATGTTTTTGGCATTGATTTACCTATCCCGGATTTCAGGGGCATTTTGGTAAATTTATTTTATTTAATTATTTTATTTTGTAATTCGGGATACGGGCGTTTCACGTGACGTCCTCCCCCTCAAATGCCTTTTGGGACAACGTTTCTAAAGGGGAAGAGATAAAATTTTTTTTGATCGATAATTAATACTCCATAGTTTGGATTTTATTTTTAAAAAATACTCCCTCTGTCCCTTTTTTATTGACGTTTAAGGTATCTACACATATTAAGAAATGCATTTAATAGGTATAAGTTTGACAACTTTGCATTAGGTTAAGACTAAACTACCTCTTATTTAAAAAAAGATAATAGAGACAATTAAAGAATCTAGTATTATGAGGATAAGGCAAAATGAGAAAAAATCATTTAATGTTCATCAAATATTCTAAAACGACAATATTTTTTGGACAATTCTAAATGATTAAAATGTCAATAAAAAGGGGACAGAAGGAGTAGATGAACAGTTTAAGAAAGAACAAATCAACTTGCATATAAGGGAGTAGCCCTCATTCCCATTCCCATATTTATTTGCCTTTACTCTTGGCATTCTCCCAACTACAAGTGTAAAGAAACAAACACAGAGATAATATTCTTCTTTTCAACTCCCCCATTAATGATCATGATGCACGAAAAGAAAACACACAAGAAATTAAAAGGAAAAGAAAAAAAAACGCCCCCATCAATGCCTCAATTATCTATACTGGATAAAGATGGGAAGTTCATTACTTGATTCACATGATCAATAGTAGCCTATGAGTTGCAATCAAATAGAACAATCGGGCCTACTATTTTCTGATCCAAATTTACAACTGCATCTACTCTTATAGAAGCACTTAATATGATTGAAAATAGGGATACTTCAACAGAAGCCCTGGTCGTGTATCTTATAGATGTAGTGGTTGTATTGTACAGAAACTACAAGACTGATAGGATACATGATACATCTCATTTATACAGTTATAATACCTATCACTACTGCTAAGCTTAGCACTTATCTGATAACACATTCTTATCACCAATATCCCCTCGCAAACTCAACCCGGTGTAGGACTGAGGTTGAGTTTGTTTATGTTTGATTGAAAAAGTGTCGTTGCTTGAGGCTTGGTTAGAATATCTGCTACTTGATCCTTGCTGCTTATGAACTGTACTTGAAGCTGTCGTTTGGCCACCTGTTCTCGCACAAAATGGAAGTCGATCTCCACATGCTTGGTCCTAGCATGTAGAACAGGATTACGACTCAAGAATGTTGCTCCCAAGTTGTCACATCAGAGCACCGGTGTGGGGACAGTAGCCCCCAGTTCAGAAAGTAGCATCTTTATCCACATCAACTCAGCTGTCCCGTCTGCTAAAGCTTTGTATTCTGCTTCAGTGGACAACCGGGCCACAGTTCTTTGTTTTCTTGAAGCCCAAGCAATAAGATTACCCCCGAGGAATACACAGAAGCCAGCAGTGGATTTTCAATCATCCACACTCCCTACCCAGTCTGCATCCGTGTAAACTTGGATGTCACAGCGGGGTATGCGTTGCAGAAGTAGGCTATACAAGATAGTTCCTTTAAGATACCGCATTATCCTCTTTACAGCAAGTAAATGATCTTGAGTTGGTGAATGCATAAACTGACTCACTTTACTCACTGAATATGCAATGTCGGGGCGCATGATTGCAAGATACTACAGAGAGCCAACTAAGGTGCGATATAAGGTTGGTTCTTCAAGTGGTTCACCTCGAGTTTTGCTCAGAGTTTGAGTGGTGGAGGCTGGCGTGGTTACAGGTTTATAGTTTTCCATCCCGGCTTTCTTCAAAAGGTCACGAATATATTTTTGTTGCGTGAGAGTGACACCAGTATTTGTATAAGAAACCTCCACACCTAGAAAGTATGTTGGTCGACCCAGATCACGCAAGGAAAAAGTTCTGCCCAGAGTCTAGATGAGTTATTGAACAAACATCAAGTTGTTGCTTGTGATTAGTATGTCATCGACATATATCAGGAAGTACACCTTGACAGTAGAGTGATTATAGATCAGTAGGGAAGGATCCGATTTGGAAACTTAAAAGCCTTGTTGCACCAGGAAGTCACTCAATCTAGAGTACCAAGCACGTGGTGCTTGCTTCAGCCCGTATAAAGATTTCTTGAGGAGACAAACATGGTTAGGTTTAGAATCATCTCGGAAGCCCTGTGGTTGTTCCATATAGACCTGCTCACTTAGAAAACCATGTAAGAATGCATTACGTACATCAAGTTGTCGCATCATCCAATTAGAAGTAACAGCTAGGGACAAAACAACCCGAATCGTGGTCGGCTTGACCATTGGGCTGAACGTCTCGCTGTAGTTAAGACCAGCTCTTTGATGGAATCCCTTGGCAACCAACCTAGCTTTATACTGTCAATGCTTCCATCTTGTTTCTTTTTTATATGGTATACCCACTTGCAACCCACCAGGTTCATACCAGGGCAATAAGGAACCAACACCCAGGTTTGGTTTTGAATAAGTGCATTCATCTCCTCAATCATTGCCTGTCTCCATTCGTGATACTTGTTTGGACTAGAAAAACAACTAGGCACTATAGTAGGTTTGGTAGTAACCTGAGCAACATTAGAAGATGGTGAATATTTTTGTGGGGGTTTTCTATGTCTGTGAAAGACCATTGGTTGTTGATGAATAGGTTGAGGTGATGGAGAAGGACTGGAATTGGGTGAAGTGGATGGAGAAGAGGCAGTGGATGATGACGAGGTGTCAGGGTGTGTATCTGGTCAATTTACGGGTGAGGTAGGTATATGCGTAGGTGATATGGTTAGAGGCAAAGGTGTAGTCAGATTAGGACTACTTGATGATGAGGATGCAGGAGTGTGTGGGGTTGTTGATTGTGTACTAGAACTCGAACTCTTGCTTGGCTGTAGTGATGGGAAGAAAACCGTGAGAGGCACAGAAGTCCAGGACTCCGAAGAAGAGATAGGATTGGAGTGGGAACGTAAGTTAGGGTGAAGTGGAAAAGTGTTTTCATGAAATTGCACATGTCGTGCAACATAAAATTTACGATTGGTGTAGTCATAACATCGATACCTAGAGTGATGCATACTATACCCTAGGAAGACACACGGCTTGGAGTGATAATCTACCTTATTTCTATTATATAGTCGCAATAAAGGAAAGCATAGGCACCCAAAAACCCGAAGGAAAGTGTAATATGGAGGGTGATGATATAAGACCTGATGTGGTGATATATTTTGTGTTACTGGAGAAGGCATGTGATTTATCAAGAAAATGGCTGTCTCGAAAGCAAAATGCCAAAAATGGAGAGGGAGATTAGCTGTGGCCATTAAGGTTAACCCTGTTTCAACTATTTGACGGTGTCTGCGCTCAACAGCGCCTTGTTGTTCGTGGGTATGAGGGCACATAATTCTGTGTTGAATGCCATTATTAAGAAAGTATTTGTTAAGTTTTCGATACTCTCCTCCCCATTCTATTTGAATGGCTTTTATTTTCCTATCAAATTCTTTTTCCACTCGCTTTTGAAAGAGTATGAAGATATTGAACACATCAGAGAGTAATGGGAAAGAACCAAAGATACTTACTAAAATCATCAAGGAATAGAACATAAAATCGATGCCATCAGTACTAGGAGTAGGAGAGGGACCCCAAACATCATTTAGAGCAAGTCTAGAGGATTTTGTGCTCGTTTATTAGACACTGGAAGATGTAATCTAGACATTTTCCCTAAAGGACAATGTGGACAAGATGCAAACTGACGCTGACGACGAACGAGAGGGAGTGTATGGCTTGTGAGTATTTGTTGTTGGACACGATGGTGTGGGTGCCCTAACCTTCTGTGCCAAACAATTGGATCCACACGAACAGCCAAGAAAGCTTCAAGCCATCGGTTTATTAAAGCTGGGGAAAATTGATAAAGACCGTCAATGCTCGGTCCTTGGAACAGAGTTGTCTGGGTATCCTGATCCTTAACACAAAAATGGTTAGGGTGAAACCCAAAATAAACATGATTATCTTGGGTGAATTTTTGCATAGAGAGGAGAGATTTAGTGATGGAAGGGACATGAAGAATGTCAGTTACCAATACCTGCTATAGATAAGTTGGCTCCATTACCCACTTGTAGAGACTTGGTTCCATGATAGTCATCATAGGTTTGGAATTATTGATAGTCCGGGGTCACATGATGACTCGCACCGATATCAGGGAACCAAGTGGAAGGAGCATAAGACGAAGAAGATGAAGGCACTGCAACTTGTGCATTATTAGCACTTGGATAACCAGCAGTATTCAGACACTGATAGCACTGTAAAGCATTGTGACCTTGACGGCAACAAATCTGGCAACGAGGATGAGGAGGATCAGAGGACGACATAGCACCACCACGGCCACCTCCACGGCCAGTACCTCGTCCACCACGGCCGCCACGTCCTCTATTGGAGCCTCGGCCACGAGAAGAATACCCATTATCACGAGGAGCAGAACCCCGTTGAGCCATATTCACAGCCGGTGGAGAAGGGAGAAGACCAGCAACATTAGACACAGGTGCAGGAGGCACATCAATATTCAGAACCTTCATTGGGTCGTCATAAATAAATTCATGGCTCAGGAGGAGGCTTTGAAGCTCAGAAAATTAGACCTGCTCAATCCGGGTTTGGAGAGAAGACACAAGAGGTTTATACTCAGTTTTGAGACCACAGAAGAGATAAACATTGAAGTCATTCACGGAAATAGGCTTACCCGAGGCTGTCATCTCATTAGCCAAACATTTTGCGCGGTTAAGATTCCGAAGAACAGGCTTATCAGATTGCTGCTCAAGGCGCTGCATCGCCATGTGGATCGTCATGACTCGGGTATTGTTTGGTGAAGCAAGAGATGCTTCAAGTGCAGCCCACGCCTCTCAGGAAGTTTTCTTATTCGCCACAACTGAGAAGACATCCACTGTGACAGAGGAAAGGGTGGCACTCAAAATGAGACTATCTTACTGGATCCAGCGTTGATAGTTTGGATTTGGTCTGGGGGCGCCGCTGTCTTCAGTGGAAGGAATCATAGGGAGTGGGCATGGAAAGGTGCCATCAACATATCCCATGACACCTTGCCCAACCAGGAATGGTTCCATCTGAGCTCGCCAGAAAACGTAATTCGTTTCTGTGAGCTTGATGGAGACATGATGATGGGTCTGGGATAGGGGATGAGTGGCGGGATCAAGCGCAACTGGCGGTGCTCCAGCCGCATCCTGTTGAAGCCCTAAGTTGCTAGACATCGCAGACTTAGTGTTTTTAAGTTTTGGAGACTCGCTTGCCATTATAGCATGAATGGCTCCGCTACCATATAAAAACACTTAATATGATTGAAAACAGGGATACTTCAACAGAAGCCCTCTTCGTGTATCTTATAGATGTAGTGGTTGTATTGTACAGAAACTACAAGACTGATAGGATACATGATACAACTCATAATACCTATCACTATTGCTAAGCTTAGTACTTATCTGATAACACATTCTTATCACCAATAACTCCCTACTTGTGGGGCAAAAGCAAGAAGTAGTAAACTTGAAAAGAAAGAAAAAAACATAACCAAAAATGGTATTTGTTTTGAGCAATATTTAACCCAAAAATCACACCCACTAACCCTCCAGTTTACACTGCAATTTTTAAAAATATTCTCTATATTCCTGCATTAAGGAATTGAATATCTTTCAGCTTATAATGAAAGCTTCTCCTTAGTTCCCTTTTATTCGTTGTCTCTGCTGCAAACGGACAATGACATTGTCAAGTGATGAGAGAACAACAAAATGTACTTTATTTTTCTCAGCCTTTACATGTATGGTTGTCTGTAGGATGAGCACATTGATTTGTCAATTTCAGAGGTTGGATAAGCCATCATCACAACCAAGCTCTGCTTGCCAAATTCTTAATTTCACGCTTCAACTTAAAATCAAGTATATGTTGGCCTCCACATTTTATGTTGCGCCAAGCTGGCCAAATCGCTGTAACAACTGAAAGTAAATGGTGCTCCAAATTTAATGCATTGGGCCAGAACACCAACCTGCAATAGCTTTAGCTTAGGACAAGAAAAGGTTACAGTTAATTCATCCGTCGCCCATTCCTGTATTGACTTAATGGTAGCCCGACAAGTTAAATGAGCAAGGTCCAAATCTAGAGCACATCATGATTTGATGATTTAGTCAGCTCTAGACCCCAGCTTTAAAAGTTCAAGAGAGGTTGGGGCTCAAGCTAATTGGGCAGGAGTCAGTTAAAAATCACATATTGTTTCCCTAAACCTATGATTTTAGCCCAACCCAATAATACATACCGACAATTCATTGCCATATTATGGAGCGAAATTTAACTGACACATGATTGATGCATTTTTCAGGAGCAAATAGAGAGATTCATGTGAAACAAGTTAGTGTAAAGCCCTAGCATTGCTCCCATCTCGACTGCTGTCTCTGTACGTAGTAGTAGTTTTAGTAATTGCCAATTGATACTCATCCCTCCCCTTTCATATCAAAAGGAACATGCTTTACAGCAACTACATTTGTTTTCCATGATAGGAGATGGGACCAATGCCCCCATATGTAGGCATTAGCAGAGGGTTGACGGGAGGAGAGTAACCTTATCTACTATAACCATCAAAGTCACTTTTGATGCTAATGACTGTCATAAGAAGAACATGATGTCTAGTGCATGTGTGTGATTGGTTCTTTCTTGTTTTTCATTATATGCTTACGTGCCATTGCCACATCCACACCGGTCACTCTTGACTCTTTGTTGTGTGCCTTCAAAAGTTCTGATGTGAGGTCAGCTAGATTTCTTGGTTTCAAAGATCCTCCAACCACCAATCATAATTTGATTCCCTATCAACCAATTCGGCAAAGGATGTTTCTTTCTTTCTATCTGTAACCTGCCAATCAAGAAAATGCTTCAAAAATAATTTAACTGCACCATCTACACTGGATTTTTGTAACTTTTGATCAATACCCAAAAATTTTTTTAAAAAAAATGCAGCAGAATTTCCAATTGTTGTGATCCGATATGGATTCCTATCGTTCAATGTCAGCAGGATTTCCAATAATGTTTGAGATTTTACGTTAACGAGATTTTGCAACCCTTTGAATCAAAAACAGTTTTTTTTTTAATGATGTTATTGGTGCAACCAAAAGTGTTAATACAAGCTTTTGAGGATAATTCTCCCTCTTTTCATTCAAAACCAAAATCTTGTAGGCTGTAGCCCAGATCCTAAGAGCTTGTTGGGCTACACCTGGTCCAAATTGCCTTTCCTCAACAGATCTAGAAGCCCAGATATTATGTTACTGGATCTGGCGCCAGACCCAGTGAACAATGTCTGGACTTACCGGGTCTGACTTTCCTCGTTTTCTAGCGGCCTGCTGTTAAAGCACCGGTGGCAACTCTCGAAGCCCAAGTTTTCAACTAAAACAAAGAAGATTGAAACTGTGAGGCTCAAAAGCTGAACCCAAGGGCTCTCGCACGTGAAGCCCACGAACAAAACCCATTGTCTCCATTTTTTTTTTCCCACAGATGGACTGTATAGGGTAAGCATGTACGTAGTTCGAATTTCCTAATTTTCTGTATATTATGAGGTGTACTTTGCCTGAATGGTAAAGAATTTAAGTCAACGGAGCTCGAAAAAGAAAAGAAAAAAGAGAAAAAGAAGTCAATGGATGAAAACACTACGTTTCTGCTTGGCTTCCATTATTAAGTCGATATTGAGGATGAGATGAAGCATATAATGGCGCGGCCAACAACACGAATGCCTTAGGCTGTGCCTGTGCAGATCAAACGCATTAACAAACATGAATTGGCAAAAGCAGGAAAAAGGTTTTATTAACCAACAAAATTGTCTCCATATAATGGTGGGTCGAAGTGGAACCCTCTATGTCTCGTCTCCTAAACTCTTGTCGGTCAAACGATCGAGAGGGAGACCAAGTACTGGTGGAAGTCGCTAGTGGGTGAAAATATTTGTCTACAATAGTAGATTAATGCACTATTTAATGTGGTGTTTTCTGTCATGATGTGCATACGGGTGATAGCTATTATTATACCTTGCAAACTTTGAAGGCACTCCACTTTCTTGCTTTGCAAGTGTACTTGCTAGTAACTTTCTTTTACCATACTAGCGGGTGTACACTAGTTTTTACTTTTGACGTGTTTCTAGTAACTAGTTTTTTTCAAGTGCGATATACGTGATATCATTTTTGTCATTTTAAAAAATAATTCTACAATAATTAAAAAATTAATAAATTAGTGAAAGTTTGAAGTTACAATAAATAAGTTTATACATAAAGTAAAACATGGTTAATACAATAATTATCTTCAAGCTTGGAAAGTAAAGTGTCTCCGTCTTTCTCTAGTTTAATTCTTTAGGAATTGGTTGCTTTAACCGTTTTCGTTTTCAATACAATTCTATTTTATTTTTTCTTTTTTTTCTTCGGTAGCTTTTCCTACTTTCTCAGCATTCTTTCTTAATTCACTCTTTTTTTCCGTTCAAATTTACCACGAAAATGGATTTTTTGTCTTAGCAAGCAAATGTTCAATTTCTTTCTTTGCTATGTCCAATTATCATTTTTTCCTTATTAAATAAAGTTGTTGATGTATTATCTTTTTCATCAGACACTTCAAGTCTTAATGTATACTTATAAGATATTAAATAGACATGATAAGCATTTTTTTCAATCCTTTGGTTTGTAACCATGAAATCTGTAACAGCCCGGGTAAAAATTTTGGATTTTTACCGGACTGTAAAAGTCTTTTTACCGTGATTTACTGCTGAATTAATCTTGGGTAATTAATTCAAGGTAAATCGGGAGTCGTTTTTCGAAACCGAGGGTTTTCCCGCGCTCGTGATTTTTCCGTGGATTTTTCGGAACTAAGTTGGTATTTTTCGGGTTTCGGAATTTCTCGGAAAATCACACCGGAAAATAACTAAGGAGGTATCGGTTATTTTCTGGTCCGGATCGGACTCGCCCGTAATGCGGACGAATTGAATTATTGGAAAATCACATGTTCAATAGTAGCTATCAGTTTATAAAAAGGAAGTGAAGCCGGTGGAAGGAAGGGAAGAAGAAGAAAAAAAGAAAGGAGAGAAAAAAAAAGAGAGAAAAGAAAAGAGAGAAAAAGAAAAAGAGAAAAAAAAGAAAAAAAACATAGGAAAAAAAAGAAAAAAAAGAAAAACAGAGAGAGAAAAGAAAGAAAAAAAAAGAAAAGAAGAAAACAAAAACAGAAAATAGAAAAAGAAAAGAAAAGAAAAGAAAAGAGAAAATAAAGAAAATTACGGAAAAAGAAGAAAAACTGGAAAAACATGGTAGGAACAGTGCCGTCAACCCGTTCCCTTCCGGTCACTGTTCACTCGCCGCCGATCCCCGCCGAGTCTCGCTGCACCGCCACCACCGCAGGATTCCCCAAGCCGGCGCGACCTCACCCATGCCTTCCCCGTCGTATTCCGTCGCCGAACGCGCAGCACAGAGCCTTCGACCCGCCGGTTTCCCCGCGGATCTGGCTCTCCTCCGCCCTGCTCAGCCACCGCGCCGCCTCGCGCCGAGCTAGCACCGTCCCTGGAGTCGCCTTACGCCGCCTTGCCTTCCCCCGCACTTGCCTTGTCTTCTCGTCGCGCCTGCCGCCGCCACAGCCGCTTAACCCGCTGGTAAGGACGGGTTTCGCCCATTTATGCGTCCGGGTCGCGCCCTTCCTGGGTTGCAATCCGGATCTTCCTTTTTTTTATTATTTATTTATTTAATAATATATATACATATACATATAAATCTGTATATATAATTATTTCTGTTAATTAATTTCTGGAAAAAATAGAAAATATTATTTTGGAAATTACTTGCAATATTCTGGGTTGAGATTTAGAAAAAAAAATATATATACTTTCATTCTTCAATTATGATAATTATGTTATGTTTGTAAAATTATTATTATAGTTAGATTAGGAAATAGATATATACCTTGAAAATATTTCTGGAAATTATAATTATATATTATTATTTCTTTGGAATACAGTATGTATATGTTATTAATCTTGGAAAATATATATAGATATATTTCTAAAAAAAATATATAATTATGTTGATTAATAATTGTTTGGAAAAGTATTTAGAAATATATATGTGTATTTATAAATTCGTATTTATTTTCAGAAAATAAGTTCATATGATTATACTTTCTGGAAATGGAGTTTTCTAAAGATAATAATACTTGAAAATTATATTTTGGAAAGTATAATAATTTTTATGGAAATATTATGGAAAATATATACATATGTTATAA
>JAKUCV010003172.1:0-25618 GCA_028386065.3 Turnera subulata | reverse complement strand
TAATTGTCACGTGGTAAGTAGAGGTACGACCGGATGGTTAGAGACTGTTTTGTGGTGGCCATGATCTGGGTTCGTGTGATAAGCATGTCTATGCTTGGGATGTCTATCCCGGTTTGTTATTTTTGGGATGTCTATCCCTGGGTTCTTTTTGATCTGGCACCAGGAACAGGTTGATAACCTGGTACGACCCTAGCTTATCCGTGACGGGGCCCGGTAAGATAAAATTGGATAATTGATTTTATTTGAGTCTTTTTGGTCTTGGACCGTTTTTGGGTCGGGTCTTTTGGTTTGGTTGACCTTGAGTAATTTTTAGTGTCCATATTGATCGTCTTTCCATTGTCGTGACCACTTCGGACTCACCCCTCAACTGCGGGCTTTCATCCCGTAGGATGAGTTATTTTTGGTACAGGATTGGTGCATTCCAGACAGGCTACAGCGTTATCCCTTGGACAGGGCTCGGATCCATAGTTTGCATGTGTCGCATACAGTGTTAGTGAGTCTTTAAGTCTTCCGCTGTGCATACTTTTGTTATTATTGGGCCACTGGGCCGGATGAGTTTCTATTGTTGTTTTTATTATGGGCTATTGAGCCAGGGTTATGCTTTATACACTGTATGCTTGGGCTGTTTTTGGTTGGGTCGTCACAGTTCCGGCAAGTGTTTACTGTGTACGGTAAAAACGGGTCGGGGCGTTTCATTATCTATAATATTTTTCTGTAACAGCCCGCTGTAAAAGTCTTTATACAGTGATTTACCGAGGGTTTTCCCGCGCTCGAGATTTTGCCGTGGATTTTTCAGACCTAAGTTGGTATTTTTCGGGTCCCGGAATCCTCAGAAAAATCACATCGGAAAATAACTAAGGGGGTATCAGTTATTTTCTGGTCCGGATCGGACCCGCCTGCATTATTGATGGCGGCTAAGTTTGTGTATAAAAGAACAAGAAAGCTGGAGAAGAGAGGAAGAAGAGAAGAAAAAGAAATAGAGAGAAAAGAAGAGAGAAAAAAAAGAGAGAAAAAGGAAAGGAAAAAAAAAGAGAAGAAAAGAAAAAAAAAAGGAAAAGAAAAAAAAGAAACCAGAAAAAATAGAGAAAAAAAAGAAAGAAAAAAAAAGAAGAAGAAAAAAATAATATAGAAAATGGAAAAAGAAAATCAGAAAAAAAAGAAAAAAAGAGGAAGAAGAAGCACGGTAGCCACCCGCCACCGTTACTGTGCACGCCGACGAGTTCCAGGCCGCCGTGCACGACACCGATGCCACCACTGTCTTCGCCGAGCCGACGCGACCTCAACTCCGTCGCCCCCGTGCCCTTCCGCCGCCTGACGGGCCGTGACGCGCCGTTGACCCGAGGTGAGCAGATCCGTCTTCCCCGCGTCTCTGCTCAGCCTCCAGCGCCGTCGCGCCCGGGTTTTCACCGCCCATGGAGTTGCCCTCGTCCGCCGCTGCTGTTGGTGTGCTCGCTTTCCTTCCTCGCGCTGTCGCCGTCGACGCCAGCCGCTGCAACCCGAGGTGAGCAGATCCGGGTTTGTTTGACCCGCGTGCATCCGGGTCGCGACCTCCTGGGTTGCTGGGTTGGGTAGTGGCTGGTGTCGGGCCAGGTCTGGGAGTGGGCCTGTGCTTCGGGCCTGCTACCTTGGTCTGAGCTGCACTATTCATGACCCAGTCCGGTTTTATTTTTAAAAAATAAAAAATATATATATATATTTATTTATTTCCTGGTATTTAATTTTAAAAAAATATATTTTCACTTTGAGAAAATTATGGTTAGTTTAATTCTGGTATTTTGAGGAAAATATAAATATATATACTTTGTTAAATGATTAAGTTTTGTTTTGGAAAAACTATTATTAGTTGGGAAAAAAATATATATACCATGAAAATAATTTCTTGAAATTTTAAATATATATTATTTTCCCTGGGAATAATGGTAACTGATTACCTTTTGGAAAATATGTAATTATGGTATACAAAAGTAATAGTTTTGAAAATATATAATTACTTTGATATATAATTGTTTGGAAAAGTATTTTACCATTGGAAAATATATATATGTATATTTATTAATTCGTATCTATTTTCAGAAAATAATTTTGTTTGATTAATTTTTCTGGAAATAATGTTTTCTAATATAATAATATTTGGTAATTATATTTTTGCAAGAAATATATTTTATGGAAATAATTTCGGGAAAAATACATATATATGATATAATTTCTAGAAAATTATATTGTTATTATTTTGGAAGATAAAGTATAATTATTCTATATAAAAATATTTAAAGGAGAGTTTTAATTAAAGTATGGTACCGAAATTATATTCGGATATACGTACGGTATAATATTTTCGGTAAAAGATGATAATAAAGGATATGAACCGGGATGGGTTTATTTCGCGTATTGGCATCATAGCATACCGATTATGTGCATTTATGTGAGCATGTTGTTTTGTTGTATAGGTTATGATATCGGGCAATTTCCCGAGGAGCTGGCTTTGGACCGATCATTGTCTTCAGAATTGAGTAATCGACTAAGGTGAGGATGGATTTCCTTCAATATGTGCTTGTATCACTCGGTTGTTGTGTTTGATGATTATTGCACTGTTGATTGTTGCATTTGCAGTGTTTTGATTCGGGATGTTTATCCCATTGTCTTGATTGTTGTCGGGATGTTTATCTCAATATCTTGATTGGTTTGGGATGTTTTTCCCCGTACGTTGAGTTTTTGGATGATTATCCTTGTGTTTTTTTGGTATTAAGTATAATGGGTTAAATAATAATTTGTGATAAGGATGTCGATCCTCGGTTTTGGATTGGGATGTCTATCCCTGTATTTTGGCAAGGGATGTTGATCCCGGTATTGTGGTTCAGGTATGTTGCATACCAGACAGGCTGCAGCGTTATCCCTTGGACAGGACTCGGATCCATAAGCTGTATCATGTGTCGCATACAGTGTCTTTGTGAGTTATTAAGTCTTCCGTTGTGCTGTTTATTGCTATTGTTGGGCCATTGGGCCAGTTGTGTTATTATTGATGTTCCCGGGAGTTCGGGTGATATGTTTTGATGTTGGGCCGAAGGGCCAGATTTCTGATGTTTATATTTTGGGCTGTTGAGCCAGTTTTCTGTTGTTTAGACTGTATGCTGGGCTTTGTTTGGTTGGATCGTTACAGTTCCGGCACGTGTCTATTATGTACGGTAAATACGGGCTGGGGCGTTTCATTTTCTCTTTCACATCTAGTATTTTGGTTAATGTAAAACAAATATTATTTTGAGAGTATAAAAGTTAATATTAATAAACTTATATACTTATCTTAGTCTTAAAGTACTTATGTTTTATATTTCTCATATTATATATTTTGTGATATTTTTTATCCTTTATGTTTTCAATCATTATGTGATTTGAATGCTTTTGTTGGTCGTCTTCCATGCCAGTTAATAAATATTTATTTTGTCAATGTTGCTTTTAACTAAAATAGATATTATAGTTTGCACTCTTGAATATGAATAGCTTCTTGTATTTTTTGATTTATCATTAGTTTTTATATGTTATGAAGTTACTTTATTACAAACTTGAATGGTTAACCTTCATTTTCAGGTGGAGAAACATATATTCTGGGGAGGAAAATATTTTTTTAAGCATGTTGGCCCATAATGATTTCAACATGTATTATTACATTTTGGTGAAATCCTTTGCAAACCATTCCAGTATCATCGGAAAGTCTATTTGGTGGATCGAGTTTCCTCAATAAAATAATTTCAAAATTCATTTTAAGTACCAAATTATATGGTCAGAGTCTACTTGGAGTTAAAGTATTGAGAAATTTTTCTTAATAACAATTTTGTGTGTCCTCATCAAAACTTCTAATTGTCATGTGGTCCTTGGAAAATTATTGATCAACTTTTCATTTAGTTTGTACACATATTATTTCTTATGGTAAGAACTGCTCTCTTAGTCATGTAAATAACTGAATTTGTATTATGTTCGAGCCGAGATATATGTTTTTTATCAAACAATAAATTTTTTGTTCATGTCTATTTCGTAGGGTATTGAAATAAAGCCATTTTAAATTATAGGTTCTTCTCCATTTTTCATCCTTTGAATCTTGTTTTGACATCTCACACAAAGTTGTTTCATCGGTGATGATTGGTATATCAAAACGTGATTAAGCAGTTCGTCCAACGGCCATAATGTTGCAGTTGCAAGTGCTATCATTCCTCTAGGTTTGACAATGGCAAGTAGTGCACATTATAAAAATATTTCTACCATCATTTCTTCCAAATCTACCAATGTAATTTCAATTAGCATTTCACTAGTTATTTCTCCTAAGTGAGTTGTTTGATCTTGAAGAAAATAACTATTTGATTCTGAAGCGTCCCGACCCGTATTTACCGTACATAGTAAACACGTGCCGGAACTGTAACGACCCAACCAAACAAAGCCCAGCATACAGTGTAAACAACAGAAAACTGGCTCAACAGACCAAAATATGAACATCAGGAATCTGGCCCTTCGGCCCAACATCAAAACATATCACCCGAACACCGGGAACATCAACAATAACACAACCGGCCCAATGGCCTAACAATAGCAATAAACAGCACAGCAGAAGACTTTTAAAATTCACAAAGACACTGTATGTGACACAGATGCAAACTAATGGATTCGAGTCCTGTCCGAGGGGTAACGCCGCAGCCTGTCTGGAATGCATCATACCTGAACCACGAATAACTCAACCTGCAGGATGAAAGCCCGCAGGTGAGGGGTGAGTCCGAAGTGCCCACCAACCATGGATAGACGATCAATATGCAACACTAAAATTACTCAAGGCCGAAAACAGGCAAAAACCGCCAAACACACCAATCCAAAAGACTCGACCCAAAAACCAAGACCAAAAAGACTTAAATAAAAATCCAATTTCCAATTTTATCTTTCCGGGCCCCGTTACGGATAAGCTAGGGGTCAGACCTGGTTATCAACATATTTCGGGTGCCAGATCAAATCCAAGAGAGCCCAGGGATCGATATCCCAAAAATAAGAACCCAGGGATAGACATCCCAAATATAATCACGGGATAGACATCCCAAGCATAGACATGCTTATCACAAGTAACCCAGGTCATGGCCACCACAAAACAGTCTTAAACCATCGAGTCGTACCACGTGACAATTATATTATCGTCATCCAAAACCAAGGATCGACATCCTTATCACAAATTATTATTTAATCTATTATTCTTTAAACCAAAAAGACACAGTGATAAATATCCAAAAACTCAATGTACGGGGATAAACATCCCAAAACCATATCATGGGGATAAACATCCCAAAATCAACCAAGGCACTGGGATAAACATCCCGAATCAACCACAGCAAATGCAACACTCAATAGTGCAACAATCATCATACACAACAACCGAGTAATACAGGCACATATTGAAGGAAATCCATCCTCACCTTAGCCGATTACTCAACTCTGAAGATAATGACCGGTCCAAAGCCGGCTCCTCGGGGAACTACCCGATATCAAAACCTATACAACAAAACAACATGCTCATATAAATACACATAATCGGTATACTATGATGCCAATACTGCGAAATAAACCCATCCCGGTTCATACCCTTTATTTTCATCTTTTACCATAATTAAACCTTTTTCCGAAAATATATCGTATGCATATAAGGTTATAAAAATATATTTCCAAAGCTATTAAATCATAATATTTCATAAAATAATATACTTTTCCAAAATAATATACAACATAATTTTGCTGGAGATTATATCATCTATATGTATTTTCCAAAATTATTCCATAAAATATATTAATTGCCAAAATGTAATTACTAAATATTATTATCTTTAGAAAACCATATTTCCAGTAAAATTAATCATACAAACTTATTTCCTGAAAATAAATACGAATTAATAAATATACCTATATATTTTCCAAAGATAAAATACTTTTCCAAACAATTATATATCAAAGTAATTATATATTTTCAAAACTATTACTTTTGTATACCATAAATATATATTTTCCAAAAGGTAATCAGTTACCATTATTTTCCAAGAAAAATAACATATATATAAATTTTCCAGAAAATATTTTCATGGCATACATATTTTTCCAAATAATAATAGTTTTTCCAAAACATAACTTAATTATTTATCAATGTATTTATATTTATAATTTCCTCAAAATACCAGAATTAAACTGACCATAATTTTCTCAAAGTAAAAATATATTTTTTTTCAAAATTAAATACCAGAATAATTATAATTACTTGTTTATATTTATATTTATTTTTTTTAATTCTGGACTGGGCCATGAACACTGAGCCCATGCCCAGCCCAGGTCCAACCCGTCCAACCCAACAAAATCAGCAGCCCACTAAAGAAACCCAGGTTCGCGACCCGCCCGAAGGAAACGGGTCGACGCAACCCATGGCTCACCTCGCGGGTTGCAGCGGCGGCGGCGCGACAAACGCGTGGGAGGAGGAAGGCGAGCTCAGCTACGACGTCGAGGCGGCACGAGCGGCGTGAGGGTGGCGGCAAACTGGGCACGGCGGTGCTGGAGCAGGTGCAGGGGCGGGAGGAAGACGGATCCACGGGTTCTGACGACGGGTCAACGCCTTCCACAGGCGCGTCAGGCGGCGGAAGGAGGAGGAAGCGACGGCGTCGAGGTCGCGATGGCACAACGACTCTCCTGGCGGCGGCGGTGCAGCAAACGGCGGCGGGGATCTCGTCGGCGTGCACAGTGACCTGAGGGTGACGGCACTGTTCACCCCTTCTGTTTCTTTTTTTTCTTTTCTGATTTCTTTCTTTTTCTTTCTATTTTTCTTTCATTTTCTTTTTTTTTTTTCTGTTTCTATTTTATTTTTTTCTTCTTTATTTTTTTTCCTTTCTGTTTTTTTTCTCTTTTTTTCTTTCCTTTTCTTTTTTTCTTTTGTTCTCTTTTTTTTTCCTTTCCTTTTTCTCTTTTTTTTCTCTCTTCTTTTCTCTTTTTTTTTCTTTCCTTCCTCTCCTCTTCCTTTCTTCCTCTTCCCTGCTCTTCTTCTGCTTTTATACACAAACTTAGCCGCCATCAATAATGCAGGCGGGTCCGATCCGGACCAGAAAATAATTGATACCCCCTTAGTTATTTTCCGGTGTGATTTTTCTGAGAATTCCGGGACCTGAAAAATACCAACTTTGGTCCGTAAAATCCACGGAAAAATCTCGAGTGCGGGAAAAACCTCGGTTACGAAAAAACGACGCCCGATTTATCTTGAATTAATTATCCAAGATTAATTCATTCGGTAAATCACTGTAAAAAGACTTTTATAGTCCCGGTAAAAATACCAAATTTTTACCCGGGCTGTTACAGTCTACCCACCTCAAAAAGAATTTCGTCCTTGAAATTCCGTCTTATCCGTGGGTCCTACCACGATAAGCTTCTGGCACACTCTGCCAGGTGTCCAAACTCAACGCGAGATACCGCTTATACCCTTAAGCGATATCTCCTCCGCTTATAAATACCAAACCTCATAAATGAGACACTCACTCTCAGCCATGGACTCTCCACTAAGGACAAGAACCACCTCAGACTCCGAGGATGACAGCTATATCGGTGGTACTGCTTTCCCGACAAGCTCCGATGAAGAACCTCCCAAAAAGCGGTTCAAGACGAACATCGTCGGTCTGAAAGAACATATGGTCGTCTCCCCATGGCGGCGAAAGAAGCGTGCTGGCAAAGAAGCTGATGATCGAAAGGGCAAAGCAACGGCTGAAAGCAGCACTCCGCAGCAGACACTGACGCAGCTGGACGTCTCACTGAGGAAGATCAGCTCGGCGGTGATGCAGATAGAACAGGCGTGTGCGGAACTCTTTCCTCACATGAAAAAACGTCCAAAAACTTGTAAAAGACCTAGAGAAGCATGTAACTCCTTAGCTAGATCGGACGGTCAGGGTTCCTCTGCGCCATCTTGATCTAACGGGTGAGAGGGAGGTGCTAGCCAGCTGTCAGTCCAGCTGTCATGCACTACAACTTCTGGGTCCTTCCACTTAGTGGGTTGGGCTGCTCAGTGGACTTGACCTCCTCTTTGTGGGCTTTGTTAGGTAAGTCTTGGATTATTTGGGCCCAAGAATTGGGCTGGACATATCAATAGCCCTCCAAATGGTCGAGCTTCCAAGAAGGTCGGGCATTTGCGTCAATGACGTAGACGTCATCGAGTTAGTGGAACACGCTTTTGAGAGGACTGCCTCATTAAAAACCTTTATCAAGAAAAACCCTGTGGGATAAAAATTTGATGAAGGAAAAAAGAGGAGCGCGCGTTCCACACTTGTTCATTTTGGTTGTGGTTGCTTCTCAACAGGGTTCAGCTCTCCGTCTGCCTTCAAGGCATCATTTAGGGTTCAGCCCACTGTTTGCCTTCGGGTTTCCGTCCACTCTAGGGACCATGCCTTCTGCATGTCTTCAGTTGGTTCCATGCCTTCTGCATGTCTTCAGTTGGTTCCAGGCATTATTCACTACCTTTGGTGAACTGACATTGACAAGACAATACATGATGCATAGTAAGTAGCTGAAATTCGGACCACCAACGCATGTAAATTTTGAACAATGAACAAAACAAAAATATTATATTTGGCAAATTTTCTTCAGTCTTTGCTACATCGGGGGAGGACATAGACGGCTACTCCATTACAGAACATTGGCTTAAGCTTCTTCAGATACCAGAAAAAGCACAACTAAGTATGCATATGGGACCAAGCATGGAAATCCTAAAGCAAAACCAGAAACAACAAATTATTAACTACTTGCAGCTCTTAATTTGTTTAACTCAGCTTGCAACTTAGACATAAGTTTGAATCAATGTACATTGTGGAGGTGAAGAATCGGATGCTTAATTAATGAGTGCACCATTCAAGAGATAGATAGCAGTAAACTGAATTAACTTGCATAATACATGCACGAGACATTATTATATGTCAAGGCATCAAACGTTAACATGAGTTTGCATTGCAGGAGTATTATAAAGCAACTACTAATACAAACCCTGCTCCACAAACTATACTAGAAAAGTTAAAGCTCAAAACGAAAGAACCCGAGGTTATTGTTCATTTGCTGACTGCAGATTTTGCTAAGATATATATATATATATATAGATCGCGCAGAAAGGTCACAGAGACGAGATTAGCTTTGGATTTGGAGAACATAATGCCAAGAAATCTGGATCATGTTCCAATATTCTCATTCTTGGTTCGTCCAAAGTGATCCAGGCCTCAATCCCTTTGCCATCCATGGACTCCATGAACACAGTGAGATTCCTAAAAGCAGGGCCAACTTTCCCAAAGGCACCAACCCAAAAGGGTCTTCCCCATCCGAAGTTTAATTTAGTCATTCCAAGTGATAAATCAGAAATTTACCTGATTATAGAAGGTCTATGTGTGGTAGGATCTTGGTGATGCAAAGCCTGCAAAAGAGGAAGACAAAAGGACACCGGGGGTATCCAGGGTGTGTGACCCCGGAGGCTCTCCGATGCCTAAGTCAGAACTAAACTCTCTGTAGTAAGTAATAGATAGAAGAAATTGATTAGTTCTATTTTTGTCCCTTTATTCAGGTTAGGGGGCAACTATTTATAGAAGATTTGAGGTTTTTGGTGTGGACCTATACCTCAGGGTCTTGGTATGGACCTGCTCATGGGCTGGACCTAGACCTCAGGGTCTCAATACGGACCAAGACCTGTGGAGACTTGGACCTCAGGATCTTAGAGTGGATTTAGACCTCAAGGTGTAGACCTGGACCTCAAGGTCTTGGTGTAGACCTGGACTCTAAGGGTCTTACTTGGTCCTTTTAGGCAATAAATTATTATTTCATATTGTATCACTAGCCCCCAACTCTGAGGAAAGTTGTGTAGCAATTTTCCTTAGAGTTTACTTCTTAAATATGTGCTCTTTCACTTCAGTCACCACCATGCATTAAATTACCTTATTTGGCTATCTCGGGACTCATATAGCCCCCAATACGAGCGATCCTCTTATAAGACAAGGGTTTATATTTTTTTATTGTGCTTACTTTAAACTCACTTTGTCTTTTGCACTTTTCTTTAGACCTGGGAAAGGTCTTCTGGATTTACAGGAATTCTCATTCTTTACTTGTAAAAGGATTTTTTTTTTCCTTTTTTGTTGTCTCTCTCTTTTTAAACTCGAAGATATTCGCCGTTAGATAAAATAAGGTGGGCCAATGTAAGGAGAACCTTCAAAAGTGGATTCTTCTCTTTTTTAATAGAGACACAATATAAAGAGGACCTCTAAAAGTGGGTACCTTCTTTATGGAGATCTTTATGGGTTCCTTCTTCATATTTCTTCTACTCTCTAGTTTTAATGGAGGAGATACAATATAAAGAGGACCTCGTGGGTACCTTCTTATGGAGATCAGATACAAAGAGGACCTCTAAGAATGGGTTCCTTCTTTATATTTCTTCTACTCTCTTTTTCTAATGGAGGAGACATAATATAAGAGGACCTCTAGAAGTGGGTACCTTCTTCATGGAGATCCAATACAAAGAGGACCTCTAAGAATCGGTACCTTCTTTATATTTCATCTAGGCATCCAACCTTTGTTTTTTGACTGCTCGGTCCTGGTCGTCTTTTTTTTTTTTTCATATATGTGACTACGTGGGCTTTATTGCCTCAGTTGTCTTTTTTCTTTTTTTTTTCAAATCTGTGACTATGTGGGCTTTATTGCCTCAGTTGTCTTTTATCATGCGACGTATTTGGGCCATACTGCGCCTTAGTTGTCTTTTATTATGTGATCTTTCTTTCGATCGTCGTGTTGTTGCGACTAGAATCGGCTACATGGCCTTATGTCGTCTTGCCTTGCAACTATAAACTGTTGTATGGCTTTTCAGTGTCTTTTCTCTCCAACTAGTAGAGGGTACACAGCCTTTCGTCATCTTATCTTACAACTATAGAATGTTGTATGGCTTTTTGTCGTCTTATTTATGCGACTAGCATAGGCTACATGGTCCTTTCTCCCTCTTTTTTTGGATTGTTAGTAGTAAAAGACAATATTTTCACACCATGGGTGTTTCCTTTTTAGACCTTTGGAGTTCGTTCTTTTTACACTCAAGGAATCTAAATTTTTACAACCAAGGGATCTTATTTTTTAAACCCAGAGAGTCTTCTCTTTTTTCGTATGTATATATAATAACCCAAGTAATTTCTTGCTTTTTAAACTTTATTTTTCGAAATTAGGATGAAACCGATACATGATTAATAGTTTGAAAATAGAATTGCAAGATATGCTATACAATTTGAAAAGATTTTAGTCGCAAATATATGCTTTTCCTTCTGGCGAAAACTATGGTAATTAATTAAAAGAAGAGAAACCATAGTAAATAATAAAAAAGGGGCCAAGGTCAGCAGGGCATATGCCCAAGTAAGACCTTGGTTTTCTAAGTAGGGTCTTGTCCTTGACTTATTATTATTATTTTTTTAAAAAAGGGAGTATTGTGAACAAGACTTTGAATTAAAAAAGAGATTTTATAAATAGGATCTAGATTTAAAAGGGAGGTCTTTGTAAATAAGAGCTTGATTTGAGGAGGCAGGACTTGTTAACAAGAATTTAATTCGAGAAAGGAGACTTGTAAATAAGTCCTTTACTTGGGGTCTTGTTAACAAGACCATGGGTATAAAATAGATGTCAGCTTGGGATTTATCATTTTGTAACTCCTTAAATGAAAGGAGATAGACTAAAGTGTAATCCCTTAAATGTAAGGAGATGGGCTAAAGTATAAACCCTTGAATGTAAGGAGATGGACTAAAGTGTAAACCCTTGAATGTAAAGAGATGGACTAAAGTGTAAATCCTTGAATGTAAGGAGATGGACTAAAGTGTAAACCCTTGAATGTAAGGAGATGGACTAAAGTGTAAACCCTTGAATGTAAGGAGATAATAAACCCTTAAAAAGAAAGCCTTTTAACTAGGGAGTACAGATTAAAATCCTTGAATGTAGGTACAAAAATATAAGACCCAAGTTATAAGGTCCTCTAGAAATCCGTTATCATTACTATTAAGGAAAGAGAATAAAAAATTGTTTCTTCCTTCTAAAATTTTTGTTACCGTAACTCATGGCGATATAAGACCCAAGTTGTAAGGTCCTCTAGAAACCCCTGTTATCATTATTATTAAGGAAAGAGAATCAAGAATTGTTTCTTCCTTCTAAAATTTTTGTTACCGCAACTCATGGCGATAGGTGTGACGGTGTCATAATTTTTTTTTTTTGTTAACAAGACCTTTACAAGGGGACATCTTTTGTTAACAAGACCTTAAAAATAAGACCTTTTAATCAGGGAGTAGGGAAATCTTAAAAATAAGGAGTACAATATAAACCTAAAAAAAGAAGGCCTTTCAATTAAGGACCTTAAAAATAAGGCCTTTTAATCGGGGAATAGGGAAATCTTAAAAGGAAGGAGTATAATATAAACCTTTTAAAAGAAGACCTTTCAATTAAGGACCTTAAAAATAAGGCCTTTTAATCGAAAAGTAGGGAAATCTTAAAAGGAATGAGTTTAATATAAACCTTTTAAAAGAAGGCTTTTCAATTAAGGACCTTAAAAATAAGGCCTTTTAATCGGGGAGTAGGAAAATCTTAAAAAGAAGAGTACAATATAAACCTTTTAAAAGAAGACCTTTTAATTAAGGAGTAAGTAAACCTTAAAAGGGAGTACAATATAAGCCTTTGAAAAGAAGGTCTTTTAATTAGGGAGTAGGTAAAATTCTTTTTCCTTTTTTTTTTTATTAGTCGATATCATTATAAATACATATTATACATACTAGTAAATCTTAAAAAAATAGAGTACAATGTAAGCCTTTGAAAAGGAGGTCTTTTAATAAGAGAATAGGTAGAATTCTTTTTCCTTTTTTTTTTTCCGATATCAATATATATACATATTATACATACTATATATATTCCACAATACATGAGAGGGAGTGGGTCACGCCACGAAATTCGTGACTAAAGCCCCTTGCTTCACTTTTTCCTTTTTTTTTGTATTTTTTGTTAAGAAAATAAAAGAAGAAATAGGAAGAGAGTAAATCGATAAGTAAATTCAACTTTGTGCGAGGCTATTTTAAGGAGTAAAAAGTAAACACTTAGATAAGGGTACAAAATATAATCCTTTAAGCACAGGTTTATAAAAGAAACCCTTACATACGAGTGTATAGAAAGAAGTTGGACTTATAAAAGAAACCCTTACATATGAGAGTATAAAAAAGTAAAAGGAGTTCTTTACTTTTTAGAAGAGATTTGATTTAATACGAGATTAATAACAATGTCACTCACACATGACAACTAGGGAGACAAAGTTTTTAGCTCTTTTATTAAATGAGAATGAAGGGACTTTTCAAGGTCTTTATTTGCAAGAGAAAAAGAGTAAAAACCTTTTGATAGGAGAGGAGAACCTGCAATGCTTCTTAACGTAGAACCCTTTTAGTTTCTCTATATTTCATGTATGGAGGAGCAACTTTCCAGCTCTTGGATTTCGCGCCCTTCTTCTTCAGTGAATTTTGGTATTCTCTCGTCGATTATCCCATCAAACTGGGGCTTTGTTAGAGCTAGGGCCTCCTCTATATTAATTTGTTTAACAATTTTTGCCATTAGATCATCTTCATTTTCCGGGCCTTTGACAGCTAATGCCTTCTTCAAATCCATGTTGGTGGTTGCCATTATTAGCGCATGTGCTTTGGTTGAGGTTATTAGATTAAAAATTTCAATGGCCTCTGCATTGAAGCGCATCATAAAGTCCCTTAATGACTCCTTTGACTTTTGTTTCATCATCATGAGGGCCAATGGAGTCTTCTTGGTCTTTTTCTGACTAGAGAAGTGGGTCAAAAACTGGTCACTAAGCTCTTTAAAGCTCCCTATTGATTTGGGTGTTAGTGCCACGTACCACTCCTAGCTGACTGGACCAAGGTGGTGCGAAAAGCTTTGCATAGGACATCATCTGAGTAACCATACATACCCATAGTCCCTATGTACTGCTTAAGATGGTCTCTAGGGTCAGTATTACCACCGTAGTTTTCAATAGAGGGGGCTTTATATTTTTCTGGTACCGGAGCAAGTCGGACGACATCTTTCAGAGGCGAGACACCATCCATCTCATTCCCCCTTGCTTGCCGTTTCACCGACTGTAGGTATTGTTCAATCAATTCTTTCACTTGGCTTTCTGACAAGGGACCCTTGTCTCCCCTATGTTCTTCATGTTCTTCCCTAAAGGGACGTGCATCAAAGGCTGCCTTCATAAGTTGTTCCTCCTCATCACGAGAGGGAATCCTGGGCTTTTTTCCAGCCCTACCTCTATGCCGCTCTTCGGCATCCCCTATTGGGTTTACAGATTGTAATTTATGCAAGCTGGCCAATATCTCATCCCTAAATTGCATAAATTCAGCCCGGGATACAGTGTCAAAACATGGCTGATTTGTGGAGGCCTTACTTATTAGATCTCTTTCGGTACCACCACCAACGGTGGGTATTGTTGGATTACCTTTGGTTCCATCACCTTGGGGTGTAGGTTCTGTGGTAACACCCAATTATTCATATTGGGAAGACATGACTTTTTGTCTAGGTTTTCCACAAACGGCGCCAAATGATAAATCAGAGATTTACCTGATTATAGAAGGTCTATGTGTGGTAGGATCTTGGTGATGCAAAGCCTGCAAAAGAGGAAGACAAAAGGACACCGGGGGTGTCCAGGGTGTGTGACCCCGGAGGCTCTCCGATGCCTAAGTCAGAACTAAACTCTCTGTAGTAAGTAATAGATAGAAGAAATTGATTAGTTCTATTTTCGTCCCTTTATTCAGGTTAGGGGGCAACTATTTATTGAAGATTTGAGGTTTTTGGTATGGACCTATACCTCAGGGTCTTGGTATGGACCTCCTCATGGGCTGGACCTAGACCTCAGGGTCTCAATACGGACCAAGACCTCTGGAGACTTGGACCTCAGGATCTTAGAGTGGATTTAGACCTCAAGGTGTAGACCTGAACCTCAAGGTCTTGGTGTAAACCTGGACTCTAAGGGTCTTATTTGGTCCTTTTAGGCAATAAATTATTATTTCATATTGTATCACCAAGATAGCACCAACTAGTAAATGCAAATATATCTGGTTTCTCCAAAGAGAACAAATCTTCTAGCTAGCTGGTTACAACACTCCTCCATGGTTTCTTCACCTTGCAAACTCTGCGTGTAACCACCATCATATAGTGAAATGGCGTCATTTGGCAGATTAACCAGATCATGCAACTCTCTCTTCTCATCTGTGGGGTGAGCCAATGCAATAGCCCGCCAGAAGTTGTCACCAATTGACGCGTCAGCCATAGGTAGCTTTGTTTGATGCATGAGATTCACTGCTTCAACTAAAATGGATGGCTTTGGGGAACCTGATGAGAAGTCTTTTGTTGCAGACATGCAACACTTCCATATGAAACATGACAATGTTTCAATGCTTGATGTCTTGGCCTCAGGGTTACCATTAGCCGCCTTTGCTTTGAGCGAGGCTATAGATCACTTGGCATCAAAGACGAACCTTCTTGTGATGTAGTTAGCTTCTGTGAACGAAAGGTTCTCCATGAGAGATAAATGGTTGTGGGAATGAGGATCTTGGTGGGAAGAATTGGGATGCCTCGCTTAACATCTCCACGGGATATAGAACTCCAAGTAGCAATGAAAGCCTTGAAAGTTCCTGCGTCAACTAATTTGTAGGCTTAATTAATGCGATCCCCCCACAAGAAAATACACTCACCTGAGTCCTGACATGCAACTAGAGCAACACTCAATTCTTCCTTGGTAAAGGGTTTGGCTGGAAGGAGTTGGTTCAATGGCTCAATTACTTTGTATTTTAAGAAATCAGACATGCGAGAGTTAACTTGTTGGGCTTCAAAGAAAGGAACACCCTCATAGAAACTGTGAATGAAGAGATTATCAATCACTCTTCCTGATGATAAAGGGTAGTAGAGATCAAGGGCTTGTGAGAGAGACCCTCTTTAGCTGGACGATGATATTGGACTTGGGATCATCATTCCTACTAGGGTAGAAGAAGACCATGGGTGAAAAAGTTGTGGGTGTAAGTTGGTCTAGAAGGGAGAGTTTGTAGGGCTCTTGATGTTGAACCTGAGGATAAGATGGCTTGATGAGCTCTCTTGCAATGGCATGAACGAGAAGATGGCTTGATGAGCTCTCTTGAAATGGCATGAACCTCCATATCTTTCCTAGTCTCACGTTTGTCAAAAGTGTTCATGAGCGTAGTGTGCTTAATTTATATTGCTGGGCAACTATTCGTATGTTTTTTTTTAAATTACAAATAAAAAAGAAAAGGACATCTAGAGTACGATCATCTATAGATACGCCCTTGTCTAGGAACAATGCCAATGTTGAAAGAACCAATCCCAACAGTATTTATTTAAATTTAACTACTTTACAAAATTCTGTATTTGAAAACTACTACATAAGATATACGTAGTTATGTTTGCTTTAATTTATTCCGTTAGTAAACATCAATTCGTTTAGTAAGATGACCCAAAACGGTCAAATGAGTTTTTATGTCCCGCAATGTTTTTAAAATGCTTAATGTTGTCCTTAATCTCTTTGACTGTTTTTTTTTTTTTATCATTAATCTCTTTGACTGACGGAAACATTACAAAATCGTATTAATCAAGCTATGTTCTTCTCCCTTTTCTAGATAACTAGAGCTATCTACACAAACTGCAAGACCGAAATCTCATGGGTATAAATTGTTCTTGAGCTGGGAAGGTCGATGTCACTCTGTACCATATATATAGTAGAAAATTAAAGCAAGTTAGAAGCTTCAATACTAGTCTGACCACTTTTTCACCAGTGTTTCAATTATTCAATCCTAATACTTTCATTATTTTCTTTTCCCACTTGGTACTACCAACTACCAAGTACCAATCCAATTTTTTATACAAGTCGACGTTGAAGGTGGAGACTCGAGACTCGATTATTAACAATGTATTCAACCATTAAATTATACTATTATCTATATATCATAATAATTCCTTGCTAACTAAATTGAATTCACTAATCTCTATTGTCTGTACTAGACCTGGCAATTCGTGTTGTCGTGTCGGGTTCGTGTCGGGTTGAACAGGTAATCGGGTTCTAAATCTTCAACCCGACCCGACCCATTTAATAATCGTGTCGTGTCGTGTCCAACCCGTTTATTATCGTGTCGGGTTCGGGTTGACCCGCGGGTTACCTATTAAGTCTAACAAGCCTAAAAATGAGTTTGAAATTTTTATACCCTAAATATAATCGGGTCATAAACAGGTACCTATCGGGTTGGCGGGTCAACCCGCTACCTGACCTGCTAATTTTCGTGTCGTGTCGGGTCGACCCATTTAACTAAACGGGTTGGAAATCTCTGACCTATACCTGCTAATTTCGTGTCGGGTTCGTGTCGGGTTGTCGTGTCAATACTCGTTTTGCCAGGTCTATCTGTACACACACAAGCGCGCCCAGGCCCAATGAATGGTTCGGCTTCCACTTGGAAAAGCCTCTATCCATCTTCCCTCCAAAAACCGTTAACCCCAACTCAAATTTCCTCGGCAAGAAGAACCAATGCCTATGTCTCCTCAAGCTCTGTTCTTCAATCAAAACATGTCTCCCAAGTCCACGACCAAATCCAAGTCTCCGGTCTCTAGCTAGACTCCCCAGCTCATTCGTCTCTCCTCCTTGTCTCCGCTAAAAAACCTCCCTTATTTTCACTCCCCGTCTTAACGTGACCGGCCAGGTGTCTTGTGCATCACTAAGCATGCCACAGGGCACCCAAAGGCCTACATCAAACAATGGGCAGAAGCTAGCCCGATGGGCATCTAATCCAACCGCGCAGCAAACATCAACGAAAGCATCACATGATAATGTACGAAATTGAGCACACAACAACCACACATTATTTTACATCAGGTCTGTACATTAAGTGGGGCACTAAGTGAGTTGTTCCAGCCAATTATTCTCATATACACAAGAGGTTTTGGCCAAGTACCCATCAACTAACAAAGTACGCCTCTCGGGCCTTCCTCACCAAGTTAGTCAGCTCCTTGCCCTGAAACAAAGGGGTGGAAAGAGGGAAGGGTGAGTCCACTGACTCAATAAGTAGGTGACCATATAAGCAACAACAATGATACACACAAGAGGCAACAACATCCAACAGCTTTACATCAATGCACTGTGATCAGCCCACGAGTAAGCTATCATGAAGTTGTACTAAACCTACCTGCGTGATCTGGTAGCCTTTACCAACATGTTACTCCTTAGCCCACAGCCACGGGAAGTGCTCGTGACTTGCTACCAAACCACACACGGCGCCCAGTACAACCCCACCATCATCTCATATGACCAAGCAGCCCAGGGGCACTGCAGGGTCCATCATCAACATCAATATCATCTTATGCCAATGTCATGGATGCATATGTAATGCATGAAATGCACAGCCCGATTATCGGACTCCTTAACAAGCCAAGGCATCGTCATCTTATCATCAACTTTGCACCATTGGTGCCATCAAATAGCATATTGGGTCATCAACCAACAAGCTAGCACCATCAACCATCACATTATGGCAACCAAACTTGCACAAATTTACGCCTCTCTAGGCCCTTCCCCTTCCTTTGGTGCTCTTGGGTTTCTAGCACCTGCCACATACAACCAAGCATCAATAGAAAGTACAGCAACACAAAGCATCAAGTAAGAACTCATATAAGTTAGCCTACAACAGCTGACTAAGTTAGGCCAATCGGTTAGCACCAATGCTTGCATTGGCGCATCAACCCTAGTCATCAGCCCTAACCAAATGCATTAGCACAAGTATTTGGGCGCTTATTAGACCTACACCCCAACAGGTTTCCCTGCCCAAGGCTACTAGGCACTGGAAACTCCAATTAGCCCCCTGTAAGGACAACCGGGCGCACCCAGCGCACCAATTGGCCTCCAACAGCGCCAATTGTGCATCAATTCAACCAAAAAATGCCCAGACCTCAGCCAAAGCCTTCCCACATAGCAACCACCCAACAACAAAGCCTCAGAACTCCCACCAAACCAAGCTTACTCACTATCTAAGCCAGCAACACACTAGACAAGTCTATTGGCACCAAATCCAGCATGAATCTTAACCCAGCTACTTACCCTACCTTCTTTTGTGTGAGAGTGTCTTGGAAAACCTTGAGAATGGCTGAGTCCTTCTCTCCTGAGCCCTCTTCACGTTTTGGCACAAAATGAGGGAGTCAGGGGCTTGCTTGGGCAGATTAGGCTAAAGCAAGCAGGTGACTAAGCAGCCACTTGCTGCCTTTGCTCCCAAAATCTGCCACCTAGTCTAAGCACCTCTCCGCCTCATGCTTGTTTTTCAACCAATAGAGCCAGGCCAGCTCGCCCCAAACCCAGCCCACACTTAGTCCCCAATTAGTTTCCCAATCACTGATCACACATACTAATCCACGATTAGGACTAATCACCTATTAATTAATCCATTTGAGTCAAATGCTAATCAACCGAAGCCAACAGCTAGCCCACTCAATCAATTGCTGGTCAATTACACCAGCTCCTACCCCAGCACCATTCCTCATCAAGTAAACACATAGTGCATCAATTACACGGGTTATCACATCATCTCCCCCTTATTTAAAATTCATCCTCGAATTCACCTGGAAATAGATGTGGATACTTGTTCAGCATTTCTTTTTCGGATTCCCAAGTAACCTCCTGTCCAGAGGCGTCTTCCCATAAAACTTTCACAGAGGCAATCTCTTTGTTACGAAGTTTGCGCACCTCCCTGTCTATTATTTCTACTGGCTGCGCCTTGTAAGTGAGCTCTTCTCCCTACTGAATTTCCTGTGGTGCTAAGACATGTGAAGGATCCGGCAAATGTTTCCTTAACAATAATACAAGAAACACCGGATGAATATGCGACAAATTCGGTGGCAATGCAAGATGGTACACCACTGATCTGACTTTTTCAAGTATTTCAAATGGACCTAGAAATCGAGGGCTTAGTTCACCCTTCCTTCCAAACTGTAGTACCCCTTTTGTGGGCGACACCTTCAGAAATACCATGTCCCCAACTGAGAATTCCAATTTCCATCTCCTGTTATCTGCGTAGGACTTCTGCCTACTTTGGGCAGTGGCAAGGTTTTCTCGTGCCACTTTTACCTTCTCAGCTGTTTCTTCAACAATTTCAGGCCCTAGTAATTTCCTGACCCTCACTTCATTCCAACATATTGGAGTTATACACCTACGTCCATACAATAGTTCATATGGGGCCATACCAATGCTTGATTGGTAACTGTTGTTATAGGCAAATTCAACCAATGATTTCCCTCAAAAAAAAAATTTCAACCAACGACAAATATTTATTCCAACTATCTCCGTAACTTAGCACACAAGCTCTTAGCATGTCTTCCAAAATTGTATCACTCGTTCACTTTGTCCATCCGTTTGAGGGTGGAATGCAGTACTCAAATCTAGTTGAGTCCCCATAGCGTTTTGAAAGCTTCGCCAAAATCTCGATGTAAATTCAGGGCCTCGATCAGATACTATCGAAACAGGTACACCATGCAGCCTCACAATTTCATCAACATACACCTGTGATAGCTTCGCAAAATTATAGGTAGTCTTTACTGGAAAAAAATGTGCAGACTTGGTCAGTCTATCAACAATCACCCAAATATAATCAAACCCACCTGCAGTCCGCGGTAATCCGCTAACAAAATCCATGGTGATTCTTTCCCACTTCCATTCTGGAACTGATAAGGGCTGAAGCAATCCCGGTGGTTTTTGGTGCTCTCCTTTCACTTGTTGGCATATTAAGCATTTGGAAACATAATCAGCCACATCTCGTTTCATGTTATTCCACCAATAATGTGTTTTAAGATCATGATACATCTTAGTGGAACCTGGATGTAAGGTGTATCGTGTTTGGTGTGCTTCTTTTAGAAGTTTGACACGGAGATCCCCGACAGGAACGTACATTCTTGTACCGAACTTTAGAATGCCATCATCAGTAATCACAAATCCAGCTTGGTCCCCTTGCCTCACTTTTTCTTTCCATGATTTAGTTTCAGCATCATCATCTTGAGCCCTTGCAATTTCATCATTTAACATGGGACGCACCTGGTAGTAAGCTAACAATGCCGCTGAAGTGGCAACGGTACAATGCAAGCCTTGATCCAGCAAATCATGCCATGCCCCAACTGTAGGCTTTCTGACCACACTAAGATGTGCCAAGCTACCAATAGATTTCCGACTAAGGGCATCAGCCACAACATTGGCTTTTCCTGGGTGGTATTTAATGGTACAGTCATAATCCTTAAGTAACTCAACCCATCTGCGCTGCCTCAAATTCAAATCCCGCTATTCCATTATGTACTTCAAGCTTTTATGATCCGTATAAATTTCACAAGACTCCCCGTACAGATAATGTCTCCAAATTTTCAATGCAAAGACTACTGCTGCCATTTCAAGGTCATGCACTGGGTAATTCTCTTCATTCTTTTTTAGTTTTTGGGAGGCATAGGCAATCACCTTGCCATCCTGCATCAAGACACAACCCAAACTGACTCTCGACGCACCACAATATACAATATATATACCATCTTCTTTGGGTAAAGCAAGTATTGGTGCTGAGGTTAACCTATGTTTCAACTCCTGAAAACTGCCCTCATAAGCGTCAGACCAAATAAATGGTTTCTTCTTTTGAGTCAGTCCGCACAATGGTGCAGCAATAGAGGAGAAGCCTTCAACAAACCAACGGTAATATCCTGCCAGCCCAAGGAAACTTCGTACTTTCGTGACATTGGTCGGCCTCGGCCACTTCACAATTGCCTCCACTTTCTGTGGGTCCACCCCAATACCTTCAGCAGATATGACATGACCTAAGAATGAAACTTTTTCCAACCAGAACTCACATTTTGAAAATTTAGCATGTAGCTTTTCTTTCCATAGGATTTGTAACATGATTCTTAATTGCTCCTCATGCTCCTCTTTAGTCTTTGAATAAACCAGCACATCATCAATGAACACGATCACAAATTTGTCAAGATACAGCTTGAACACTCGGTTCATTAAGTTCATAAAAGTTGCAGGTGCATTGGTAAGTCCGAACAACATTACTAAAAATTCATAGTGCCCAAAACTTGTCCGAAAGGCTGTTATTCTCACATCCTCTTCCTTAATTCTTAACTGATGGTAACCTGAACTCAAGTCAATCTTCGAGAAGTATCTTACCCCTTGCAAATGATCAAACAAATCATCGATATGAGGCAGTGGGTACTTGTTTCGTATTGTTAGTTTGTTTAATTGTCGATAATCCACACACATTCTCATTGAGCCATCTTTCTTCTTGACAAACAGAACCTGAGCTCCCCACGGAGACACGCTATGTCTGATAAATCCCTTGTCCAACAAGTCCTGCAACTGAGTTTTCAATTCCCGCAATTCTGTAGGAGCCATTCGGTAAGGTGTAATTGATACAGGTTCTGCCCCCTACTCAAGCTCAATGCCAAACTCAATTTCTCGTTCCGGTGGTAACCCCGGAAAGTCGTCAGAAAATACATCAATAAATTCATTAACAACTGGTACTTGGTCAATGGAAATTTCCGGCTCACCTACACTTTGCACTGATGCCAAATATAAGCAATCAGTTTGTCGTGCCACCCGAGTTGCCTTCACTGCAGAAATTATTTGGGGTAGTGAAGAGACAAACTTTCTTTGGAAGATGAATTCTGCCTCCCCTGAGGGCTGAAACTTCACCATCTTATTTGCACAATCCACCCGTGCACCATGCCGAGAAAGCCAATCCATTCCCAAAATTACTTCAAAATCGGCCATAGGTAACAACAACAAATCAGCTGGCAAACGGTGTTCCAACACACAAATATCAGACTCCCGATATACTTTGTCCACAAAAACCCGCTCATCAAGGGGGGTATACATAGCCAATGGGCTACCCAAGTCACTAGGTGCATCCTCAAAGTACTTCGCAAAATGAGTGTTAACAAAGGAGTGGGTACACCCCGTGTCAATTAAACATAGTGCAGGACATAATTTAACTTTTAAGATACCTGTCACAACTGTATTGGAGGCTCCAGCATCCTTCTGGGTCAAGCAAAATACTCGCGCCTGTCCCTGCCCCGGTTGGTAGCTACTGCCCCCACCGAAGGCTCCACGGCCAGTACCTCCTCTGCGACCGACAGAGGACTGGTTATCAGCCCGTGGTGGCTTAGGTGGTGGAGAAGCCACACTGGACGCCATTGATGGTTGCCTAACAGAACACTCCCGAGATCTATGCCCTGGCTGCCCACAAGAATAACATATGTTCTGCCCTACCGGGCATTCCCGCAACATATGACCAAATTGGCCACACATAAAGCATACGGTGCTGGGCTTCACCTGTGCACTTTGTGCACCCCTGTTCTGGCCGACCACAGGTCTCATCGAGCTCCCACCAAAGCTTGAGGCTCTGTAACTAGAATTGCCCCAGAATCGGGCCCTAGGTATGTTAACCCACAATCCTGTTTTCCCACGTCCTCGGAATTGGCCACCACCAGCAAAAAAACTTAGTTGGCCTTGAGTGTTCTCATGCCTTGTTCTCTTGGCACTTGCCTCAGCTCTTTCTGCTTGGGTCTTCATCTCAATTGCCCGAGCTTTATCTACTGCTTCAGCATAGGAGCTAAATGGTATAGCCACCAAAGAGTTATAAATATAACCCTTCAGTCCTCCAATGAACCTTTTGATCTTTCTCCGCTGATCTGGAATCAAATGCAAGGCATACTTAGACAGGTTTGTGAACTTGGACTCATACTCTCCTACTGTCATGTCCCCTTGCCCTAGGAGTTCAAATTCCGTCGCTTTTTGATCCCTAACACTCTCAGGCAGGAATCTTTCAAGAAATGCGGCACGAAACTCAGTCCAGGTCCACGGGGCGGCATCAGGTATCCTCTCCCTCATTTTGGCATCATACCAATTGTTAGCTTCATCCCCCCCTAATCGAAAAGCAGCAAGATCGACTGCCCGATGATCAGTGCATTCCATTACTCGACAACATTTCCACACATCATCAAGAAAACGTTGTGGATCTTCGCTTTCAGCCCCATGTTGGTGGGTCAAGTTTCACAAATGTCACTGAAGTTGATTCCCCGTTGTGTTCCCGTTGTACCGGTTCCTCCCTTCTTTTTCGATCATCAGCAATCGACACAGCCATGGTTTCGACTGCTTTGTTAACACCATGTGAACCAGCCTTCAGCACCTCCAATGGCATCTCTTGCGATGCATCTGAGTACTCTTCTTCGTTGGGCAACTCATCACTAGCAGCCCCCGGGACATAAGTCTCATCGGCCTCATCCTTCGCATCATGTATGGATTGCTCATCTTGAGCAGCAACATCCGTAAATACCTCCTTTCCCATCCTTTGCTTTGATGGCTTACCTGCACCCAAGTACAAAGAGACCAACACACATAATTAGCTCTCACCATCCCACGGTTACTAGTGATGGGTAGTAGCTTTTAACAACCTTTTAACCTAAGCCCCTTCGTATTACATATAACCATGCTCCGTTACCACAACTATCACACCCCATCTTAACGTGACCGGCCAGGTGCCTTGCACATCACTAAGCATGCCACAGGGCACCCAAAGGCCTACATCAAACAATGGGCAGAAGCTAGCCCAACGGGCATCTAATCCAACCGCGTAGCAAACATCAACGAAAGCATCACATGATAATGTACGAAATTGAGTACACAACAACCACACATTATTTTACATCAGATCTGTACATTAAGTGGGGCACTAAGTGAGTTGTTCCAGCCAATTATTCTCATATACACAAGAGGTTTTGGCCAAGTACCCATCAACTAACAAAGTATGCCTCTCAGGCCTTCCCTCACCAAGCTAGTCAGCTCCTTGCCCTTAAACAAAGGGGTGGAAAGAGGGAAGGGTGAGTCCACTGGCTCAATAAGCAGGTGACAACACAAGCAACAACATTGATACACACAAGAGGCAACAACATCCAACAGCTTTACATCTATGCACCATGATCAGCCCACGGGTAAGCTATCGTGAAGTTGTACTAAGCCTACCTGCGTGATCTGGTAGCCTTTACCAACATGTTACTCCTTAGCCCACAGCCACGGGAAGTGCTTGTGACTTGCTACCAAACCACACGCGACGCCCAGTACAACCCCACCATCATCTCATATGACCAAGCAGCCCAGGGGCACTGCAGGGTCCATCATCAACATCAATATCATCTTATGCCAATGTCATGGATGCATATGTAATGCATGAAATGCACAGCCCGATTATTGGACTCGTCAAAAAGCCAAGGCATCATCATCTTATCATCAACTTTGCACCATTGGTGCCATCAAATAGCATATTGGGTCATCAATGTTAGAACTCATGCCTCCTTGTTTCATTTCAGAGTTTTGATAATGACAAACCTTGGCTCAATTGATGACAACCTTGAAGCAAAAAGAAATCAAGCAAACAAGTGCTCAACCAAAGTGATCAAGAATTCAAGAGAAGATATGATCAAGAGTTGAAGTACAAGAAGAGCAAGAGAAGTTAGGACCCATTTGTACAGG
>JAKUCV010003171.1:5800-45695 GCA_028386065.3 Turnera subulata | reverse complement strand
ACTTAATATTTTATATTTTATATTTTAGTATTAGATTTCTAAGTTCAAAATTTTAAAAAATATACCACTTAATATTTTATACGGCCAGTACCGGCAATTGGAAAAAGAGGACCTCACTTAATATTTTATATGGCCATTAGTTTCAATTCCTTTTTTTCTTTCAGATTGGTTGAGCAGCAAGTTTAATGCGTATACTGTTAAAATAATTTTAAACCATACATAATATAAAAAAATTAAAAATTTATAAAGAAAATATATTTTTTTTAAAAAATACTAACCAAGCCCGTGGAATCCACGGGTAGTGAACTAGTTCTCCTAATAGTCCACTCCAGGAACGTGGTTGTGGTGGAATTTTTTTGGGTGCACTGTTGCAAAAAAAAATTTCTTTCTAAAAAAGGCTAGTTTTTTAAGCCAACCAAAGTAAGTAACCAGGCCTGAAATGATGACTAAGCCTAGTTCATGAACAGTTAAAGGGCTAATCTTTTGGGCCCTTACTGGTCACGACTCGGAAGTCATTTTAACAGCTCTGGACGAATCCTAGTCTTCCAGGAGTCCAGGCCCATTTTCCCGATTTGACCCAACGATGAATCCCAGCAGGCGAAACTTACAAGTGGGACCAGGACGACATGTCGCGCGCTGACGTGGCCATAAACAATATAGTCCTCACCGGAAGCCACCGTAGCCAGCCACCTCGCTTCAGATCCAGCAAAACGGACACAAAACCCGACTAGAAGCACAAGCTCAAGACTGGTAGTCAAAAAAACAGTTACAGAAACAGATCTGCGTTCCCGCAGATATCCAAACCCCAAAAACCCTAACCTCACTGTCTCACACTTCACCCGCCAATTTAGCTGAAACAACATAAGAAACAAAAAAAAACAGCAGAGAAGATGGAAATGATGGAAAATGGGGAGGAGACGTCGACGGTGGCGAGTGTCCTCCCGCTCGCGTCCGCCGCACAACAACCTTACGTCTCCGAGCTCCTCTCCTTCACTCTCGACCGGCTCCACAAAGTACAGATTTCAAATTTTTTGCTCTTCCTTCCGCTTCATTTTCGTTTCAAAAGAAAAAAAAAAAGCTGATTGCGGATTGGTTGTTGCATTTTTGCAGGAACCGGAGCTACTAAGAGTCGACGCGGAGAGGATCCAGCGGCAAATGCAGGAGGTCGCTGTTGGCGGTTACCGTGCGTTCATTGCTGCGGCTGATGCGTTACTTGGAATTACAGAGGAAGTTTCGGCGATCGAGAAGCACCTTGACTCTCTGGTTATTCGCTTTGTTCCTTTGAACTTTGGAGAAGGTGAATTTGGTGTGGTTGCGCGTCTTCTTTTTTCCGATGATTTTGATTGAGATGTTGTTTTGGTGTGCAGATAGATGAGACACCTCATCTCACCGCTGGTTGCACGGAGTTCCTTGAATCCGCGGAGCAGATTTTGGGAGAGGGAAAGATGAACAAAATATTGCTGGCTAACCATAGCACATTGCTCGATTTGCTCGAGATTCCTCAACTTATGGACACGTATGCATGCATTTCTCGTAAATTGTTAGCTTGGGCATTTTGTATTTTCATCAGTGGCTTGCGTGCTAGTGCTGGAATGGTGTTTCTTAAGTTCCTGATACTGTTTTATGTTTTACTTACCCATTCCGATGTGTCTGTGGAAATTAAAGTCTGTAGCATAGAGGAATTCGGGAATCTCTGAAGATAGTTTGGTTTTCATGATATAGTTTTGGTTAAAGAAACGCAACTGACTGCTCTTGATAGGTTTGGACAGTTTCAGAGGTATGAATAGGGGAATTTACTTTCAATATGGTGCCAGAAAGCATTTTGATGCACCTTAGTCAAAGCATGCAGTTGAGGATTGGGATTATTCTTTTGTTCAGTTTGGGTGCTTCAACTGATTTTGCTGGAGCTTGGATCTCTTTTTGGAACTTTTTGATTAAGTACCCTGCAAAAGCATAATTAGGACTTAATATGGAGTGAAACCATATTTGATAAAAAAAGTTGGTTGTTAGAACTTTTTTACCTTTTGGTTTAGGTTATTGTTGGCTGTTTTTCAATTAGAATGTGTGCAAGAATAGCAGATGCTGGCATTCTGATAGTGTCATATGGTTTGCTAGTGTCAGTTTATGCCATTTGTGAAATATATAGGAGTTTCATCCATTGCAATTGCTTTACAGTTGTGTGAGGAATGGGAATTATGATGAAGCTCTTCAATTGGAAGCTTTTGTTTGCAAACTCTCGACAATGCACCCCAAGTGAGTTCTGACTGTTATTTCCCATACAAGTAATTTTGCACCTAATGTTTACTGTTTTAAGAAGTTTATTTGGTCTCTTTGTCCTGTCAAAGGCTACCTGTCATTCAAGCCCTGGCTGCAGAAGTTAGGCAGACCACCCAATCCCTTCTCTCTCAGCTTCTTCAGAAGCTTCGGTCAAATATTCAGGTATTATGTGGTAATCATGTCGAGTGTAGACAATGAAGTACCACTTCATTATTGTGTTCTTGGGTTGGATTCTAATACTTGTTATGTCAATATCCCAGTTGCCAGAGTGCCTTCAGGTTATTGGATACTTACGACGAGTTGGAGTTTTTAGTGAGTATGAAATGCGTTTACAGGTAATCCTACACACTCTTCTTAGGATGGTGCTAAAAATTTATATTGACGATCATTAACATCATATGTTACTAGCTATACTGGCATGCGGGAAATTGATTTGCTTTTGTGCTTTTGTTAGTAGATAGGAAGAGCTCTCAAGTTCTTCTCCCTCCCCGCCTGTGATGGCACTGTACTCATATTGATCTGGAATTTTCTGTTTCAGTTTCTCAGATGTCGAGAGGCATGGCTTACTGGTATTCTTGAGGATCTAGACCAGCGGAATGCTTATGAGTACTTAAAAGGGATGATAAACAGCCACAGAATTCATCTTTTTGATGTTGTTAACCAATATCGAGCTATATTTGCCGATGATACATCAGGGAGTGAAGAAAATTATGATGGTGGCCTTCTTTTTAGCTGGGCTATGCATCAGATTACTTCACACCTTAAAACTCTAAAACTGATGCTCCCAGAGATAACTGAGGGTGGAACTTTATCAAATATTCTTGATTCATGCATGGTAAGTGTCTTGCATGTTGATATTGAGTAGTCCATGTGTTCGGGGTTCCTTTTCTTTATGGAAAATCTTCTTTCCAAAGATGCAATGCTTCTTGAAGTTAAGAGGCAAACCTAGCATCTGGCCACTATTATTCTCGGAATAATATAACATCATCATTTACCTGGTGGAATTCCTCTTACCTTTTGATAGCAAAACTCATATAGGATGGATCTAAAATTGCACGAACATGCTGTTATTTTGTGTATTGACAGTTTTGTGCTGCGGGACTCAACATGGTTGGACTGGATTTTCGTGGCTTGCTTCCATCCCTTTTTGAAGAGTAAACAAATATCTTCTGTATTTCTATGAGCATTTTTCTTTTCAACTATTTCCTAGTATAATTTGAGTTTGGTTATCTTGCAGGGCTGTTCTTAATCTATTCTTGAAGAATATGAGTGTAGCAGTGGAAAATTTTCAGGTTTGTTGCTAGTAACCGACTTTGAACCTGTTTCTCACAGTGGCTCAATAACTTTTCCTAATAATCCTGGATTAGTTATGCCATGTTTTATCTTGCAAGTTGCCTATGTATTGATAATTTGTAACTTCATGTCTTTACTGCAGTTAGTTTTGGATTCACACCGCTGGGTTCCACTTCCAACTGTTGGATTTCCAGTCGGTAGTATTGGTGATGAAAATCAGGAGGATGTGACTCCACCCTCTCATTTGATGGAACATCCGCCTCTTGCAGTGTTTGTTAATGGTAAGTTTTCCACATGGTACATAGCTTATTTTCGCCATTAATCAGTATCACTAGAGGAGCTACTTGAAGACTGAAAGACGCCACATCTGCCTACTGAAAATTTGTGTATGATCACTCTAGGTGTGTCTGCTGCAATGAACGAGCTACGCCCCTGTGCCCCAATAAGTTTAAAATTTATCCTTGCTCAAGAATTGGTAAAGGGCTTAAGAGCTGTTTCAGATTCTCTATTGAGGTATAATGCAACTCGGATGCTCAAGGACAATGAGTCTGGCCTTTTCCTATCGCTTTGCCGATCATTTATTGAGGTGCTATTCTTAAACATGATTTCTGTGTTTCGGTTGGCGACTTGTATTTGAATGGCAACTGCAGCGGTTTCATTCTTAACTAATTCCTTATTTGTAGGTTGCTTACCCACATTGTGCGACATGCTTTGGTCGCTGTTACCCCGGTGGTGCGGCTCTTATTATGGATGCAAAGGGTTTATATGATGGAATAGGCCGCCTATTGGCAACCACTTCTTCAAGAGAACTTCCAAGACAACCATCAAATAGCACCAAAGAGGAAAACAGCATAACGGAAAACGGGAACATGCCAGTGGTGGAGAATGGGGTTGCTACTGATGTTGAACAAACAGAAGTTGCAACCAATACCAGTGAGGAGCAGAAAAGTCCGACTTTGAACACTGATGAAAAGCAAGGAGAATGAGCACTCACACCATTCAGTAAAAAGGAAGAAGAAAAATATTATTGGTAAAGAGGCAAATAGTTCAGTTTTACGGTTCTATATTCTTTATATTAATTGGCATTTTTATATCACTCACACCATTTGTAATATCGTTTCAAAATGATCTTATATCATGATGTTGTAACTCAGTCCTATACACGGTAGGAGATTTCTTAATGGATTGCGAGGTTGGATGCAGTGGGAAAGAGGCGCTTATTCAACATAACGTGTGATTTTAAAGTTGCTATTATGTGCACTTTTCACTAGTGATCAATATAGTTTGGTTTGGAAAAAAAATAATTTCCGATGCTTCCCATTTGAATCACATAATTAGTTTGAGTTTAGATAAATGGTTATCGCCTAGGTCGCACCTTTGATCTAGTTATGTTTTTGCTCTTTTACTCTCTGCGGTTTCCCATCTAGTCTTTGTCACAGAATAAAAGTTGATACAAAACCTTGCACGATGGGAGGGGTGTTTTGGAGTTGAGAAACATAAAATTACAGTTTGGAAGAAACTAGATGAAAAGTTGAAAACAGAGAGGAAGTACGTAGAAACATTGTCGAGGCATAGGGTTCTTTCTTCCCCTCTACTGATGAGTTGGTATATCTATCCTAAATCCTAACTAACATTTGTCAAATTAAATTAGTAACATTGTTTTCTTTATTTTAAAAGACATTTGTCAAATTAAATGAGTAACAAAATCTCCCATGGCTCTACCTTTCTCAAGGTTTCTCATAAGAAAGAAACTTTTCTTTTTTGAATCGTGTGAAAAAGCAAGGCTGTTAAAAATGCGTTTTGACTCTTACGTTTTTACGTTTTTACGATTTTGTATATGAATATTGAGTCAAACCGTGATAAAATCAAGATTCGGATAAAATCATGAGTTGAACCAACAAAATCGGTAAAATCTTACATTTTTACCGTTTTTGTACGAGTTTACTAAATGAGTTTAATAAAGCTTTTAAAAAAAGAAAATTAAAAAATCCAAGCAAGCAACCCAAAATAAAGTCTGTTTTTCTTTTTGTTGCAATAAAGTCGGTTGATGTGCTTAAAAAAGCAAGTTATAAACCCGAAAACCATAACAAAAAGTTTTTTCAACATTAACTTCTTTTACTCCTACTCTTCCCTTGTACAACACGACAACTCAAGATTTTTTTCGACAAGAGATAAGCTCTTTTTTTTCCCGATAATCTACTGCAATAGGTGATGCAATTTTTTTTTTATGATTTGTTTGTTGATTATTTTAGTGCAATGACTAGTTAAACTTTAATTATAATTATAATTATAATGTTGAGTAATCTAAGTTGAATTAAATTTATAACATAAAATTTTTAGACTAAATATTATAATTGAGTTATTATATATTTAATTAATAAAGATAATTAAATTTGATAGACTCTTACGATTTTACGATACGTTTTTACGTTACGTTTTTTATCGGGCCTTTACGTTACGATTTTAACAGCCTTGTGAAAAAGGGAAAGAATTTTAAGCGGCACCTTATATGCGAATGAGTCATAGCTCAAAGAGCTGTTTGAGGTCTCGTGTTCGAATTTTCTATTTCTCTCCTTGTAAACCAAAAAATCTACAGGCCCAATTTGCGGGAGCAAAGTACAGTTTGTTTTTGGGCTGAGCCGAGCGTAGCCCGAGTTCTTACGTTCAACAACTTTCCTCGAGTTACGAAAAAACTCGGCTGCCAGCTGCTCCCCACCCTACACTGCTCGCCTCTCCCCGTCACTTTGCCTGTTCTCTCTGGTTCCCTCGCTCGCTATAAGCCAGTAACGGTACGTGATTCTTTCTTTTGCTCAAAAAATCTGCAAGTCTCCTTTTAAGTGTCTTCCACTTTGACAGTTAAGGTAAGAAGAGTTCGTTTGTTTCATTGGTTGAGTTACGCTCGAGAGCCTATATCACTAGTATTAGAGCATTGCCCTTCTATTTTTATTTTATGCTTGTTTTTATTGGCTCCTGACTGAAATATGGTAACCCTAATTTTGGATATATACATCCGTTGTTTAACAAACTTTAACATTTAAGCATCCTTTTTCTCTCAAATCTAGATAAAGGCTACGGCAGCAATGGCATCCAATTCAGAGAACACATCGCAGAAGTTGCAAATTTACTCTACAAGTAACTCTGGGGTCTCCCCTTTCTGGAGAGGTGTGTGTGTGTGTTTCTCTTTTTCCTCCTCTCTATTGCGCACACACACGGAGCTTCTGTAGGGAACGCGTTCGTTTTTAAACTCTTTGTTGTTTTTTTGTTTTTCCAGAGAAGTATGAAAAGGATGCTAAGAAGTATTGGGACATATTTTACAAGCGGCACCAAGACAAAGTAATCCTTTTCTTTTCATTCTTTACTTACTCTATTGTGGTGTTACCTACCTAGTTTTATGTCGTATTTCTATTGCTTTGTGAATTATGCTGGTTATCTTTTTTTTTTTTTTTTCTCTCTCCAGTTCTGTGGATCATGGTTTTGTCCGTTTTAATCCTCTGTTTTTTCTTGTTTAGTTTTTTAAAGATCGGCATTACTTGGACAAGGAATGGGGTCAATATTTCACTGTGAGTTCAAAACAAATGATGATGGGTTTTATTGGTGGTTGTTTTCTTGTCATATTTTTTCAATCCTGTTAATGATTGACTTTTTTACTCTGGAATCACAGGGTACGGACATAAAAAGTGTTCTTGAGGTAAGCGTAGCAACCCCTCCTTTCTGTATGTGATTCTATGGATTTGGTTGTTCACAGACGATGCTCATATGCAGATTGGCTGTGGAGCTGGCAACACAATCTTTCCTTTGGTTGCCTCCTACCCAGATATTTTCTTCCATGCATGCGATTTCTCACCACGAGCGGTTGAATTGGTCAAGGTTTGATCACTTAATATGCGCTACCTGATCCATTGCAGCCTCTTATGTTTCTGACCATGCTCAATCATCCCTCATCCTTTTCTCCTGGCTATAACATGATAGTACCATTGTCGTTTTACAACAACTGTTTGCCACAGCATATCTCTCCCTTTTTTCAAGCCAAGAAGACAATAGTTTTACACCTTCGATTATATTTCCCTTTAGAGTAGGAAACTGTGTGAAACATATTTTCAGTTTTCAGCACTTTTACCTGTTTTATTTTTGGTTCAGAAAAGAAGCATTTTTTTTTTCTTTTTTTGTGTTCACGTGTTTTCAAATTGCCGCCTTGAATCTACAACTTTGCTTTAGCCTGATTTCACAGTTACCTGATTTCACAGTTACTTTATGTCTCTTGTTTGTTGCAGAATCATAAAGACTACACAGAGAGTCGTGTCAATGCATTTGTATGTGATCTGACCAGTGATGACTTGACCAAGGAAGTTCCTCCATCTTCAGTTGATATTGTGACAATGGTATCTGAACGACATTTGTGTTTTAGAAAGCTACATACCATGATAGTATTAACGTCTGTTAGGTCAAGTTATTGATTACGAACTGGTTTCATTTCTAGTTTCAAGTTTTTGAGAAATCGACACTTCAATTTACTTTTCCAGTTTCCTCTCTTATTTAAGTATCTGACATTTTAAGCAGATATTTGTATTATCTGCAGTGTCCCCTGAGAAGATGGCTATAGTCCTGCAGAACATTAAAAGGGTTCTGAAGGTAAGTAGTAATTCCAATCCTGTTAAGACTTCAATCTGCTTAAGTCAGTAGCAGTCTTTACTTGATGAATATTTCTTGTGAGACGCAATTACTGACCTTACTTGTTTAACCAGCCAAGTGGTTATGTGCTGCTTCGTGACTATGCTACAGGCGATCTTGCACAGGTTTGTTGGTTTTAGCTTTGTTGTTAAACTCTTTTTGCTTTGAATGGAGGATCCTCTGGTTCTTGAAACTTTATCGTGGATCACTTATATTTGGCCTGAGATTTTGTTGCTGTCCTGATACATATATTTTCTGATCCAGATTTGGAATTTCCATCTGAATACTTTACACTGGTCTGTCTATACACTTAAATACTAGATCATTAATATTGGCCTCCCATTGTAACAGGAAAGATTCACCTGCAAGGATCAAATGATCAGTGAAAATTTTTATGTCAGAGGAGATGGCACTGTAAGTTCATATGGTGATGCATCTGTTGTTTTTGGTGATCCAGTTTATGTTTAGCAAAGGCTATAATGCATTCTTGTGGGCTCTTTTTCAGCGTGCTTTCTATTTTTCAAATGACTTCTTGACAAGTTTATTTAAAGATAATGGATTTAATGTTGAAGAACTTGGTTTGTGTTGCAAACAAGTTGAGAATCGAGCGCGTGAATTAGTGATGAATAGGTAAATTGTGAATAACAAGGAGAAGAAACAAAAAAAGCTCTCTCCTAGATTGTCTTTTATTTTGTCTTTCAACTTAATCTGTGCTTTGCTTTCCGTTTCAATGCATCTTATTTTACCTGTGATGCCATTGTGTTAAATGATTTTAGGCGTTGGATCCAAGCAGTTTTCCAATTATCACACAATTCCAGCGTGCCTTTAAGTGAGGAAGCTGTGAACAAAGAATGTCTGCTTCATGAAGAAAATGGCCAGCCTAGAGTCAAGGAGCACACTTCGAAGGACCTTTTGAACAATTTTGAGGTTGATATGTCCGAGGGTTTGGCAGCCGAAATGTTTGAAATGCCATCAGGTGGTAACGAGGTAAGTTTTGTACTGGTCTTTCTTGTTCTGTTCAATTCAATGACTGAGCCTATTCAATGTGACTCCTGCAAGTCATGCCTTTGTTTGTTAGGTTATTTAACTAGAATGCATAGCATGATTTATTGGATTAGAGATATATCTGGGGCTAGGTTAAATTGCAATTCTGTCTCAACCTTCCACTTATTCTGAAAATGATCTAGTCCAGGAAAAAACCCAAAGACACATCCTCCATCTTTTATTAGATTGTAATGTACGCATCTCTTAGTTATCATCCAATGTGGGCTGCATTCTGTTAGTTATTTTTGCTGGGTGGTAGAGATTCATATGCATAATGTTAGAATTGTATTTAAGTAAGAAAGAAGGCACTGAAAATATTAATATTAGATGTAAATTAGAACAAAAGAATAAGAAAGGAAAACCTTTGGTTACTATACTATTCAATTCTGTTACTTACAAAAAGTTAGAAATATGGTTTTGGGTTTTGAGGTTGGGCACTTTTTCAAGATGAAGTGAGGTTGGTTTGGCTTTGCCACCTAGCGCCTGGACTATGTTGAGCATAAAACTTTGCCCACTTCATGCTTTTGTGATTGGTTTCAATAAACATGCATTTTGATTGTGTTTTTCGTTTCTTTCTCTTCTTTTTTTTTCAAAGAACAAACATGAGGAAGCTTAAGCTGCCTTCAAATATTCATTTACTGCATTTTTAGTTCATGCTTTCAATTGTGTTTTTCTGTTCTTCCTTTTCTTGTTCAACTACAATAAAAATGTGAATGCGCAGGTTGCCTCCTAATATTTGTGTCCCTTTCTTTTCAATAGGTCATTGGCATAGAACTTAGAGACCAGAATTTCAAGATTAGTGTTTTATCCAAAGAATACCAGCACACATGTACGTCAACTGGCTTGATGCTCTGGGAATCAGCTCGCATGATGGCTTCTGTGCTAGCTGGAAATCCGGCTATTGTCGAGGGCAAACGTGTATTGGAGTTGGGATGTGGCTGTGGAGGCATCTGCTCTATGGTTGCTGCTGGATCAGCTGACCTTGTAGTGGCCACAGATGGAGATGCAAAAGCACTTGAGTTGTTAGCGGAAAATGTGGCTTTTAATCTTGGGCCATCATCCCTGCCAAAATTGGTGGTGAAGCAACTAGTGTGGGGAAATACAGAGCATGTAGAAGCGATACAAAATATTTCGCCTGCAGGTTTTGAAGTTATTATAGGCACTGACGTAACTTACATCGCAGAAGCTATTTTACCTTTATTTGCCACCGCAAGGGCGTTAATTTCATCCAACAGAAAAGATGGGGAGGTCGTTAAACCTGCCCTAATTCTCTGCCATGTCCTGCGCCGGGTAGATGAACCATCTATTCTTTCTGCTGCTTCTCAATTTGGCTTTAGTTTGGTTGATAAATGGCCAACAAGAATTTCTTCTAATCCATCTCAAAGCATCATTGGCCCTTGGTTCCTTGGGGACGACTGCGAGGTGCAAATCCCAAATACAGCATTGAACATCATGTACTTCCATGCATCCTAATATTTTCTCTTTGAGTCCCTACTTTTCTGTCCTGTGACTAAAACATATATGGACCAAGCGCCTGCTTAGGTTTGTACTTTGATAATGCTTTATTCTATCGTATGTGATCTGTTTTGATATTCATGTAATTGATTGAGTGACGATGTAAAGGGTGCAAAAAAGAAAAAAAGGAATTTCTCATTGCTGGATATGCTGACCAAAAAATTATTGCTGGATTTTACGTGCTATGGTCGTATTGCTTCCTTAGTTAACGAAAACATGTGCAGCAAATGCTTTTTAAAGCCATCTCAGCGTCTATGGAAACGAATTTGTTCAGGAAGCACTTCAGCTGGATTCTCTGTTCTGAATTCTGATTCTGCTATATGAAATGGTTTGCGTGGATAATTAATATACAAACAAAATTCTCTGGAGCATGAAAAACGAACCCCTAGATCTGAGGAATGCTTTATGTACAAAAGAGATGCATACAGTGGCAAGATTGTGACCTCTTGTGGGGGTACAAGAAACAATCATACTACAACCATTTGTATATCAAATAATTTTCTCTCCATTTGATTCCTCCTATGCAAGAAAGATAACCAAATCATGAAGTGTAATCGTGGATTCAATTGCACCTGAAATCCTGAATGATTAACCCATTTGTTTCATTATTGCCATTTGGCCCACCCTCCCCCATATGGAAGTGCGAACCAAAAGTTCACAATCTATGGAGGATATAATGTGCCACCAGGCGACCTGTGGTTGCGACCTGTCATTTGGGATAGAGACCTTCAATTTCTTTTTCCATATTATATTTTTCCTTTTCTGCATATCTTGCTGTATTACACTTAATTTACTCTACAATTTTCTAGTTTTATGTTCTTTCCAAACTTTTGAATGATAGGTTAGTGGTCCTTTTTTTAAGTCGGTGGAGGTTACTTGTCGGGTATGTTAAGTAATTGATCTACAAGCTGCAATCTTTAAATACTAATGACAGGAAAGATATAACTTGATGCCATAGATAAGACATCAGAGTAACATTAATTTGTGTCAAAAAAATTTTACTGTAAAGAGATTCTGATTAGTGTTTCTCCAGTAAAATATAGATTCACTAGCATTACAATTACCATGTACTCCAATACCTAGTCAGAGGGAAGTCTAATAATAATCCTCTAAATGATGGCTTCCTCACAGTCAGATGATATTTTTGTGAAGTTTTGCCAGGATGACAACATAAAGAAAGTACATAGGTATACACTAGTGTCTTGCATAAAAAATACACATAAACTACAAGACCATAGAACAGGAGTCAGATTGTTCATATTATTATAACTTTCTCTATATTGTCAAGCATTGCAGATGGACATGCAAAAGGAAAATAAATCACAGAATAACCTGCAGCTTTCTACTGAGAGTATCTCTGCTGATTCCTTGTAATCATGATTACCCAAGGTTTGATCTTGTAATCCAAGCGTCGCCTGCATTAACAGATATATATAGGAAAGAGAAGCATCCCAAAATTTGTCAAAAATGATGTGTCAATTAATATCCCACGTCTTTCTATGGATACACATAGGCCCAACTCCCTTTATTCAATCAGAATAGAAAGATAGTTCGCTCGGCTGAATGGTTTATTATGAGTAATTGATGAGGAAATTAAAAAAGGTTGAGAAGAGGGTCTAACCAGTGTTTAAATATTTAACCTCTCTAGTTCATTAACTTCTGGAATTGCTAGGCCATTATTTCCTAGAGTTTGTCGGTGAGTGAGTGTCCAATTTAATCAATTATAAACCTTCTCCCCTTCAATATATAAATTCTCTTCCTCTCAATTCATTTCTTGAGAACCATAACGATTGCTGTGAGGAAAATGCCAAAGATTTTGCCCACAGCATTTCAGATAGCAGAAAGGAAAATTCAAAGTGGTTACTAACAGCAGTAGATAAAAAAATTTCTGAGTTATGCGCGAGTCTTATAATTGTCTTGATAGTCTTTGTACTAATATTCTTGCTGAGTGACCATCTCATAATTGACTTAACTATATATATAATAACAGTGAGTTAATCCTACCAAAACCTAATTGGGAGTACTGCAGCAAACTTCTACTTGTTTACCATAACCCCAACCAAACTCCTCTTCACTGTCAACTTAAATCATACACAGAGTCACCACCATTCACATCAACTCAATTTCATGACTTTAACTTAAATCAACCTTGACACACCATTTAGCTAGTATGCAAAGTTATCACCACCACCACCATGATTTGCTGTATAAAATTTAGCGCAAGTAGAATTACTCCTTTGATAGAAGCACAGCTTTTTGGGGAAGAAGCAGCATTACTAAGACAAAAAGTAGCTGCTGATTTTGTGCATAATATGACCGTATTGTTCTGTGAATTTGATGGATGCGTGATTTGATTCACAGCTCTGCTGAAAACTTAATATTCTGATAAACGATGAGACTTCAAGTCTTCAACATCTAAATTCACCATTAGAGCTACAAAGAAGCCGAGCTGAGCTTTTGGTACTCTCAATGCTTGTTTAATGGAACCTGAAATTAAATTATACAAGCCTTTATAGCTTTCCCAACACTGATTACCTCCATTCGCAAGACTTGAACTAGAATTTGTTTGAAGACTAAGTGTCAAAACCAATTGAACCAACCACACATTGGTGTAGCATAAAAAAAAAACGTAACCACACATTGGCGGTATTAAGTTTTGTAAGGATAAGCTCATGCGATTACTTTCATGAGCTCTGCTCGTATATATGAACCATTCTCAAGCTTCAAGTTTGAGCAACCTGCAAGTGGCTCAATTCATTTACAACCTATAACCTGTAAAATTAATTATATTATCTACTTTTGAAAGACCAAAAATATAAAATTATCTCCTCGGATATTCTTTTGTCAGTCTTCTGGTTTAACCTCTTTAATTTTATTTGTCAGTGACAGGAATGTAAGGGTTTAACAAATTTGTAATATGGAAAACCAAGATGTGCAGATTCCTCACTTTTATCTTTATTTATACTCCTCAAATGATAGCATTGTTTATAATAAATATAATTAAGTTGTTCCGGTCATATTCGTTCATGTGTGTTTCGAAGAAAAGCTTAGTCACTTTAGTTTGAGCTAGTATTCCATGGACATTATTGGTGATTTGTGGATGGAGAACGTGACACAATGTGATATATTCCACGGCCAAAAGAGAGTAGACCTTAACATCTTTTGCTTACTTCAGTGTTCCTTCTAACAAGTAGCCATAATATACAAATAACCCTAAACAGTAAGAAACACAGTCTAAGGTTAACAGAATGATTAAGTGTTCCTGCTCGAACATTACAGGAAAAGTGTCAATTGATACACTTAAATATGATAAACATATTGAAAACAAAAATTCCCTGAATTATATCACAAATGCCTTCTCTCCCTCCCTGCAGTCATCTCTCTTAAAACCCTTTTGATTCGAGTTTAGAGTGAACAGCATTCTAGTGTAAAACTACGCCCATCGCTACAATGCTTCTGATAAGAACTTCACTACAAAGATTGCTACAAAGATGAATCCAACATCAGATCAACATATTTCTTCAAGAACCCTGCATCATCAGCTCCAGAAAGGCCCCACTCATTCAAACCGTCAAGAAGCAGCAAAATCATCCTTATAAAAGAATACATAATTGCAACACCAAACATTAAACTGGATATCAGAAAGAACAGTGCTAAAAAAAAATGCATAAAGAGGCTAATATCTAGGCAACTTTAGATGGATTAAACAATCAATTTCTACTTTGACCATTCAGGTTAGAATATTTATTTCAGACTTACACTAAGTCACTCTTATAATAACTTCAAAATTGTTTTCAATTTGTTATTGATCATGATATGGAAATCATATCCCTGGATAATGGTGCAAATTAGATCTTGTGTCACCTTTTACAACCAATCAAATATTCAAATTAAGATTAGAAAAAATGGGTATCTTTACATGTCAGACAAACTACTACCGCTTGAATTCTTTAATTCATAGAGTCCATGTGGAAACTTTCCACATAAGCCTAACCCCAGTGCCTATATGACTGAAAACGGCACTGCTAATAGTAAGAGAAATAGAGGCAACAACAAGTAGAAACAGCAGATCAAGCCATAAGAGTACTCGAAAAACACTCAGATCTACTGTATACATATTCAGTTCAAGCCACGAGGAACCCTAACCCTAGCAGCGCTTAGTTCACAATTAAAAAAATGGAATATATATTATCTGCTTTTCCTACACAGGAAGAGACTTACGATGAGCCACGTTCTTGACCTTTTCCTCATAAGATGAGTAGTGAACTTCCATGTTTTAATCAATACCTGGATAGCGATTAAGGCCAGCCAGATCAATTTTGGAATCAAATGGAAGAGAGTGATTAAACAACCTGCATCACCGACTCAAATTGCAGAGATAGTATATATATAACCACACAAATACATGCAGATTATACAAAGAAATTAGATGTTTCAAACAATCCTAACGGAAGAGGAGATCAAGAAAAGAAAAAGAGAAAGAGCTAGAAAGAAGGTAGCGGGTGACAGACAGAGAGTGAGCACGCATAGCTTCAAGCATGTAAATCATGCAAGAAACGCCATATGTGCTCACTCTCTTCTGTCACCTCCCTTACCCTTAAGGCCAGGACCTTAATGTTAAATTTCAGAATAAGAACCAAGTAGTAGAATTCTAACGCCGACCGAGGAGGAGCACAATAGGGCACCAAAACCCTATTTTGTTATATCAACCCTAACTAGCTATGTACTGTTCCATAAGATAACTGGAACCGTACTACTCATCTTGAATTGGTTTTGTGTGTGAGGAACAGATGATATGCTGTGTGGGTTTATATAGAAAAGGAAAGGGGGGGAAGTTGCATCACGCATGGAATAAATGTGGGGGTGCAGTAGGGTCTACCCCATATATGATAATTCAAGTATTTTTAATACAATGGCAGGGGGGAGAGAGAAATAAAGAAGAGAGTAAAGGCGTTATCTTTTGATGCTTCCCCACACAACCCTAACCATACACGTTTAGTCAGGTTACTGTTACCAATGCGTCTTGTAATTTTAAATCCCTAACCCTCCAATCCAAATCCTTCCCCTTTTTATCTCCTTAGCTTCCCATCCCTATCCTATCCCTTCCCTCCCCCATGCTCTCTAGTCAACCACGTCTGCTACATTAACTGTTTTTGGCTTTTCCATGGTCTTTGGGTATTGATGAGATTGAATGAAACCGAAAAAGCATCAATGCTCCTTTGTCTTTGCCTTGCTAATGTGAACGTGGTTCTACCTTGCCAAATTAGGACTATTACCAGGAGAAAATTAGTAAATACTATAGATAGTTGGCTTAGTTGTTGGGGCAGGGTTCAGTATACTAAATTAATACTGTTGCCAGTGCGGTGTATTTGTTTGACAGGTTTTTTTTAGTTCGAATTGATTGGGCGTACTCTACCTATAGACTTAGTAATATAGTTCAATATGCCAAATTAAGACGGTTGCTAAGAGTATTTTGTATGAGAGTATTACCTGAACTTCAACAAACTAAGCCAATGGTAGTCGCTATTAGTTAACTTGGCCAGATTTAATCAGTGCTCACTGGACATATTCTTTTTCTTCTTGCTTTTCAACTGGGATCCTAGGTCAATTCACTTTTAAGGGGTCACACAAATTTAGATCCAAGCATGATAGGAACCATAAAAATTGACGTCTTTAGCTCTTAGAATATTGTGTTCCCAAAACTTAACTCGAAATCTCTTGATTAAGCTAAAACAACTCCGACCAATTGATCTAGCCCATCGAGATTACTATTCCGTATATTCTTATTATGTGAAGAGTTTCAACACCACTGATCAAATTAGATTGTCAGTCCTTGACCTTTTTCTTTTGTCAGAATTGTTGTAAATAAAGAGATAGAAGGAGAAGTTTTGGGGAAGAGAAGAATTCAGCAAGGATTTTTTCGGTGAAGAGCTCGTCATACTTCACACCCAGTTCACCATTTTCTTTCTATTATTCTGATTATATAATACATGAGAGAGGGGATAAAGTATCGTTTTAGTCCCTCAAAATGACATTCACTCTCTTTTGGTCCCTCATAATAAGATATTTATAACACTCCCCCTTGAATGTCATTGTACATTGGGTAGAATACGCTTTTTGGGGATACTGCCTCATTAAAAACCTTACCAAGAAAAACCCAGTGGGATAAAAACTTGGTGAAGGGAAAAAGAGTGCAGTGCATATTCTTCTCTCCCTCATTTTGGCCTCCATTGATTTCCTGATATCGTTGCATGCCGATCGTCCTTGTCAGCTTCTGGTGACGTGTATTTTGTCTGATTGCTTTTGGTACATCTTTACTTCAATTGGACAGAGTTGGCAGCATAATCTTCATAATTTTGTTGTAGGAGCATCAGTCTTGCCCTTTTGCTTTTGTGGGCCTTCATGTGTAATGTTGTGGCAGATGTCCGACTGTGCCTTTTGTGGATCAAGTGGGGGATCTGTATCTGCATAAAACCAACTCTACTCTCTTCGGATACACAGGATTAACATAACACCATATTTGTTATATCCCGAAGAGGAGAGTAGATTGATCTCTTGCCAATAGGCATGGGTTATAAGCTTCACGCTTCATTTTCTTAACAATACATATTGCATTTAGATAGGGTACTTCAAGACCAATTCACTTGCACGGTATTTGGAAACTTCTTCAAGAGCTCCAATCACAAAGCATATCAACATGCACAAATTAATCCATACTCAAAACGATTTAATCATATAAAGGTCAATTCAGTTCAATTTTGTAATTTTCCGGGAATTGGTTGCTTCAGGCAACTTGGATCCTTCAGGGATCATCATGTATATATCATATCTTATGGATCCATACTAATAGGCTGTAATAGCATGCATTAGATGCCTTTCTAACTCTTTTCATATAATGCCAGACTTATTAAAAATTGCATCCACCACAGGGGAGTTTATCTCCTCATAATTAATTACCAGGTCATTCGGGTAGAACCTTGTGCAACCGTGCTTTATATTTCAATGTCTTTTCCGCACAAGTACCCATTTTTCGACCGATCAATTTTATACCCATCTAGTGTACGGACTACTGGTCCGAAAATTTTCTCGCTTCACAAGCGAGTCCAACACAGCCTTTAATCATATCTCTTTATTTTGGCCAATCATACAGCACCTACATTCATGAGTAGGTTCATGATCCTCATTTTAAAATTTAGCGCTATCAATAAAATTGTATTCCGTCGACGGTAATTTCTCGTCGGTTCCATCTTTTTTTTCTGACACTGTAATTGAGATCTCATCATATTCACTTATTTCAGGTACCTGAGTTACTTCTGAAAATTTATCAATTGTGTCAGAGAATCAACCTCTTCTGGAGGGCTTTTAATTCAAACCTCTACTGGAGGTCTTATTTTCTCACTGGGGCCATCTTATCACTTTGCTCCTTTTTCTCTATCGAGAATTTTGCTTTCTTTTGGAACCGAGTATATTCTATAGATTCATTTGCATACTTACATTGTTCTTCAGAAACATCAATTTAAACAGGAGCATTTTGCAGCTGGTATATGGTCACACTTAATTTAAATGTGTCTGGTAATTGCATAAAAATTTTTCTGCAAATCAATCATCTTCTTTTGAACTTCATGTTCACACAAATTTGTTTGATCAAAATTAAGCATTGAATAATATTTCAATTATATCTTGATCCAGTTGCTTATTTTCTCCCCCCGATGTTGGGTACACACACATATCGAATTATCAATAAGCAAATCTTGCTATAAATGAATCTCCAATCTTTTAGTCAATAATTTCAATAATGTTGGAATTGATGGAGATTACCCAACATCTATTCCCAACCTTCTTTAAGGATCAACTTTACTATGCTGTGGTGGAGCATAATATACTGTACAACCAACGGTCCGAAGATGGGAGATATTTTGTGACCAAGAACCAATGGGGAGATCTTATGATCTTATAATATCTTATTGGCTTGATGCACATTTACTGCGTGTAAAATACCATGTTCTCAAATAGTCATATTTCATCAATGGTCCTGCAATCAATTGTCAATATGGCCCAGATCTGTTTGGGTTTATTTCTAATGATATACATTCTCCATTGAAGAAATATACCAGCATAATCTAGACATATAGTCTAATAACATAAATAGGGATATGTACCTGCAAGTGGCTTAATTATTAAAACAAGTGCGCACAATGCCAACTTGCGTCACACAATAGAACCATTTAGTCGATGCATCGTAAAAATTACCTAGATGGTCAACACGGCGGATTTATCAGTCCGCGTTCATATCCCAAATTTGCTGGTCTAGGCAAACCTCATCTTAGGGAGGCCGAACAATTAATTTTGCAGCATACAATCTCGTGGAAATTCATTGATTGTAAAACTTCTGGTTTTTCAATGAATGAAAAAATAACATTTTTTTTTTGTGCATCATTACTGACCTGGGATGGCCCAACCGGTCATGCCAAATAAATCAAATAAACCAACTTTAAGTTGGTACCAGCTTCAGACTGGTATATATGCATGCCAGCTTCAAGCTGCTATATTTACTAGCTTTTGACGGCTGTTGTGTACCAATTTTAAGCTTATAGCTGCCACTCATGTCGGAAAAGATCAGAATTATTGAGCAATAATTTTTGTAGTGGAAGACATTTCCAAAAGCAAATCCTCGAGGATTGTAAAGCTTTGGAATTTTCTGAATAATAATATAATCCACCGAAAAATCTTCTGGATCTTTTCGGGGACATCTGGCTGTCTATGCTCAGGCTATAAGAAGGGGGAAGGATTACATGGGAAGATACAACAAAGCTCATAGATATAGAAAAACCCATCAAAGCAAAGAAACAGAAAACTCAACTAAGACAAAAATGCCTTCCCCTTGCTACTGTTTTCTCTGTTGAGGGTGCCTCACTAGGCAAAAGAAATAGAATGGCCTATAGCATGGTTAATGAACAACAGAGGGAACTGCCTAATGAGCTAGCAAGAATCCCATGTTTGGTTTTTGTAGATGAGTTGTACTCATGTATGAGAACAATTCCTCTTTGAATGTTCTCCAGTTATGGATTAATAACAATATGTATATTTGCATTTTTCCAGTTATTATCTCATTTTCAGCCATAGACATAAATAATCATACTGCCTTATTCGCTTCAGGGAATAGAGCAGAGTTAACCTTAACATGATCCATAATGATAGCTTTTATTACTGTGAATGGGGGAGATTCTGTACTCTTCAAGAGTATATATTCTTCCAGAGCGTAAATATATGATCTTCTAGATTCATTTGCATACTTATATCGTTCTTCAGGAACGTATTCAATGCTCTTCTTTCGAAATATCATATATTATGTTGACATCCACACATATAAATATAAACATATAATTCTCCCCCTGTGGATGTCAATTTTGCATTGTCTTTAAGACTAATGCTTGGGTCATTATTCGAGAAACAACAATTTCATGTTCACATTTAAAATTAAGCAATAATAAACATAATGTAATAAAATATCATAATTAATAATGAAATAGAACATAAAAGAAAATGAATCAATATATATAGGCGGCTTAGCCGGCCAATATTAAATACTATCATGGTTATCATCTTGACCAAAATATGGTTTTATCGATATTATATTTGCCCTTCAGGGACACTTGATAACCATTTACTGGATGCCTTGTTATAAAGCCTGTTTCATGGCCACAATTGTCATGTAAAATCACATATTATGTGAGATAGTTGACATCCACACATATAATTCTCCCCCTTGGATGTCAACTTGCAGTAATAAGATCTCGGGAGAATATTCATTTTTACAGCAAGGCATCCAGTCTTTTGCCTTTTATTTGAGTCTTTTAGGCTCTTTTATTCAGTCTTCGAGACTGTTATCATTTAAATGCATTTCAGCATTTCATACCCATGATAAAATTTTTTCTGAAAATTTTGAGAGCCACAAATTCAAATAACATAGTAAATTAACATGGGCCTTTCATTAATTAGCCCAATAACGGAATTTTTTTTTTAATAGCCCAATCATAAAAAAAAAACATAAAATACGCTTACTCGATAAATCTTTCAGCAATAATATATATAATGTATCATATTAATATATGGGCCTTTTAATAGCCTAATCGTTAAAAAAAAAACATAAAATATGCTTACTCGATAAATCTTTCAGCAATAATATATATAATATATCATATTAATATATGGGCCTTTTAGTAGCCCAATCGTTAAAAAAAAAAAACGTAAAATATGCTTACTCGATAAATCTTTCAACAATAATATATATAATATATTATACTTATACCCGGTTATTATTCCGGCCAAACACTTCCGGGTTTTGCCGGGAAAATCTCGAGGCGCTTAATTTTCGGCCAAACACATAAGTACGATAGCATTCCGGGTTTACCGGGTTCCGGCCAAACAAATAAGTAAATCGCCTTCCGGGCTTGCCGGGAAAATTTCCGAGGCGTTAAAAAAATTCCGACCAAGCGCTTCGGGGCTTGCCGGGAAAATTTTCGAGGCGTTAAAAATTCCGGCTAAACAATTCAGGGATTTGCCGGGTCCCAGCCAAAATTACTGTTCATCGCCGCCGGATTGCGGACAACACTGTTCACAGTTGCCAGATTTCGGTCAAAATTACTGTTCACGACCGGCCGGAATCCGGTGAACTCGCCATTCAATCAATCATCCAAAATCAATATCAATTCAACATCCAAAAACCACAATCAAACAACAACAACAATCAATAATGCAACAAATAACCGAATTTCTGGTTATGAACCGGGCAAAGCTTTAAACTTAACATGGCAATGAAAAGTGAATTACAAGGAAATTATAGTTATTAAACAAAGCACTGAGAACAGAGTGAAATTTTAGCCCATCAAAAGTTTGAGAAAGAAAAAGACAGCACAAGAAACAACTGCCACAAATCAGAGTAACCGCTTCCAAATTTCAAATGTTAAAAATAGCACCTCTAAGACTAACTCAAGCTTCAATTGGCAATCAACAAGACAAATATTGCCTTAAAACAGAGTATTTGAGAAGAACCCACATGATATCTCTCTTGATCCGAGAAATCCCAAAAAAAAAACATAACTAAAAACGAAAAAATAAGGAGAGGAGGGTAGTGAATTTACTTTGCTTCAATGGTGTTGCCCTCTATAATAACTTCCTCGAAAGGGACTGCATCTTGGTTTTGTTGGGGCTCAAGTGTTTAGAGGTTAGAACCACAGCAGTGTTGTTGTCGGATCTACTCTCACCGTTGTTTCTAAGGCATGCAAGTAGCTGCTCATAATCCACCCTCTTCACATCATTAAGTAACCCTTCAATTGTGGAGTTTTGATAACGTGCCTCCTCCCCAAGTCTTGCAAGAACTAAAACTTTTTTGTGTTGTTTCTGGGTTGATTTTTCTATTCTTTTCCGGGTAGAGGCTAATTCGTGCTGATAACGTGTTGTAAATAAAGAGATAGAAGGAGAAGTTTTGGGGAAGAGAAGAATTCAGCAAGGATTTTTTCGGTGAAGAGCTCGTCATACTTCACACCCAGTTCACCATTTTCTTTCTATTATTCTGATTATATAATACATGAGAGAGGGGACAAAGTATCATTTTAGTCCCTCAAAATGACATTCACTCTCTTTTGGTCCCTCATAATAAGATATTTATAACAAGAATGCATATTTAATTTGTTGTATTTGAATACAATAGTTTAAACTTACATAATCATTTCAACATAAACATTCAAAGAAAAATTAATACATTAACTAAATTGTACTTAGGCCTATCGGTTTCTACATCAAAAGGACCATAATTAAAATCGAAGCATAATAATTAAGCAAGAAAGTGACATCTATTAACAGATTTCTGTTGCGAACAAGACTTCGATAAATTGACACAATAGAGGCCACAGAATGCTGGCTAATGCCAGCAACGTCTTGAGCTGATTGTAGTAAATACTCTCTTATGCCATTTAATATCAACATTTGGTTCACACCAAAAAAAATATCAACATTTGGTATCCGCAACGAACCGAAGGTGATTTCTCTATTTGATACCATGATTATCTAAGAGAGGCTCAACCGCAATCATAATTAAAAATAGGCTCAAAGTCGTTAGTGTTGTTGTTCTCCCTTGACCTTTGGAGTGGAAAAACCTTTCCCTCGTAACCGAAAAGAAAAGGTAGTGATGGCAATGACGATTTCACTACCATATATTGTGTGTGATAATTTTGTAGGGCAATCAGCATATATCTTTGTGTAGTATCAAGTGTTTATCTAATAAATTATGGGCTAGATTAACTGGTTGAAACTATTCTAACTTAATCAAGTGATCTCAAGTTCGAGTCTTGAGAAAGCAACATTCTAAGGGCTAAATGCGCTAACATTTATACCACTCGTAATGTACCACGGGACATGCCTGCCCGAAGTACAGGGAGCCCCCATAGCCCTTAGTTTTCTTTATAAACTTATTTCTCTTTGTATATTAAATATGACTTTTTAATGATTTTTATAAAAAAAATTAAATACTAACTCAGTTAAGATTATCTATAATTCTTATCCCTGTCTCCATATTTACCTGCCATTACCTATCAAATCAATATATCAATTAGTATATGTGAAATGGAAATAGATGCAATCTAATTGGTTGTAATAGATTGACTTTTTCTGCCTTTGAAGACAATTTTTTTTTTCATATATATTACGGGTTTTTTTTTTTCATTTTGAGCACACATATACAAAAGAAGGCGAAAAAAAAAACAGGCCAGTGCGCTTGCAGAAGAAAAAAAGACTTCTGCTCGTCCGGGGAAGGAACGTAAATCTTTTTTTTATATATATAGATAAGAAAATGAAACGTAAATCTCTCGTTCGATCTTTTCTTCTCTTCCTTCATCTTTCTGCCGTTCTTCTTTATCTTTATTAATCTCTTTTACATTTTCTATTAGATGAATTCTTGAAAGGTGAATCCATAATTAAAGGATCAACTACTTTTCTCCTTTGAGGGGAGCAGCAGCCTGAGTACTATACTTAGATAGAAATACATACTAGTTGCAGGGATACTGTGTAACCTCTACATGGAGTACTAGCAAAGCTACATTAGGTGGTTGCTTGACCTATATGACTGTTAATTATTTTTGCACGCATACCAATCAGACTTGTATGTAAAATCTAGAAACAAATATCTGTATAGATGATTCGGTACTAATTCTATTATACAATTAGTTTATTCCTGATAAAAAAAATTATGTTATAGTCTTAATCATTTCATATAAATATTCTTTTTTTTATGCATAATGCGCTCATCAGACAATTGTTCCACGAATTTAAAACTTACAACGGTGTCCTTTTGGAGAGCTTGCCTCGGGTTTGACGAGACTAGGTTAATTTATTTGATGATCTAGAATCTCTATCATTTCCTGGCGAATGCTTTAGCTCGTATTTTGATGAATGAATGAATTCTGTTTTATCGAAAAAAAAAACTTTTTAATTAATGCTAATTTGGTTTCTTAATTTTTGTTTATGCTAAAATAAAAAAAGAGAAAGGTTTCTTTAGATGTGGCATGGAATCGATCAAAAAAGTATTTTAGGCCTACATCTAGATGGATGCATTTTCGCAAGTTAATATAAATTAATTAATTTCTCTAGTCTTATACTCTTTCTTTTTTCCCATCGGGTATCCGAAGTATTGCCTTAACTAACTCGATCACGATAAGGATCTCGCACACCTAGTTACTCTGAATTTATCTAGATTGCCTTATAGTATCTTGTTCAGACTGTTGTTAGCATTTCTGGTCCTCGCAAACTGCGCACATTTAGCACACAGAAAAAAGAACAAAAGCTTTTATTTTTTTAATTTTCGATAAGCCCAGATCATAAGCACTACTATAGCAAACCACTGGCGGTACCTAAAGTACATGAGCAGGTAACAAAAAGCAAAGAGTAACTGGGAACAAAAGACCAAATCTACAGCGGATATAAAGCAGAAGAAGAACATAACATGGACATGATCCCCACTTATACCATTAATTTAAGTAGTTGCTGTCGAATCATGTCTGTATGAGTCTCATGCACCAATAATATTCGAGCGAAAGGTTCATTTCCTTTCGCACATTTACTTTTGACAAAATTTTCACTTGCCATTTGGAAGGAACATCCAAATTAAAGATGCCATTCTTTTTTACTTAGTTTATTCATCTGAACCATCGTGCTTCAACTTATGACAACCAACTATAATGGATGCATGGTCCCTTGCCTTTGGTAAAGATAAAGGGCAAAAAAAAAATTAAAGGAGAATAAATATTTATGTATTTGATCACCCAATGAGATACCAACACAACCTAGCTAATAAACACGACGCATGCAAAGATCCAATGCGGCGCTAAAGCAGCTTAAAGTATATATGCTTTACATTTAATTAATAACCAAATAATGAAGCCAAGAATCATTGACAAATGTTGTAGCCAATTACTCTAATCCGTGGTTTGCGGGACGTCACGCCTTTTTTACATTCAGTATAATGTGTAGCATAATTGTTATCGGATTTGATACTATCATAAAGTGGTTAGATCAAGATCGAATTAATTCGTTACTTGCATTATACTATAGCTCTCTGGTGTGTATCATCATCATGCACGCGTCCATAGTACCTAAAATTAACCCAATCATTAATAAGTACCCTTAAGTACATGTTGTTAGGCATAATCCAAATACAAGGAAGACTGTCTGATTAAATGATGATAGAGCTAGGTAGCTAGTAGGGCTTTGTCTTGTACCCGTAATGATGGTGAGAAATGGGGGTACAACCACAAATATGGGTAACATTTCCCATTTGGGAAGTGGGCAATAAAATAGTATATCTACAACTTTCCTTTTCAAGGAGTGGAGGGTGAGAGGAGTGCTTACGTCCACGCGCGTTGATTCCCTTACAGGACAATAAGAGAGCAAAGTTTTTATTTCGTCAAAAAGTGTTATACCCACTTGCATAGCCAATTATGATAAGCATCTGCCATCTAAACCCTTCTTTTGTGGTTTGAAACCCTAATGGGAGGATAAAAGATGACTTGGAGTCTGGCATGTTCTCAGTCCCATCTTCCATGCCACTTTCGGCAACAGGAAATGGATAAAATAACGTGGCTCTTCTCTATTTTTCCCAGGTGGCATTTCTATCGACAATTGGAGAAGATTAAGATCAAGATTTGTCAAAAGAAGAAAAAAATGATTTGGTATACTCGATCTGGTGTGGATTACTAGTAGTAGTAGCTTGCAAGTTGGTGTTCGAAAGCCAACCATTACTTTTGTTGTCTTGTCAACTGGCAACAGCCTAGAACTATTTCGAAATGTTCCCTTTCCAACTTTGGAGCATGTCGGAATCTGTGTGGTCCATTATGAGATGACCCGAATTAATAAAAATATTTGGATGGGGTATCTTGCAAGCCATTTTCAATCACACAGTTAGTGATGATCATGATCCGGTGGCCGCTCCCTGTAGATTTGACGGCGGACATAGGGCTTAACAAAATCTTTTTGTTCTCATGGCATATATACATAAAATTTTGTAGGGCGATGCAAATCTAATTCTATCCATTAAGATAAAAAAAGGAAAAGAGAGATGATCAACAAACTACACTACAGGTCTTAGATACTCCTATTGTGACGATACCATTGTAACAAACTAATCCAATGATTTTATTGAAATACTGTAATATTTACAAGTACAGTAGTGAGCAACACCAATCTAAGCAATGCTACTCTGCTAATACATGAATCTGGATATCATCGAGTAAAACGAATGACAACACGTTGGCCAGGATCCCAATCTTTGAAGGGAGTTGCCGACGCAGAAATCGCCCCAATGCCATAAGGGAACCTGAGCTTCATCCACCAAAAGGCACGTGTGAGAACCAAATCAAACAATTAATTACTTACTATTAAGTATTAACTTAGGCCAAATAAAGGGAACTTAAAGCATGATTAAATTAAAGAAATTAACTTGAAAAGAGCAGGAGGACCATGACATTAATCTGATGGGAAAGAGGGGGATATGGCCACAAAGGGCATGCATGTGATCATGTAAGTGAATCAGAGCCATGTGCTCACATGCTACTCTTGAACCTGCAACATGCAAGCAATTGGCCTAATGTGGAGGCGCAGCAGCCAGCATGCAGCATCTATCCCCCACTCAGATAGTATAAGCAGCAGGCTTTTCTCCTCCTCCTCGTGAAATATTTGGTTTAATCCCGTGTTAGTCGGAAAAGTTTTGCATGTTCCTTCTCATCTTTATTTCCTTTCCTTCTTTTTTTTTTTTAGATTTGTGATCGGAGAGGATGGAGAGAAATAAGATAAGATAAGAATGGCGCCGAATACCTTTTGTACTCTTCTCATTATGCGTATACACTTGCATTTGTTTGATACCTATATGTTCACACCCAGCATACAAACGTGCATTTTCCTTTTCCCTTTCACATCGATCATGTCACTATATATATGATATTTCTGAGGAAAAAAAATGTCAAACCTTACTTTTTGTGATAATTAATATTTTATATTATTTTTTTGTGCAATATATACATAAACCATACCCCAAATGGTGTTGCCTGGCTTTGAGTATGAGGTATTTGATGATGGCATTTGTGCCATGGAATTTTCATGAGAAAATGAGATTTCTGTAAATTCTTATGTACGGTTGATTATGGAAAGTAATTTATTGGGAATTTTACTTTTCAAATTTTACTAACATTTTCTTATGACCAAAAACAAGAGGGATACATTAGTGATCGAATTTGATCATTTGGCATATCAAAAGACAAGAAAATGTCGATCGAATCTGACTTGTGCATTGACTGGCCCTAGCTAGGGCCTGGTCTGTGTGAGGGGTGCTTGTTAGAAGGAAAGGCCCATAGTTGACTTAAAAGGACAAGTATGAGGCCCATATAAAATAGTCCAGTCTAGAAAATAATGACAAAAGTATATGGAGAGTTTTACGAGTCCAAATCAATCAAGGTACAAGGCTCAAGGTCTGTAGCATTATTTTGTACATGATTGGACGCTCTGCTCCCAAGCCCAAGTATCCGATGTGTTAAAAGCAAAAGCCCACAATTAGTATTTTTCAAATGAAACTTAAACTTCGTTTGTGAACGTTAATTTTATCAAGAAATAAACTTCTAATCCCCAAAATCAACACATTCATTCATATGCTGTACATTACCCAATTAATCTGCTTTTTTGATGCAGTAGTGAGACGAACACCTACTTTTGAAGTAAGAGTAATTCGAAAATTAAAATAAAAAACTAAGGTTTATGTAAAAAAAAATTCGGAAAAAGTTTACCACAAGTCCAAAACACTTGGACCAAAAAAAAAGTCCTGAAGATTTGGACCATTTTCAGGTTTATTCTAAAAGCTTTAATAAAAGAACTATGCCGTTGGATCCTAAATTATTATTATTTAGAGAAATCTATTAAAACTTTTTGCAAAGACTTTAAGAACTGGGCCCAAAATCTCCGTTTCGGCGGCTCCGTGGCCTACAAGAATTGGACCGGATGCCCACAACTAAGAAACGAAAAACGATACGGAAACGAACATTTCATTTACACACCTACCACCAGCCAGAAGAACCATTACCAAAAACGAAATAAAAGGGAAACGGGAGGGGCAAAAACGGAGAAAGCAAAAAAGTGTAGTAATAGAAAAATCCCTCGAACTGCTCCACACACACCCTCACTTCACTATCTCTCTCTCGCTTTAGAAGAAACCAATCTCTCTTTGTGTTCCTTAAACTCCTCCTCCAACCAAAAAACACACACACACACACTAGAGATCCGAGGAGTTTTGGGAAGAAAAAACCCTAACCCTAACTGCACACACCAACACACACACAAATCCTTAATCTTTTCAAGCTCTCTCTCCACTTCACTTCCGTTGCCTCTATCAGGTAACTCCCTCGATCTCTTCTGTCCGTTTGTTTTGTCTCACTTTAACTTACCTCGGTAGATTGCTTGTCGTGTCCTGTCTGTACTCAAGTTTGCCTTTTTGTCCTGAATTTCGCTGCTTTTTTACCGTCTCTTTTCAGATCCGTAATTTTCTTCTTTGCTCCCTGTGTTATATGACTCACTGATAAACTCGTTGGTTTCGATCGTTGATGCAATTTTTTGTGGTGTTTTTGGATTTTATGTGGGGTTGATCGAACAGTTGGCTTTGATGGTTGTCGGTTTTTTTAGAAAAAATTTAACTTTTGACGGTTTAGAGTGTCTAGCGGGCGGTGGTAGTTTTAAGGTTTTTGTGAATATGATGGATGGTTAATGTGAGTTAGTGTTCCTGCTGTTTTGCAGTCATGGCTGGCGCTGCACCCGAAGGATCCCAGTTCGATGCTCGTCAATTTGATGCTAAGATGAGCGAGCTGTAAGTGTTGGTTTTTTAATTTTCAGGGACAAATTCTTATGTATGTTTTTAGGGTCCGGGTGTTCTAGATTTTTCCTCCGTGCCCTTGAAATGGCTGAAGTTGTCTTTGTTCCTCGACCGAATTCTTGCAGGCTTGGATCTGATGGACAAGAGTTCTTTACTTCTTATGATGAGGTGTATGACAGTTTTGATTCTATGGGTTTGAAGGAGAATCTTCTGAGGGGTATTTATGCATATGGTGGGTTTCTAGTAAACTTCCTATTTTCTTACCATATTGGATAGTAATTCAATTGTTTTGATTGAAGTATTGGATAAGTTGTAATCTCTGAGCTGGGGTAGTTATATGAGTCCAATAGTTTTTAAGTTCTGAGATAACTACTGACTGCACTGCTGAGTCGATACTTTCTGCTATTATCTCTTATTGGTGGCCTTATTGGGTGGCAAACTTTTTCTTATGCGCATGGGGCGATTGTTGTTTGGTTCGATATGGGCTGCTGCTGTTTCCTCTTAGATTCCTAGTCACTCATTCTAATCACACTCTTGTTGTATCTTATCTTGGTAATTGACTTTGGGTTGTGCTAGTTTGAAGGTCTCATATTTTGATCCAAATTTGTCTAATAGGTTTTGAGAAGCCCTCTGCTATCCAGCAAAGGGGTATTGTCCCATTTATCAAGGGGCTTGATGTTATCCAGCAAGCACAGTCTGGAACTGGAAAAACTGCTACTTTTTGCTCTGGCATTCTGCAGCAGCTTGATTATGACTTGGTTCAATGCCAGGGATTGGTTCTTGCTCCCACCCGAGAACTTGCACAACAAATTGAGAAGGTTATGAGAGCTCTGGGTGATTATCTGGGCGTCAAGGTCCACGCTTGTGTTGGTGGTACCAGCGTCCGAGAAGATCAGCGTATCCTCTCTGCTGGTGTTCACGTTGTAGTTGGTACTCCTGGTCGTGTGTTTGACATGTTGCGGAGGCAGTCTCTTCGCCCTGATTACATTAAGATGTTTGTCTTGGATGAAGCAGATGAGATGCTTTCACGAGGTTTCAAGGACCAGGTTCTAACAATTATCATAAACTGTGCATTGATTGTCTTGTTTTCTTTCTGTTATCAGGGTGCCTGAACCAGTTAGTTTTAGGCTTTCTGTTCTCTAATTTGTTCCCAGCCTCTGTATGTGAACTTAATTTGATGTCAATTTCCAATTTGTCACAGATATATGATATTTTCCAGTTGCTGCCACCAAAGATTCAGGTTGGGGTTTTCTCTGCTACCATGCCACCTGAGGCCCTTGAGATAACAAGGAAGTTCATGAATAAACCTGTCAGGATTTTAGTTAAGCGTGATGAACTAACCCTTGAGGGTATCAAGCAATTCTATGTGAATGTTGAGAAGGAGGAGTGGAAGCTCGAAACACTCTGTGACCTCTATGAGACCTTGGCTATAACCCAAAGTGTTATTTTTGTTAACACCAGGCGCAAGGTTGACTGGCTGACAGACAAAATGCGCAGCCGTGATCATACTGTCTCTGCCACTCATGGAGATATGGACCAAAACACAAGGGACATCATTATGCGGGAGTTCCGATCTGGCTCCTCTCGTGTGCTGATCACAACTGATCTCCTTGCCCGTGGTATTGATGTCCAGCAAGTCTCTCTTGTTATTAACTATGATCTTCCAACCCAACCAGAGAATTACCTTCACCGAATTGGTCGTAGTGGACGATTTGGAAGGAAGGGTGTTGCAATCAATTTTGTCACCAAGGATGATGAAAGAATGCTTTATGACATCCAGAAATTCTACAATGTAGTGATTGAGGAGCTGCCATCAAATGTTGCCGATCTTCTTTGAAGCAATTTTGTTTTGGCGAGGTAAATGGCTTTGCAAGATAGTTATTATGTTGGTTGATGTAGGTCTGGAGCCTTTATTAAGCAAGGATTGGACTTACCTCACAGACTGGGTTCTATGCATTTAAGGTGGACTCTGTTCCGTCTCTTATGCAGAAGAATTCATTGTTTTTAAGTTTTGTCCGAAGTTTGCTTTTTGCATTTTCACCTTTTGGTATCCAGGTAGTATCTGCGGGATTGTAGCTTAAGTTGTATTCATTTGTTCTGCGCTTGGATTTTTTATTTAGGGTTGAGACATATGGTTGGGTAGCAAATTATATTATTAGGATATTGGACTTAATTGTTGTTGTTATCAGCAATGTAACCCGTGTTTCTTGCTATTTTGTTGTTCTCCGTTAGTAGCTTAAATAATTCTCTATCTTCCCCAATATCCCTTGCGTAAATTAAATAGTATGTAGATGTGCTTACTTGGAATGTTCATGCTTTAACGCGTTTGAAGTACTGATTTTATCACGTATTCTTTGCTGCCATTCATGTTTGTACATCTGTACCTCATATCTTGTTGATGGCAGTATCAGCCAACTGTATCAAGTCATTGGTTGCATTGAGGGTTGTATGATGAGATAGTTGGATAACTTTGATTGTACTTTGAAATAATAGTTACATGTAGAGTAGATTTTAGGCGGTAGTGGAGCTTGAAAAGTAGATGGCTGCATGTGGCCTGGTGTGGTTGACAATGACAGTAGTGTTGTTTTGCATGTTGTCCTAAATGATATCTGGTGTTTATGGTCTTGCTCTTTGAAATGGTGCTTTAATCCTGGTTGGAAAAGGATTGGCAAGATTCGTCCAACCCTATAATATTGTTGTTGACTTCGCCTTTAGGACCACGACTTTATGATTTGCGTATCCGCTTCACAAAAGTAATGTGGATCACCCATATTGGACAAATGATAATTCATTAGTTAGTTGATTGATGTGCTTGCCTAAAGGTGAGGCTTCGATGTTTATAAGTTGGAGTCCATTGTGATTTGAGTTTCAATGGTGCGAACTTGATCCTGGTTTTTTCTGGTAATAATATCCCCTTATATCTAGGATCAGATTGGAATCATTCTCATACACCATCCATACAAAACGAATTCTTACTTGCAACTCGTCAAATCCTAAAAGAGCCGAATCTCACTTGCCAGCCTCACTATGGCTTCCCATGTGACAAATGATATTGGAGAACGATCGGTTGCTGAGGCTTGACATATCAACACAGGAAAGGAAAAAAGAGGCTTTTGATTAACTAATTTTAGTAACTTTTTCTTAGATACTATCTATGATTCCTATCCGCAGACGCAAATTGACCTTCAACTTCAAGAGCAATATCTGGACGTTCAGTGACGCAGAAGTGCTCAGGTTTGGATTCGCTAGACATACGTTGTGTATTAAATACACAGCGGTCAAGTTCTTCCTCCTCTCTGACTAGTCAAATACGCATTAAAAGCAAGTATAATTATTCCCGTACCCAAAATGATTAACCCGTTAAACACGCTAATGCCATCCAGGGTCCAGATAATTCAAGATTTCATATATTCATTCACTCCCTCGAGACAAACAAAACAAGGGAGAAAAAATGATATACTCTAAGCTAAAATTCAAACCAGCCAACCAAATAGCACTTTACTTTCTTTGTCAGGCCCCACTTAGCTTCCATTATTCTTATTCTTTCCTCTTCTTGTGTCAGGATCAATAAGCTCAACCAACAAAGAACAAACCACTTTCTTCCCTCTCCTTTGCTAGTCTCCTCTCTGCACCATATTCCATGGAAGACTACAGCAGATCAAGATCATATTCCTTTTCCTATGGAAATGGCGACACGATGCAGATGGAGAGGTACTACGGCCCACAAAGGCCACCCACCACTGCCTCTTATGAGCTCAGGTCTTATAGCACCTCCTATGCTCAGACACAGATGGCTCACTACAACAACGGCATCACCAACAAAGACTTCAAGCTCAAGAAAGGGAAGGGCGCTTCTGGGTCGTCTTCTTCCAAAGGTTGGAACTTTGGTGACCCTGAGTTCCAAAGGAAGAAGAGGGTAGCTAGCTACAAAATGTACAGCGTTGAGGGCAAAGTCAAAGGGAGTTTTAGGAGGAGCTTCAGGTGGCTTAAAGATAGATACAGTCAGGTGGTTTATGGATGGTGGTGATAATATGGTGGTGAGGGGGTGTTGCTGCTTGTTCTTATTTCTTGCTTATGTTTTTGTTGTTTGTATCTAAAGGTCAGGTCTTTATATGACGAAGCAAACTTTTTTCTCAGGAGTAGCTTGTAGGTTTACGGTTTTTTTTTTTTCTTTTTGTGATCAATCCATGTTGTGGGACAAGTTTGAATTGTATAATTTGAATCTGCCCTTTGCTTCACGTTTCCTTATTGATGGTGATATGATCAACAACGTATAACGATTTAAGGTTATCTGAGTTTACTAATCAGTTGCCATTGTTGACACTTTCGTTTTCCAAATCTAAGATTGTGAATCCATCTGCTGTAATCATAGATTTTGGTTTATTCCTGAAAAGTGAGCTCTCTGCTTTTGCGGTTGTGAGAACTTATTGTGACCTATGGTTGAAGGTCATCTATTCATTGGTTAAGCTGGAGGAACTGTGTGGAAAGTGGTGTTGCAAATGCTATCGTTGCACAGCACTCTGTGATTCCCAACTAATTAATGCATGGATTCTGTGAATACTCCTTAATCTGTATGCTTGCTCCTTTAAGCTTCTTGCACGAAAGATCCATGTTACTGCTGCCCTGCTTTCTTTTCCCTTCCATTTCGTGCTGTTTGATGTGTTAAAGATGCGAAATTCCAGCATTTGCTTCGTATCTGTTATGGCATCTTGTCTGAGGTATGATTGTGGAGTGTTTAGAAATGTCGGAATCGTCCCTTTATGCTTTACGATTATCAGATATTTGGTCTATGCCATGTCAAGAATCTAGTCCTCAGAAATTCATTTGCCAAGAAATCGAAACAAAAAACCACGTTCCTATCAATAAATTGGTGGCATCTAATATGACTTGATGAATCTCTCAAGTGCTCGAGTGCATGTAGGTAATGAATTTCGTCTCTCTTCTTGTTCGCTTGCAGAGTGGAGGAATTGAATAATTTTTGATTTGTCGGACATTTTGGTCTGTTTTTTACATTCTCGCTATCGGGTGTAAAGATAGGCTACCTCATAATTCCAGGTAGAAAGGGAGCTTCTGGTGGAGTAACAAACTATATCTTGAATTTCCTTTGTCCTATATCTTACTATCATCTTCTAGAGTACTTCATGATGTCCTCTCGTCACTGCCCCTAAGTTTGACACACACAAGGGGTATTATATGATCATGCCCCCTACTCCATTAGACCTTCTACCTACGCGTGCCATTTATATCATGGTTAACAAGCTGTTTGCAGTTGCACTAGAGACAGAAGAAACCTGAAATCATGGTCATCGGGCCCGGTTTCTCTGCTTTCTGGTTATATTGACATCACATTCCATTATGAATTCTGTGATCTTCTAATGCTGAATGATGTGTTTCTTTGTTGCTGTGCTATGATTTTGAGTGATATAATCTCTTTGCTTTTCCAAGTCCTTTTCGGTCAGGACTTACCTTTCCACCGAGCTAAAGATGTATTCTTCTTTTTTACGTTACCACAAAACCATGGTGAAGCTAAAGATGCATTCTTGAGTTTCCAGTTTCCACTTCCTGTACCTTCATTAAGAAATCCTCGTTTGCATAAGATCCATTAGACCTTCCTGTCACATTCACTGTTATGTCTCATTACATCACAATCATTTCATCAGAACATTATATATCTATCTGCAACGTAATGGGGCCTAAAACCTACACATGAATTTTCAATCATAAAGGGACCGAGGAGAAAGTTAGTGCTCACCAGTCCCTACAAACAAAAGTTTAAAGTTAACAGTAAGCACAAAAAAGGAGGACAGATGTGGGTTTCAATCTATATCACTAGGTAAGACTTAGGTATGGCCACCAAGAAATCCACAGTACATAGCTGCTTCAATTCCAACCTAATAAGGGTAACAGTTTGACAACATCAAGTGCTGCTCACCTAGCCCAACTGCCTTCCCACATCGCCGAAAACAGAAAGGTTTAGCGACAAAGTTAATTATAAAACGAAGCTAAGACGACATTAAAACATACTTACCTGGACGGGGTCAATCGGCGATCAAGAAGGCCGATGGCCTAGGCCCAGTGACATCCATTGCACATTGGATGGGCGCTGGCTTAAGGTCTCCCCTAGTTGGGAGAGCCTACGTCATAATTTGTGGTACTGGGGGCCTGCGTTCGCGCGGCCCCTGCCCATTCCAAAACCAAATTTCAGTTAATGTTATTTTTTAAGACCCGCTTTTGTTAGTCCTAGCCTCGGTTTCTTTATGACTTTCAAGACTTGCATCGAAATCATTTTCTCTGGGGTAGGCCTTAACGCTCTCTTTATATTTTCAACAGTGATTTTCTACGTAACAGAATGGTGAGTGAGTTTTTCAACAGTGATTTTCCATATATACAAATATTTGAATCTTAGACCAACAACATAGTAGAAATTTTCTGCATATATAAATAATCGAATTTTCTGCGAATCGAATCTGAGACTTTATTTAAACATAATTAAGTCCCTTATGACCAACCATGAGTATGGGAGGTGGTCATTTTAATGTATTTATTTTAGTTTCTAAAAAAATGCAGAAGTAACTAAATAATTTTTTTTTTTCCTTTTGAGAATCAAATCAAATTTCATTGCAAAATTGGTTAGGGCGAGACCTTACATAGTATAGACATGTACAAACTAAACATGTACAAATTGAAAAGAACTAATGTTCAAGAACACAAAAAAAACTTGATTCCCCATAAATCACAAAATTGTTGTACTTAAAGGGATAATGGTCGAGGCTTGAGGTTTGACAAATTACAAAACTTAAGCTTTAGATTAGCACAAATAGCAGCCATGACAGTCTCAGATGAGCGACACATGTGAGTAAAATAACGGGAGATCCTCTCCCGCCATAGATATACATACACACCAAGCAAGGAGTAAAAGCATAATCTGGATTGTTTTCTTCTGCAGGAATTGTTGTGCCTAGGAAAATTCATGCGGCCAAGGACCTATTGACCGAGATACTTTGCATGAAAGAAGGACCCGAGTCCAGACCTCTGCAGCAAAAGGGCACTTAAAAAATAGATGGTCCCTAAACTCCTAAGGATATGAATAGAAGGCATGATGCATCAGAAAGGACCCCCAACTCAGTAATCTCTTTCATATTGATAGTCGATCACGGATGGTTAGCCAACAAATAAAGCTATGCTTTGGTATGTATCCGCTGGGCCAAAGTAGTTTAAACCAGGTCACACGAGGCTGTTTAAAACGAATAAAGTCCCATGCACTTCTTACAGTATACTGACCTGCAAAGGATAGGCTCCAATGAATTTGATCATCAATAGATGTTGGCATAATGGAGTCATATGTTGCTTGCTGCAGACTAGAGATAATTGGCAACCAAGAAGAAGGCCAACTCCACTTATATTGAGAGATGAGCATGCTTAGTTTGGCATGAATTGGAATTTTTGTCAGGAGCAATAGTAGATAATACACCAACGGGGTGCCGTGGATCCCACCATACAAAAGTTGATTGCCCATTGCCAATGGAGTGAGAGATAGCTGAAGTAAAAAAGGGTCTGATATTAAGGATCTTGTGCATGCTTCAAGAGCAAATAACAGGAGTTAGTATACTCCAGACACATCTTCCTTTGAGGATATAAGCTGATACCCAGACCACCTATAATGAGCCGACACAAAGTAATAAGCTCCACATGTGTCTAACAATACAGGCTTGGTTTCATTCTTTGAGCTTCTTGATGCCAAGTCCTCCTTCTTGCTTAGGAAGTGTGAGATCAACCCAGGCAACTTTTGCTTTGCGTGCATTAGTTGAGGTTCCGGACCATAAAAAGGATGAACAAAGCCTTTCAACCTACTTTAAAACCTTGGTAGGTAAGATGAATATACTAGTCCAATAATTTTGGATGTTGAAAAGAACAAAGATGACTAGTTGTAATTTACCATCAAATGAGAGACATTTGGAGCTCCAAAAATTAATTCGATTCATTATCTTATCAATAAGTGGATGGCAATAGGCATAAGAGAGGCGGTCTGAAATGAGAGGAACCCCAAGATACCTCATAGGGAGGGAACCAATCTTAAATCTGCAAGTTTGACTAAATTGCAGGGCAGCATTGTCAAGCCCCCGCTAAGCGCGACCGGCCAGGTACCCTGTGCACCTATTGCGTGCCACAAGGCACCCAAAGGCCTTTCATCAACTCCACCAGAACCTCGTTGCCTCTACTTGGCGGGTTACTAACAAGGGAATGACCAGCGTAAAAGGAAGCGAAACCAACAAACGCAAAGGCAACAAAGATAATAAAAGAGAATCAAGACTCATTTATAAACACAACACACTAATGGTGTAAAGCCGTTGCTATAGAGGGGCACTAACTCTTACTATACAAGGAAAACCGACTCGGCTATGCCCATCGACTTATTCCCACACTCTCAATCTCGCACCTGTAAAACAAGGGGAGGAAACGGGGAGTGAGTATAGACTCAGTAAGTAAAGTGACATATAAGCAACAACGATAATACACACAAGCGACAAATAGCATCCAACAGCAAGGTCACCATAACGACCAAGCGGCCACCACCACCTCTAGGTCCACCGATTCATATATATAAATAGCTCTGATACATATATATATTGCTCCGATGCAATGCAATGCATGAACGTGCAAATGCTTAGCCCATTATGAGCACATCAATTTAGCCAAGGCCTTCACCAATATCATCAAATAGCACCAGCTGTGATAATACCAAGCAATTGAGCATCTACCAAGCAAGTAAGCATCATCAATTATCACAAGTAAGCAACCCAACTTACCTAGCCATTAGGTACATCAATCTAGCCAACCAATCTTTCTATTTGGAAACCTTGGGCATCTAGGGCTCATACTGCCCTGTCACACACAATTAAATAAACATCAACCCAATCATATCAACCGTAGAATATAAATCACAATTGAATCACACAAATCACCCTTACACCAATTCGGGTAGAATCTGTCCTGCAACAGCAGAGACTTCACTGAGACTAAAGGCACACCTAAAGGCAGAACCAATCTTGGGCATCAACATCAAAGTTGTAGCCCTGCCTCTTAGCTTTCTATAGCCACTAAGAAAACTCAATTCAGAGGTTTGTAGCTCCAAATATGACTCCTATACCAACTCAGGATCATGCAGCAGGTCTGCTGCAAAATAGTGAACTTTGAGAGTGTAAAACTCTCTCAGTTCAGATCCAAAAACAGCAAGATAGTTTTCCATGGAAAGATATGGAAGTAAGTTAGCTTTGGGCTTTTGTTTCACTCAATTCTAACTGGTAGGAATCACCTTTTTAGTGGGCAAGGGTCAGTCTGCCCGAGAGCAGAACCACCATAGCCTCACCTCTCTTTCTCTCCTCTTTTTCTCTCTTTCTCCTCTCTCTCTCTTACATGATTTTGATCTGAATGAAATGGGTGAGAGGTGCCTACTTCACCCCCTTAAAGCATGGGCAAGTAGGTGAGTGAGCACCCACTTGTCACCTCTTGCCCAAATTATGCCACTTGCACAAGCACGTGCTACCTCGTGCTTGTTTTCTGACCAATTGATTCGTGACACCCAACCTACTAGTTTGCACACAAAATACCTCCAGCAGCTTATTTCTGAGTCACATGGCTCATTCTCACTGGTCAATTTGGCCAATCACACTCTCGGGCACCATCGGGCCCAATTGTGCACCAACAAGCACACCGATGCCCCTGTTGTGTACCATTTCGCACCAAGTCGAGCCAACCGATAATCCCCTTGGCCAATAGTGCCTCTAATGAATCTATTACACCAAATAATAATATTGCTAATGTTCCCCATCATTTATCGACCGATTAATTAAATCGAGCACCTGGTTTCCCTGAATAGGCCAACCGTGCCAATGGGTCACTACGAACCCATTTGTGCACTAGGCCAAGCTTATGCATACCATCTCATCTCCATCCAATACCAATTCATGTTACCGAGCCTAAGCCCATACTAATGTGCACACCAATACTATTAAGATTACCCACTTTCTCTCGAATACCCGATCCACCTACACAAACGTCCCGGGAGGACAAGCTACACACGACTCTCATCATGTAAAAACTTCTCTAAGCGCTAGGGTGTACCTGGGATATCACAAGCATGATCAGACAGTCCTGCCAAAAGGACTTCACTTTTGGCTGGATTGAACTTAAGACCAGGTAGAGTGTAAAATTCTTTAAAGATGCAAGTAACAACAGTAGCAGCTTGTATGCTCCCATCAGGGAAAAAAAGACATCATCAGGTCGTCAGCAAAGTAAAGGTGAGTAAGCTGCACCTTAGAGCATTTCGGGTGATAAGGTAGAGAGTAATCATTAGCAGCTTTAGAAAGTAAGCAAGAGAGTATATCCATAGAAATTACAAAGAGATAAGGTGAAAGAGGATAACCTTGTCTCTTTCCTTTACTGCCTTGGAAATAGCCACAAAGAACACCATTGATGGAAACAGAAAATACTACCGTGGAGAAGTAGGCTCTCAACCAGTTGATGAATTTATGAGGGAATTTCATTACAGCAAGTACATTCAGCAAAAAATTCCCAATCAACAAAATCAAAGGCTTCATCAGGTCGATCTTCATTACACAACGACTAGATAGATTATTTTTGTGAAAGTTGTGCACTAGTTCATGTGCCAATAAAACATTATCAACAATTCTCCTTCTG
>JAKUCV010003170.1:79092-246256 GCA_028386065.3 Turnera subulata | reverse complement strand
TATCAGCAGGTGGTGGTGCTTTCCTCTCCTCGGGTCGGATCCATAGAGTTCACTGCATATATGTTATCATATGTATAGTCTTCCGCTGCATACTCGTTGTTGTGTAATTTGTTGTATAATTGTTCATTGATTATGTGGTTGATATTGTATCCCGTGGAGAAAGGCATTTTGGTCACTTCACATGCTATACATTCTTTAATGGATGATTTGGGATACGGGTGTCCCGGGAATGATAAGGGCAATTTGAGCAATCTATAATTAATTTATAACTTATATTAATAATTTGGGACACGGGCGTTTCAGTTGGTAGCGGAGCAGGCTGTAGATCCTTTGGGATATGCTGATACGTTATGTGCTCTTATGTGCATAAGTCTGCTCCTTTTGGGTTGTATGTTGCATTGTCCTATGCATTCATATAGTGAGTCGTACTAAGGATCCGGTGGAGGACACGCACCTGCTGAGGGTTGGAGTGACCCGGTATTATCGTTATAATGACATGCTTATCTTCACAGCTTAGGCTGTTGTAAGATTTATTTTGTGGTATATCCACTGTTTTGTCAGAGTCGGTGTGGACTCTTGACTCGTTGCCTTTATCTGTTGTCTGATAGTTCCAGAAATGGACTGGCCAAAACATGTGTGAACCATCTAGTTTGTTTTGGAGTTTACTTCTGTCAAGAGATGATCTGATGTGATATTTGTGGATATGATTCCTATAATTCTGGTGATCATGTTATTCTATGGTCTGATTTACTTGAGCTCGAGGTTTTGATATTTACTTGTGAATTATTATATGGATTAAATTTTGTTCGGAGTTCGAGCTGATAACTTCTTGAATTAATTTGAGGTTGATCTGATGACATAGTCAGAGAATTATCTTTTAATGGTGCTTGAGGTACTTAACTTTGTTGAGTTGGGAGATATTAATGGTGTTTGTGATAATAAGGTTGTGATCATGCGTCATAATTGAGGTTGTAGTTCATTTGCGGGATGAGGATGCAAGGAGTATGTTTACATTGAGGTTGATTTTGAGGTGATCTCGGGTATTGTGATTCAATTGCTAGTTGTCATTTATGTGACGAGAGATAAATTGATGTTTTCAATTATTATCAAAGAAACTTTGGAGTTCATGATAAGTATGGCTTGAGGAGTAGATTATGAGCATGAGTATGAGTTATGAAAGGATATTTGGGTCTTGAGGAATCCAAGTTTTGGAATTATAATTATGATATTTGGTGATGAGTTATTTCTAGTGCCTAAGGTATGATTCGGGAGACACATGATTTTGGCTGAATTGGAGTGTGATAAAGGAATTACTTTGAGGTTCGGAATATGAATTAGAATGTGAATTTTGGTTTTGAGGTATTCACAATGGGGGTGATGATCGTGTTACTAAGGTAACAATTGTGTTTGGGTTCTGCTACCTGAGGATATGCTTAATGGATTAAGAGATTGGATATATTTGGTTGAGTGATGATAAATGAAATTGTTTATGGATTTTGATATTAATAATGTTAATGGTATTTGGATAAGACTCTTGGGTTAGGGCTTGGATCTTATGATCTTTTGATCATGTGTGACTAAAGTCGATGATCGACTTGGTATATCGGAGTTCTTGCTTGGAAATGTGATTGATGGACATGATGGTTCTACTTGGTAGTTTTGGCCAACGGTACTTTGATGCCGGGTGATACTTCTTTGTGTCAGTTAAGCACTTGGTTGCTTTACTTGTTATGCAAATTTCGAGGACGAAATTTTGTTAAGTGGGGTAGAATTGTAACGCCCAGAATTTTTGTTAATTAATTTCTATGGAGTTTTCTGATTTTTTTTGAAATTTGTTCTAATTTTATCCTTGAGGAATTTCTTGAATTTTGGTCAAGGAATTTAATTTTATTTTCCCGGGAAATATTATTTTACATATGTGATTAATCCCTAGTCGGATTCTTTGGGAGTAAATAGAGTTTTGGGGATAAAACTCATTATTGGTAGTAGTTTTGTCTAGGCCAAAGCATAAAACACACATAAGGGTGTGTTTTGGGTTTGAGGTTGACCAAATGAGGGACTTGAGGATGAAGTGATGTCATTTGGAGGAAAAACGACGTAGTTTAGCTGTGATGGAAACCCCAACCCTGGTATTGAGTATAAAAGCCTAACTTACACTCTCTCTCCCCACTTCCTCACTTTCTCCCCGACTTTGGCCGCCACTCTCCCCATCTCCTCTTTATTTCTTTTTGTTTCTTTTCTTTTCTTCTGGTTCCCCGAACGGCACCCCAACATCTTCTTTCCAATTCTCACTTTTCTTCTTCCTCTCCATGTCGCCGTCGCCGCGACAACACACCACCACCATGTCTTCTTCTTCGTCTTCGTGAGTCGCCACCATTAAGCGTCGCTGCCGCATCCATCGTTTATGTCCAGTAAGGTAGACCCCTCTTTATCTCTTCTCCTCCTTCCTGTTGTGGTTGTGTGCGGGTACTAACCCAATCTGGGTTTTCGTTTGGTTGATGTCGTTGGGTTTCCGGTGAGCTGGTGGTCGGGTTTATGGATTCCGGCGATGTGGGCGATTTTTTGTCGACTTCAATTCTGACAAGTAAGAACCCATTTTTTTTTCGTTTTTAGTCGGGTTCTAATTGATCGCTGGGTTGAACTGATACTTTAATTATAAGCCGCTCGTGGTTCTTTATTACTATTTTTTTTCTTAGTTCTTGCTTGTTTGGAATCAGTGACAATCATTGTCCAGTATAATTTAATTATGCTATGAGAGGTCTTCAATTGTTTATGTGCTGCCACAAATCAATTACTTTGATATTGGAATTTATGAACATATGTCTTTTTGCTTTGTTTGAATCTGTAATATTAACCGAGTTCCATCCTTTAATATAAAGCACACTACAAATTAGTTGGCATATGGTCATGAGGCTGCTACTTTCTTGCAAGAACAAGTGTTCATTGACTTGTCTAAGCTGGTTAAACTAAACACTGGATTTTGTCTTGGCAATGTGGGTTGGGCAAGATACGTGTTTGCCACTTATAATCACTTATATATTAAATCTTTGGAAAGCAGCTTTGCCATTGTATGAATTTGCGTCAGGTGCACAGTGATGCGTCTCACATGGGTTATGGTTTTAACAATTCGTTTTCCTTAAAATTAATATTTATTAATTTAATTATTTTACTAATTTTGAGTCGGCACTTGAAGACACATGTTTTAGAACCTTGCTTCGTTTGAGCGTATGCGTGGCATACAAACTGTTTTCAATACTTTTGTTGATGCAAGGCTTATGATAAAAGAAGGTTTATTCTTGTCCAATGTCCAATGAGCTTGTTATGATGTGTTGCGCCATAGAACCATGATTTCTACTTTTGGAGATTTTTCTTAACATTATTTCGGAAAGGTTCCTAAAAGAAATTATTATCACTTTGAACAGTTGGTTGACATGATATTTTGGTTTTCGGCTTGAGGCCATGGCTTATACACTTGATATTTTCTTGATCTTGATTTAATCGGTTCTTAAGTAGATCTTTGGTTTTACTAAGATATTGGGCCTAGCTCTTACTTCGTCTAATATTCCGTGTCGGGTTGAGGTTTGTGGTCGATAAACTTATACAACCAAGTACTCTCTTTATCTTTTGAATGAATGTCTAAGTGATACATGTGACCATGTGTTTAGGCATGGGTTATTCCTGGAGAGTAGCTGAACAAGTGTTGGCTTTCAAGTGATCCTTCTAGTCCAGGTGAGGACTTATAAACCTTTGTATGCATTACTGCCTACAATGCTCGGTTAATTGTCTTGGTATATAATGTGGTATTATTTGTTTGGTCTTGAATGCTATATGCATGCTTGCCTGTTGTGCTGATGTTGCTATTTGCAAAGTGAATTATGTTGATGATACCTATGACGTGGTGTGCCTGATTATGTGACTTGTTATCTGATGTGATGTATTGTGCCTGTCTAGCATGACTTGTTTGGTTATGATAAACACATGAGGTATAGATTTGTGGTTTGTGTGGTGGACTATGGGCTGGGGCCCGGACTTGAGGATAAGATATTAAATCCACACCACTGTTTGATCATAACTTACGGTACAACTCTTAAAACATTACTGAGAATAACAAACTATAATAATTCTACTGTGGGGCTGTTGACCGGTTGGTTCGAGCGGGAAGTGATACCCCTCGGGATTTTATGCGGTTAGCATATGGGTCTGTTATGACCGGTTCTACCTCCCTCCTTCTACCTCCCCCTTTCTACCTCCCTCTTTCTCTCTGTCTCTCTCTCTCTCTCTATGGATATGTTTGGGCTTCGTGCCTGGTTTATTTGGGCTTATGCCTGGTTGTCTCATGAGACGGGACCGAGCTCGACGCACACAATAGAGGGCCCTAATAAAATATTTAAACCTAATAACAAAGATAATAATATAAGTAATGATAGTAATGGTTGAAGTCTGGTGATGACTGGTGTTGTGTATGGTGAATTGTTTGTGCTCTGTGTTTGCTATTGCCTAATGCCGGTGTACTTGTAGTTGATTTGTATTGTATATTATTGGTTTATTTGTTTACGGTGAGACAGTGGTTGGTCTCACCCCCTCACAGTTTTACACAGGTTAGCTGATCGATGATCAGAAGAGCATATCAGCAGGTGGCGGTGCTTTCCTCTCCTCGGGTCGGATCCATAGAGTTCACTGCATATATGTTATCATATGTATAGTCTTCCGCTGCATACTCGTTGTTGTGTAATTTGTTGTATAATTGTTCATTGATTATGTGGTTGATATTGTATCCCGTGGAGAAGGGCATTTTGGTCACTTCATATGCTATACATTCTTTAATGGATGATTTGGGATACGGGTGTCCCGGGAATGATAAGGGCAATTTGAGCAATCTATAATTAATTTATAACTTATATTAATAATTTGGGACATGGGCATTTCATATTGAAAATTGTGATGATATATATTATTGTTGGATAATTGATGATATGGATTTGTTGATGTTGGTTCTGTGTGTGATTCTTTGTATTGTTTTGCTTGATTGAACTGCTGTGTTGGCTGTTGTTGAATCTTTGGATTTTGTGTTGAGATTGATGTTGGACTGTTGATTATGGATAATTGAGAAAAGGATAATGGATATTGAAAATGGAAATTGGAAATGATGATGATTTAACTGTCACGTAGAAAGTAGTGGTACGACTAGATGGTTAGAGGCTAGTTCTGTGGTGGCCATGGTCGGTTTCTTGACTTGGGGATGTTGATCTCGGTTTGGTTTGGATATTGGGATGTTGATCCCGGATTGGTTATGTTATTGGGATGTTGATCCCGGGTATTGTTTTGGCCTGGCACCCGGAATAGTTAATAACCTGGTACGACCCTAGCTTGTCCAGTGACGGGGCCCGGATATTAAAATTGGAAAAGTTAATGAGTGAGTCGTGTCTTCTGGTTTTGTGTTTGGGATGTCGATTCCTGTGATTAGGTTTTGGAATGGATATGACTTAATTGTCATGTGGTAAGTAGAGGTACGACCGGATGGTTTGAGACTATTTTGTGGTGGCTATGATCTAGGTTACTTGTGATGGGCATGTTGATGCCGGTTTGATTGGGATGTCGATCCCTGAGATTTGTTATTGGGATGTTGATCCCAGGTTCTTTTTGATCTGGCACCAGGAACAGGTTGATAACCTGGTACGACCCTAGCTTATCTGTGACGGGGCCCAGAAGATAAAATTGGTAAAAATAATAAAATATTCTTTTGGTCTTGGCTCAGTCATAATTTGGTTGATTCTTGAGTTGTCTTTTGCTGGTATTTTCTTCAAAAGTATTATGGTTGCCTGCATATCTCTGTTTATCCTTAGTTGGTGAGCACTTTGGACTCACCCCTCACCTGCGGGCTTTCATCCCGTAGGTTGAGTTCTCTGTGATTCAGGTACGATGCATTTTGGCGGCTGTGACGTTACCTCGGGCAGGACTCGGATCCATATGTTCATTGCATGGTTTCATACTATTATTGAGAATGATAAAATTGCTTCCGCTGTGCTATAATTTGGGTCCCCGGGTTTGGGTGACGTGTTTTGATGTTGGGCCGAAGGGCCAGATTTCTGATGTTTATTTTGATTACATAGGGCCATTGGGCCGGTTTCTCTGTTATATACATTGAGATTATCTTTGGGCCATTGGGCCGCGTCTCGTGTTGTATTTACTGTTGTACAGTTTCGGCACGTGTTTACTGAGGCTGGTAAATACGGGTCTGGGCGTTCAACCCGGGAAGCCACCCATATCGGCCTATCCGAGCTTATCCAAAGGGAATCCAGGTGTGACCAATAACGGAGTGACACGTGGCCGAGCTGACCCCTTATAAAAGCTTGAAGAACCAGATATTTAGGGGACTTTTCTCACTTTTCCACTCCCTCCCTCGGTCTCGGCTTCCCTCTCACCTTCTCTCCCGATTATGTCATGTAATACACATTCAATATCAATAAAAATCCTCTTAATGGGAACCCCATATTCTTGTTTGCACCATGTTGATTTTTTTTTTAGGATAGCAATGCGTGCTACTGACTCGGATGTGGTAAGGGTGACTCGTTAGCATGTCACTTATCAAACTCATTTCTTGGCTGTAAGATGATGGTTTCCTACGCGACGTCACCGCTATACAGCAATTGGAGTTCAACTCATTCTGTCCTTGATTTAATAATATCATAATTTTTTTTGTTATTTGATAAATTTTAAAAGAAAAATAATTAAATTTTTAAAATTAGAAAATAAAAACACAATTTTAAAAAAATTAAATCCTTTGCTAAAAATTTATGTGATAAGTGATTATTTTAAATTGATATAATTAAATTATTCTTATCATTATATGATATCTGCGAATTGATCTTATAAAGTATAACTAGTGGTTATGTATTACAAAAACTATACGAATAAATAAATAATTATTTATTACCTTAATAGGATAACATTATGTATTAAATAAAATTTGAAGTTTAAATTCATAAAAAAAATAATTATGTATAAAGCAAAGGATTTAATTTAGAATAATAAAATATTGAAGGACTGAATTGTATAATCATAAACTTAGCACCATAACAGGGGCGGATCTAGGGAGAGTAGAGGGCCAAGCCCACCCTAGAATCCTAGATTAGTTATATATGGTAATAATATTTCAAAAGTCACATAGTGGCCTAAGATTCTCCTTGTATACTAAATTGGTTGGGGGGTTTGGGTTGGTTTTTTTTCCTCAAATTTTTTCCTTCTTTTCTGTTACAACACATTTCAATCCCTATTAACTTAATAATACTATATTTTAGCTCCCGTAAATTTATTTTCTGAATCCGCCCCTACACTATAGGCTGGTACATAAAACATATATGGATATATAATTATAAGGAAGAAAACCCCGCTCAAAAGAAAATGTATGACGACAAAGAAAAAGAATTGTAATGTATGGTGATAAGGGCACCTTAAGTCCTGATTTCTCAAATAAGTCCCTATGAATTGTTGGCATGGCAGTTAAGTTGACACGCATGATGTCCATGTGTCATGTACATTTAAAAAACTTAAAATTAATTGAAGCTAAACCAATAAAATAATAAATAAACATAAAATTTCCAAAGACTTCTTGAAACCCTTGAGACGAACACAATGTAACCTTTCATTCTCTCTCTTTCACTTTCTTTCTCTTGCACAGACACAAAGTGACAAGACTGAAATCAAAGTGAGAAAGAAGTGAGAAAAGCGTATGTGAAAAGAACACAAATGGTGCAATACAAATGGTGTGTGTTTAGTTGAAGAGGGAAAGAAACATCATCTAAAAGGATAAAGGCAGACTGGTATGTTGGAGTTAAAAATTAAAAAGTCGCAGATAGCAAAGAGAAAGCAGTTAATAGGTGAAACTTTCGTCGATGGTGTTTTCCGGAACTTCTTTATGTAAAATACAGGTATGCATATTAGCTGTTGTTTGTGATATGGGAGATGTAAATTGATGTATGCTTGGCCTTTTCTTTTGAGTTAAAATTTTGAATGACTGAAATTCTTCATGGGATGGGGGGTATAACGTTACAAGTAGTATATTTACATTCTGTATGCCGTGGTTTTAGTAAAAATTTAGGGTTTCGATTTGGGTAATTTTATACTAATAGGTTATTGAGGATTTTTGTATGGTTGGTAACTTGGTACTTATGAGCTTATTTATGTTGATAAACCATTCTTTGTTAGGATCATATAGGTTGTTGCAATCAAACTCTTATGGCATTTCCTTGTTTTCTGGATTTCTGTTAGAATTGGAGAACTCATTTTACTATGACTTGTAAGGAGGATCAGATCTATTTAGTATTTGGAGGAAAGTAATTGATTTCAGAAGTATTTTTTTTCGAAGATGGTGTGAAAAGAATGGTATTTCAATGAGCTAGGAAAAATAAAATGTACTACTAATTATGTACACTTAATCTCATGCAAATCTAATATTATTAGATAAACATAAACCAACTGCCAGTTGAATGTTCAATATATTCGATCCCAGAATATAATACATAAACTATAAATAAAGAGAGTTTATTTTTTCTCGTTTATCTTTTTCCGTATACTGTAACAGCCCGGGTAAAATTTTTGATTTTTACCGGGATTGTAAAAGTCTTTTTACCGTGATTTACTGTTGAAATAATCTTTGGTAATTAATTCAAGGTAAATCGGACGTCGTTTTTCGAAACCGAGAGTTTTCCCGCACTCGGGATTTTTCCGAGGATTTTTCGGGCCTAAGTTGGTATTTTTCGGGTTTCGGAATTTCTCGAAAAAATCACAACGGAAAATAACTAAGGGGGTATCAGTTATTTTCTGGTCCGGTCTGGACTCGCTCCATAATGCAGACAAGCTGCATTATTAGAGAATCACACGCCGCACAGTAATCTACGGGTTATAATAGAAGGAAGCAGGGGAGGGGAAAAAGAGAAGAGAAAAAAAAAAGAAGAGAAAAGGAGAGAAAAAAAGAGTAAAAAAATAAAAGAAAAGAAATAAAAAAAAAAGAGAGAAAGAAGAAAAAAAACACAGAAAACAGAGGAAAAAAAAGGAAGAGGAAATGGAAAAAAAAAAGGGAGCCAATCAGAAAATAGAAAAAGAAAAGAAAATGAGAGAAAAAGAAAAGTAAAGAAAATGAGAGAAAAAGAAAAGAAAAGAAAAGAAAATAGGAATAAAGAAAATACAGAAAAAAGGAAGAAAAAAAGAAACCCGGTAACAGTGCCGCCACCCCGGAGCTCCTCGGTTACTGTACACGAGGAAGCGATCGACGCCACCTCTCGACACACTGCCTCCAACAGCCGCTTCCCCTCACCGACGCGACCTCAACCCCGTCGCCTCCTCCTCCTTCCGCCGCGAGACTCGCCGTGACGCGTCGTCGACCCGAGGAGCAGACCCGCGGATCTGACTTCTCCACGGCTGCCGCCTCACGCCGACGACGCAGCGCCGCCGTTCCACCACCCATGGGGCCGCCCTCGTCCGCCGTTGCTGCGGATGTGCTCGCTTCCTTCCTCGCGCTCTCGTCGTCGCGCCACCGTCGCTGAATCCGTGAGGTGAGCCGCGTCCGACCCGTATCTTCTGGTCGGGTCGCCTATTCTGGGTTGGGTGTTGTTCACAGGTTGGGCTGTGTGGTGTGGGCCGGGCCTGTGCTGGGCTGCTGCCTTGGTCTGGGCCGCACTATTCATGGCCCAGTCCGTTTTATTTTAAAAAAAACAAAATAAATATATGTATTTACTAATTAATCTGGTATATAATTTTGGGAAAAAAATTGTATATTTATTTTGAGAAAATTATTGCCAATTTAATTCTGGTATTTTGAGGAAAATATAAATATACATACTTTGATAAATAATTAAATTATGTTTTGGGAAACTAATATTAATTGGAAAAAAATATAAATGCCATAAAAATAATTCCTGGAAATTTTATATGCATATATTATTTCGCCTGGAAAATTGTGGTAGTGGAAATTATATATATATGTACTTTGTAAATTAAGGATAATTATAATTTTTTGTTGGAAATATTATTATATATTGAGAAAAAGATAAATAGTATATAAATATTTTCTGAAAATTATAAATAGGTTATTATTTTTCTGGAAAAATTATGGTGACTATAATTTTGGAAAATTATAGTTATTTATGAAATTATTTTGAAAAGAGTTTTAATTAAAGAATGGTACCAAAATTATATTCGGATATACGTACGGAATAATATTTTCAGTAAATGGAAATAATAAAGGTTATGTAATCGGGATGGGTTTATTTCTCAAGTATTGGCATCATAGCATACCGATTATGTGCATTTATGTGTATATGTTGTTTAGCTGTATAGGTTTGGATATCGGGCAGTTTCCCGAGGAGCCAGTGTCGGACCGGTCATTGTTTCCGGAGTTGAGTAATCGGCCAAGGTGAGGATGGATTTCCTTCAATATGTGCATGTATTACTCGGTTATTGTGCTTGATGTTTATTGCACTGTTGGTTGTGGCATTTGTTGTGATTGTTGTCGGGATGTTTATCACGGTGTCCTGGTTGTTTTTTTTTGGATGTTTATCCCCGTGTTGATTTTCTGTGTCTTTTGGTTCAAAGTAAAAAATGGATAAATAATAAATTGTGATAAGGATGTCGATCCTTATTTTGGATAGGGATGTCTATCCCGGTATTTTGGTTAGGGATGTTGATCCCTGTGATTTGATTTTGATGACGATAATATAATTGTCACGTGATAAGTAGTGGTACGACTCGATGGTTTAAGACTGTTTCGTGGTGGCCTTGACCTGGGTTCTTGTGATAAGCATGTCTATACTTGGGATGTCTATCCCGTGATTATTTTTGGGATGTCTATCCCTGGGTTCGTATTTTTGGGATGTCGATCCCTGGGTTCTCTGGATTTGGTCTAGCGCCCGGAATATGTTGATAACCAGGTCTGACCTCTAGCTTATCCGTGACGGGGCCCGGAAAGATAAAACTAGAAAATTAGATTTTATTTGAGTCTTTTGATTTGTTTTATTTTGGCGGATTTTCCTTGTTTTCGACTTGAGTAATTTTAGTGTGCATATTGATTGTCTTTCCTTCGTCGGTGAGCACTTCGGACTCACCCCTCACCTGTGGGCTTTCATCCCGTAGGATGAGTTATTTGTGGTACAGGATTGGTGCATTCCAGACAGGCTTCGGCGTTATCCCTTGGACAAGGCTCGGATCCATAGTTTGCTTCAGTGTCGCATACAATGTTTTGTGAGTTATTAAGTCTTCCGTTCTGCATTGTTTTTACTATTATTGGGCCATTGGGCCGGTTATGATGATTATTGTTGTTTTTATTATGGGCTGTTGAGCCAGATATCTGTTGTATACACTGTATGCTGGGCTTGTTATGGTTGGGTTGTCACAGTTCCGGCACGTGTTTACTGTGTATGGTAAATACGGGTCGGGGCGTTTCAATAGATGTATGTCTGGTTATGTAAGTGTGAAAGAATTCTATTATTGAGTCCAATCCATTTGTGAGTGGACGACATTTTATTATTGTTAGAAAACTTGTTAATGAGGGGATTTATAATGCAAGATGGGTTTCACACATATCTTTTTTGGTGGTGAGATTAGCTTTGTACAGAGTTGCGGTATACTAGTGGTTTTAGACTTACAAGAAAAGTTGATGAAGATAGGGTCACTTGCGGGGAGTTTAAAATTTGGGCTGCAGAATTAGGAGTTATAACCCCAACTGGTTATGCTTTTGGTATTTGCAGGGCTGAAGATTTGTTTGATGCAGAAGAAAGTCAAGATTGCATTAGGCATTTCACCTCTTATTTTATCATTTTCCATCAAGGTGAATTGGGTGTGTGTGAGAATGAGCATGTCATTTCAAATATTGACTGTCCACTCAAGTTTGATGATGTTTTGACTGGTGAAAATGAAGAGTATGCTAATATTGGACCAGCTAATGAAGCCCAAGATGAACCTGGAAAAAATTATTTGAGTGATATAAAAGAGTTTGGCAATCAACTAATGGAAGATAAGATTGGGAATGAAGTTAGAATGGAGAATAAGATGGCAATAAAGAAACCAAAAATAGAGAACTAGACGGTAATGATGGAATTGCAAATGGAGGGCAGTACAAAAAAGGAGGCTTACACAAGAAATGAAGGGCAAAGCACCTATGACCGGTGGATAAAAGACTATATTATGTAGTCCTTGTAGTCCTAATAATGATTGGGAAGATTACACTAGAAGGTCAGTGAATGTGGAAGTTAACAATAAAGACTTAGATGCTGATTATGATCCTAATAAAGCTACAGAGGTTGAGGAAAAAAGTTTTGAAGATGAGTTGAATGATGTTGAAGGATTTACTTCTGATGAAGAGGTAATTGAAGCGAGAGAAGAGATTAGGAATTTAAGAAGTAAAGTTTGGAGCAATAGAATGCACAAAGCAACGGAAATCGGACAGACCTCAGCTCAAGCTCAGGCTCAAGCCATTCCTGAGGTTAATAATGAAGTAGAAGTAGTTTAAGTCATTCCTGAAGCGAATAATGAAGGTGAAGGAGTAGAAGCATCAAAAGGTAAAGAGATAGAAACAACCGAAGTAAGGAGGCATATGAGCATATTTCCGATTCACAACAGGACAGCTAATATTCCAGACTTTGCAAGAGGGATGATTTTCTATAATATTGAGGATTTGAGGAAAGCAGTTGCTGACCATGCTGTTGGTACTCAAAGACAATTAAAGTATACAAAAAATTGCAAGGAAGCAATTAGAGTCAGATGCAAGAATGAAAAATATAGATGGTTTATGCATGCCAATTGGGATAAGAGAATGGGTTGCTATCACTCTTGATGGATGCAATATTATACACAACAATAGTAAGGCAACTTATAAATGGGCAGCAGTCAAATACTTTTGCAAAATAAGGATATTACCGAAGTTGACAGCCTTGGACCTGGTAGGAATATGCAAGGAGCAATACAATTTGGATATCGTTCATTGCAAAGCTGGAAGAGCAAAGAATGAGGCTATGGAGATGATGTATGATAACTTACAAAGGGAATATGCAAGATTACACGACTATGTCGAGGCATGTAAACTATCAAATCCTGGGAGCAGACATTCTTGTTGGAGATTACACTAGCTATTGGCAGAAATCCTTTGCCAGTTTTTGACAAAATGTATATCGGATTTTATTGTTGTAAGCCCGGCTTTTTGGAGGGCAAGGTAATTGAAGTTGATGGCTTCTTCTTCAAAGATATTATAAAAGGACAATTACTATCAGTTGTTGGAAGGGATGGAAACAATCAAATGTTTCCAGTTGCATGGATGGTTGTCACTTTAGAAAGCAATGAGACATAAGGATGGTTTCTACAAACTTTAGTTGCTGAAATTGGCATCGTAGATGGTGGGGATGGTTGGGTTATCATATCTGACCAACATAAGGTATACTTAATTTACAGTTTCTTGTAAAATAGTTATGTTATTCCCTTAATATGTTACCAGTTTTATAATTTTTTATTTAATTTGTGTATGTTTGTGTTTCTAACAAATACAGGCTTTACTATCAAGTATTTCTCTTCATTTACCAAATGCAGAGTATAGAATTTGTGCGAGACATCTCTATGCCAATTGGAGGAAGAAACATAGTGGGAGACTATTGCAGCAGGCCTTTTGGAAATATGCAAAGTCAAACTATGTTAATGAATTTGGTGCAAATATGAATGAGTTGTTTCGGACAAATTTTGAAGCCTTCAATGACATCCTCAAAACTAATCCTAAATTCTGGTGTCAAGCCCTTTTCTCCACTACAAGTGAGTGTGACATTATTGATAATAATGTTTGTGCGGCATTTAATGGTAAGATAATGTAGGCAATGTGTAAGTCTATTTATTCAATATTAGAGGATATCCAATGTTTGGTTGGGAGGCGCTTGGAAGAAATAGGTGTACTGCTTCTGAAGGATTAATGCATAAAAATGTCCCTTAACTTTTTTTATTTTCATCACAGTTGTCCCTAAACAAAGTATTGGCTGATTTGTGTCCCCAAACTTGTATGGAACTGAGTGAAGTGGTCCTTGCAGTAACCGGTTTTGGATGTGGGACCCACTTGCTATTGAATAAAAAATTACTTTTTTTACTGTACCGGTTGTCCACGTCAGATTGCTTTTAATTTTTTAAATTTTAAAAATGTTGGAAATGACAAAAAATGTTAGAAATGAAAAAAAAGGATTGTAATTTAAAAAAATTTTGTGGGTCCAACATGCAATAATCTAATTAAAAAAAATTATATTTTTCACCCCTTTACTTTAGATGCAAAGCAAAATGATTATCCATCAGTTAACTACTCGTCACCACGACTACTACATGGTGGCCTCCACCCGATTCATCAAGACCGTGCTCACGGGAAGGGCATCATCCGGTACGAGAACGGCAAGGGCCCTGCTTCCCCTGAGCTCCCCGAGCCCCCAGTGGGATGGGCTTGGTCCCTCAACCAGTTCAGGTCCTTCAGGTGGAACCTCACCGCTAGCGCCGCCAGGCCCAACCCTCAGGGCTCCTACCACTACGGCTCCATCGAGATCACCCGCACCTTGAAGCTGGTCAACTCCGCCCACCACGTCTTGATGCCCGACAGCACATACTAAATCACCACCGTTATCTACCTCTACTCACCTTCCCTCTTCCCTCCCCTCCTCCTTGGGTCGCGACACGAAGCAGGGCAGACCATAGAGGAGCCGACCCCGACTGTGATAGAATCAAGGGTATTAGGTGAAATCGAATTTTTGGTTGAACCATTAAAGATTGATGGCGAATTAGGTGCTCGAGTTGGTGTTCTTAGTGGTTGCCCATTGTTTGGGTGTTGATGGCAGTTGTGTTTGGTGTGTTTTGGAATTTTGTAGAATCGTTGATGGTCCGATTTCGTTTCGTACCTTTGTTTAAATCTAGTAAGGGAGGGGCGCTTCTACTGTGATGGTGTCATCCCGCCTCCGGTGAACCAATTGGCAAGCATGGAGGAGGAGGAAATGAAAGAGGGAGGAGGAGGAGAAGGGAGACAATACCCTGATTGTTGACGCAATTGTTTAGGGTTAATCTGAAATCGGCAGGCCACTTCAAGAGCATGCCATTATCGATCCCTAACTCGCCGCTCGGCAGTTCAATTTGCAAGAACCAAATCTTGTTGATGTTCTTCAAGACCTGGGTGGGAAGTTGTGGGTGACGCCGCCGCTGTGGTCAATATCTCTGCCCTCGAAGTCTTCTCCTCCTCCTCCCTCAGCAGAGAGGGCCGGGGAGACGAGGCAGTCTCGCTTGGGGTCGATGAGCTGGCTGAGGGCCTGGAAGGGCTTGGCAAAGCGGAGAAGACGAAGTGGTAGAGGGAGGAGAAAGAGGTTGCGGCGGCAGAGGAAGATGAAGAGGAGGAGTTAGGGCGGGCTGGGGGGTTGGCTTGGATGTAGGGCCCACAAAAATTTTAAATTGCAAAACCTTTTTTATATTCCACACACTTTCTTTCTTTTTTTTAATAAAAAAATTGTATTAAAAGTAGATCTGACGCGGGGTACCATAAAAGTAGAAAACTAATTTTTTAGTAAATACAAGGTGGGTCCCGCCTCTGGAACCGGTTGCAGCAGGTAAATGTCCCACTTTACTCGGTTCCGCACAAGTTTGGGACATAAATCACCCAATAATTTATTTAGGGACAACAATGATAAAAAAATTAAAGTTTAGGGACATTTTTATGCATTAACCCACTTCTGGGTGGAGGAGTGATTATGGAGCTAAGATTAGAAGAAAGATTCATGGAGAAATGCTGGAGGCAAATAATTGCTTTGCATTGTTTATTAGTGGAAGGCAATATGAGGTTGAACATAAAAGGAAGAAAATTGTTATTGATTTAAGAGCTAGAACATATGGTTGTACAAAGTGGGACATGATTGGAATTCCTTGTTGTCATGCTATATCTACTAAATATTCAAAATATGGTAGAATTGAAGATTATATGTTGTTCGTGCAAAATCGGCTGCAAATGCACATCATTGCTGTAGTAAACAAGGTCGAATCACAGGGACTGCGAAATAATACTGACCTTAGGCTTTCAATCGATCAGACTATAAACAGTAAAAGTAAACAACCAATAGAGATTTGAGATTAACAATCTAAAATATAAAAGACAAATAAAGTAAATAACAGGAAATAAAGGCGAGTGAAATAATAAACAGAATAGATCACGCAAACAGATCATAGGAAAGAAGAGAAGGATGTCGATCAGGTAGGAAACTCAGTGGATGGAAACCTAGGTTGTCCGGGGTTCACTACAGAGCCACTGTCTAACTACAATTCTGTATTCTGGTGCTCTAATTCGCCTACCTTGAAGGGCTACCTGAACTAAAGTGTTTGTAACTACTGTCACGTGTAGATACAAACCTACCCTAGTTTTGGAACAACCTGCTTTCGTCAGTGAAGCTCTTCCCTAGGGCGCAGTGCCGCTGTGCCAGGCGCTGTTATCCTCAACTAACCCTAAAGTCTCTTTTCGACGATCAGTAGGGGTAGAGGTTTGATATAGAATGGTCTGAGTTCTTAGTTTCTCCGTTAGGTGCGTCACTAAGGCGTCTAAGAAGCGTATGAGGGTGATCAGTCCGCAGACACTGTTAAGCTCTCTATATTAAATCAAGGCAAGAACAAATTAAAAGAAACCAGAAACTGAATCATAGATTAAACATCAAATCTGTAGCTACATCCCTTGAACCTAGATAGAAGAATTGGTTCATGGAGAAAGATAAAAACAAAGAAGAAAGTGTTGTCGACATTACAATTAAAACCCTAAAACAAATCACTTTTCTTCTAGCCTTCAGAATTCTTTGCCGACTTCAAAGTTGTAGCCAACCTCTCCTGAGGGTTTTTTTTTTTTCTCTTCTCTATTTATATGCTCAAGTCTTCAATTAAAACCCTAAGTCTTGGAGAATAAGTAATCTTCATAAAAGTGGCAAAAATAAACTTCTTTCCAAAGAGGGAGTGTCCAAGTGCATCCTCCTGATTCTCCTAGATTGTAGGTGCAAATCGTCCTAAATAATAGGCTGAGCCGAAATTTCCTCGCCGACTGCGGCGCTGCTGACTGGCTGGACTGTTTCTACAAGCAACGACGCTGCTGAACCAAAAATTGCCAATTAAGCTCCAAATTGTGCTAAATTGCACCTGAAAGCAACCAAGGATGAGGAAAGATAGTTGTGACTGAAAAAGAGGTGATTTGATACCTAAATGCATGAATAATGAATGAATGCAAGGCCAAAAGTCAACAGTGTGCGCTGTAAAATGTGTGTAATTTCATGCACATCATATGTTGCATTAGTTCATCAAAGAGAAGTACCTCAAAGCCTACCAATTTGATATAGGATGCATACCAAGTTCGGATTTTTGGCCTTCACTATGAAGACTTCTAACTCAACCCCCTCCGCATAAGAAACCCACCGGTAGACCAGCAAAGAATCAAAGAAAGGAGCATCATGAACTGTTTAATGGCAACTAAAGTGACAAGGAGATGGATGGAAATGGTCTGTCAAATTTGTTTCATTAAAGGACATACTAGGAAAACTTGTAAACATAAAGACAATCCAAAATTCAGACAGCCAAAACCCTTGAACAGGCCACCCAAAATGAATGTAAGTTATATCTATTGTACTTAATATACTCTTGGCTCATATTTTGTCTAACATCTCGTTTGATTTCTTTGTAGGTCAGGAACGCTGCTAAAAAGCAACGAGTTGTGGAAGAAAAAATAATTTTCAACAGCCTTGATGAAGTTATGTGTCATGGATCGATACCTTAACAAACTGGTTGAACCACAAATTAGTTCAACTTGAGGTATTAAATTTTTGAAATAACATAGTTGAGGTATCAAAATAAAAAAGTTCCATTGTTGAGGTGCTAATTTATTTTCAAAACAAAGTTTTCAAAATATATTTAACCCAATTAGTTTCTAGTAGATATTGCCAACTTTTTTTTTTTTAAAAGGTATATATTGCCAACGTGTGACAACATGCAAGAGGTCTTAGGGTAGAGTTTATAAAGCCAAAAATTTGGGCGGAAAACTTCCAAGTTGGTAAGAAAATTTCCCTCCAAATGACATGGCATGAAGATGTGTCAAAAGTGCCATGTCATCTTGTACATGTGTCATTCAATTCTTAAAACAAACGGTAAAACTGGGTGGAGGAATCTTTGTGGTCCAAAAGTCTTCCCATTGCTTACCACGGGGGAAATTTAGTTCCCATCCCTATTTCCGGTGGAGTGAGGTTCGAAACAGGGTTGAAGAAAAAATAACACTACACATATCCACCAAACCAAGCCTTATTTTGTGAAAGATTTGTTACATGATATACATATATTAGAAGTCCAGTGGGCCATGCCTACTTCCCACACTCCTCACCAATTCCTACACTCAAATTATTTATTTTAAATATGTATATTTTTTTGAAGAAAACTTATTCTTTTTTCTAAATCCAATACAAAAATGTTAAGTACACACTAAAATAGTGTCTCAAATATCTAACTAAATTTCTAAATTTAACTACTACAAACTAAAGCATCAACAAAAATTTCAAAGTTTAATCTTTTCTATATAGAAAAATATATATTCTTATAAAATTACGTTCTAAAAATATAGATAAAATTATAATTATCCTCATCATCTATGTAACTACTATAAAATGAAGGACAATATTATAATTTTTTACTCTTACGAGTCCCGGCAGGGCAGATAGTATGATCCTATCCCATCCCCGAATTTTGCATTATATGTTAAAAACTCTTCCATCCCAATACCCATTCTACGGGTCCAAAAACCTCCCCACCCATCCCGGGGATCCCGCGCTAAGCACTAATGATGACTTTTGCCACCCCTAATCCCGAAGCTATACTTTTTTTTTTTTAAAAGATAAAGAAAAGCTATACTTTGATTTGATGTAATGTAACCGACTGAGAAAGAAAAACTAATATATATATATATATATATATATATATATATAATGGCTTCTTAGTTACCGTACCTACATACATAGGCCAAGTCGTCAAGTGATTCCAATTTATCTGTGTTTGGAAGAGAAAGAGCAGAGAAGAGAAAAAAGAAAGGGAGGGGGAGGGGAATCACCAACCATCATGGGCGCAGACCAAAATACACAAGTTCAAGATCAAGAACAACCAAGGGATAAGCAGGCCACCATCACACATCTCCAATTTCTCAACTGGAAAAAACGAAAGGTTCTCCCTATTCCCTCTTCTTCTTCTTCTAAGTTTTCTTTTTAGCTAGGGTTTCTTCTTTATTTAATCTTTTTACCGGATTAGATTAGTATAGAAAAGCATGGGTTATTGCTCGCGTTTGAGGAGTACATATTTTTCTTTTTCTGTTTAAACCCCACTACCAGTCTATAACACTTTAGAATTGTTTTATTGCAATTAGTCGACTAAGAATGGCTATGACTATGAGGTGTGTGTGATCTAATAATAACGGGTGGTCTGGTGTTGATTGGGATGGTTTTGATTGGGATTGTTGATTTAATTTTTGTCACAGGAAGAAGAGGCCAGAATCTGTAAAGCCGAAGCGAGCAGGCAGCGTGAGGAAGATATAACTTCTGGGAGAGCCCGAATGAATGGGCGCGAGCTTTTCCACCACGAGCCCTGGGTATTTGATAATGATCAATATTAGAAGAGTCTCCTGTCTAGCCTAGGCTAGGAATGAAGTTAAGTTAATTATTTTTGTTCCTCTCTCTTTCTTTTCTCTTTTCCATATTATGATTTGTCATCACACATATATAATGGTTATTCTCTTATAATTTTTGCTTTGAGCAGCTGTTGTTGTGTGAATTTTTGAAATAAATAATGAGAGAGCTTCCATTTGTTATATTAGAAGACTGAAGATGATCCACTTATTGCTGGTAGCTGCAATTGATGTGTTGTTCAGCAATGCAGTGTCTTTTTTTTTTTTTTTACTTTTGCTTTGGAGTTTCTCTTCTTTTCTTATGTACACTGCCAGCTTTGACAATCAATTTACGGATTATGTATGGTGTTTCATGGTATGAGATCCAGTCATCTGTATGTTGTCACAATTTGTTTCATTACATAGGTTGGTCTTATGCAAGCAATTTAGGAGCCTAGATAGGAGAGTGCAGGGACATGATAGAAACAATTAAGAGCAAGCAGCTTCTTGGATTAGTGAAGAATAATAATGTGAAATGTTGATCATCAGTTGAGGGCTGCACATGGCTCTTGACTCTACAGTGTCCATATTATATTACTGCACCATTTTTAACAAACCCAGCCAAAATTCCATTTTAGGACAGAAAAGTAAACCCATCTAAATTCACAGAAAGGAGAGATGACCACATAAGGTTGGGAGGGACACGGAAAAATGAAAAAGTCCGAAAAGGAGAGCACTAGACTAAGAAATTTTCAGGCCCTAGCTTGGCTTGTGGTAGTAGACAGACACAATTGTGCTCAAGAAAAAGTTCTGTTCGCCGAGTTAGCATTGGAGTCAAACGAGCACTAGGGACTGCGATTTGAGAATGTAGTGGTTGAAACGGACTCGCTGATTTTGGTAAAGGACATGCGTAAGTGAGTGGAGGCCTTCAATTTGGGAAGTAGATTAGACTCTTTTAGCATGGGTTCAATCTCTTTTTGCATAGTTTTCCCAACTCTTTTGTATGGCTAGTACACATGCCTTTGGAGCTTGGCCAATCTTTTTCTTTTTCGTTAATGCTCTGGTGCCAATGGAGTTATATTTTGTGTTACTGGAATTTTTGAAGGGTACCCTTGCATAATGAATCAAGTGGTGAGACTCGCTATGTTTCTCTTTAGCTATGGTTTTTTTTTTTTGGACAGAAGAAGTATAGAGAAATGTTGGCGGTAGGAAGTATGAGAAGAATGTTATTGGTTACTGGCGTAGGAAATCTATTTTGGTTAGCTTTGGCGATATATCCTATTTCAAAAGGACTTACCATCACTTAACATCCCTTTTCTTTTTTTTTTTTTTAATTTCTATGAGCACATAAAACCATCCCCATTCCATTACTAAAATAACTACATCAGGTAAGTCTTTACACATCAGTAGAAGATACATCTTCTAACAAAATTCGCATGAATCCAGCGGGTGGGGAAGAAAGCCGGCAAGGGCCAAGACGGCTAGAGGCAGCAGCCTTCACACTCCCGTGAGCTGCACGGTTGGCTGCTCTACAAACATGCGTCAAAATACAGATAGAAAACAAGGTGTTATAAAACAAATTATAAACGGATTGTTACTGTGCTAAATACTATTCTACCTAACTCTACTCTGTTGGTGTATTTATATTTATGTTGAATAATAACTGAAGTATGAGCAGAAGGAAGGCTCGGTTCCCCTCCCATTCTTCTTCTTCTTCCTCTCTTCTTCCTCACCATTTTCTACACTAAAATTTTCCATAAAAACGATTTAATTCACAACACATTATCAGCACGAATTTGCTTCTACCCGTTTTTGAGCTTCGTTTCGCAATGAAAAATGAAGAAAAAAAAAGAACCCAGAAATGAGAAAGAACCTGTCACCTTCTACCCCAGGTCACTGTTCATCGCCGCGCGTTCCACGCCACTGTGCATGCCACCGCCCACACCATCGTCTTCCTCTCGCCGTCGCCATCTCGCCGCCGTCTTCCCCGCTCCCTCCCGCCGCCAGGAGAGGAAGACCCGACGGCAGCCCGGCAACCCAAGTCACCTAAACGGGTCTGCCTCCGTCGGATCCACCTCCTATCTGCGACGCAGCAGCCACCGGACGATGCTTGGCCCGCCGCGCACCTGTCGCCGCTCTCCCGACGCAGCCCAGCTCTGCTTGCAGCGCGGCCGCGCCGAGGAGACACGGTCGGAAGCGACTGCGACCTCCCCGTACCCGACACCAACCCGCTGTTGCCCCTCCTCTTCGCGCCTGCAGCTGCCGCCTCTCATCCCGTCGCCGCTGCTCCTCGCACGCCGACCGTCGCCCGCGTCCCGCTTCGTCTCCCTCCTCGCGCCGTCGTGCCACCTGCAGCAGAGGTGAGCCATGACCCGAATGGGTTGAGGACGGGTCGGGTTGACCCTATGCGTCTGGGCGGGCCTCGCACTGGTCTGGGTTGGTTGTGGTGGGCTGTTGCGCGGGCCTGGGCTGAAGCATTGGGCTGGTCTTGCTGGGCCTAGCGCGCAGGCCTGCTGCTGGTCAGCCTGGCCTGGGCCTGTCTTTGGGCCCGCCTTGGCCTGGTCTTTTGGGGCTTGGACTTGGCCCAGTCCGAAATTTTTTTAAAAAAAAGAATTTATATTGCCGAAATTTAGCATCTCGGGATTTTCCCGGCAAGCCCAGAAGTGTTTGGCCGGAATCCGATACCTTGGATTTTTCTCGGCAAGCCCGGAAGGCTATTGTATTTATTTTATTGTTTTTCATTTACATTAAGCTTGGGCTCATATTAGGCGCATTGTATTTAATTTCTCGTTTTAATTTCTTTATGATTTTATTGGGCTCGTATAAGGCCCATCGCATTTACTTTGCGATAGTTTAATTTTTATTGGGCTAATTTATAAAAAGCCCATTGCATTTAATTTTAAGTCATTTAAAATTAGGCTAATTTATGTAAGGCCCATTGCTTTTAATTTTTCGGTTATTTAATTCTTCATTGGGCTAATTAATAAAAGACCCATATTTATATATTTTAATTAAGTCTTTTGATTATGTTACTTGAATTTGAGGCCCGCAAAATTTCCGGAAGAAATTTATCATGGGCATTAAATGCTAAAATGCATTTATATGATAATAGTCTGGAAGATTAAAAATAAGAGTCCAGCAGACTCAATAAAAGAAAATACAACGAAGACTGAAAGTCTTGCCGTTCAAAAGATCCTGAAGATCCTTCAAAGAAAAATCGAAAATAAAAACTATTACCACCAGAAGATGGAAATTATATGACCACCAGAAGGTGGATATTATACTTGCTTACCCTGAAGAAGCAATTCATTTTATATTCAATTTATTTTATGTTCAGTTTAAATTATTACGCATTGCAATTTATTTTATTTACTTCTCAGTACTTTATAATTGTTTCTAGAATAATGCCTCAAGCATTAGTCTCGAAGACAATGCAAAATTGACATCTACAGGGGGAGAATTATAGGTGTGGATGTCAATATAACATATTATGATATCTTGAAATGAGAAAAAGATTAACACGCTCCAGAAGAGCATAAATCTGAATATGTTCCTGAAGAACGAATGTTTTAATATGATCTAGAAGATCATATATTTACGCTCTAGAAGAGCATATACTCTTGAAGAGTACAGATGGATGTCAATATAACATATTATGATATCTTGAAATGAGAAAAAGATTAACACGCTCCAGAAGAGCATAAATCCGAATATGTTCCTGAAGAACGCATGTTTTAATATGATCTAGAAGATCATATATTTACGCTCTGGAAGAGCATATACTGTTGAAGAGTACAGACACCCCCAGTAATAAAATGAATTATTATGGATCCCAATGAATTGACTCTAATCTATTCCCTGAAGCGAATAAGACAGTATAATTATTTGTGCCTGTGGGCGTAAATGAGATAATAAATGCAAAAGGCTCAAAGTAAACATGCATATTATTATTGCATAATGGATCTATAAACTGGAGAACATTCAAAGAAGAATGGTTCTCATACATATGTTTAAACAGTAATCTATCTGTTGGGCTCAACATTAATCCTGAAACTCTGAGCCTCACCATTAATGTTGACCCTAACGCTGTCGTTCTAAGAGAACCACATGCCACCCATATTATTTTTTTCAGGTATCTCAAACCGATTCGTTGCAGGAAAACGGAGTGGGATTACACCATGATTTTCTCCTGCTTGCCACAAAGTCTCAGTAATCAGTACCATGTTGGGCTTGTACTGATTCTTCAGATCCCTTAAGGTACGCACAAAATCTTGGGACCTTCTTGCTACACCCCTGCAATTCCATAGTAGAAGTCGTACCTTAGGCACCTTAGGCTATGTAGGTGGTAACCCAGAAACCCTCGGGATACTCCGAGCCATCATAGAAACCTGATAATAGCTGCTCTGATTTAGAATTTGACATGTAGGCTCTAGCTGGAATTCCTGCATTCTATCAGATATGAGAAACATAATAGAGTTTGCCGAACCATAAAAGGAAGCCCTTAGATTGCTTTGGTCCTCTAGAAAGAAAGTCTCTTCCATAGGAGTCACAAAGAACTTAGATGAGTAAAGCTCGTCAACAAAAACTAAACGAGGAATTCTTGCGAGTTCACTCGGCAGTTCCTCTTGCTGCTCATTCACCATGCTATAGGCTAGTCTATTCCTCCTTCCTAGATTGGCACCCTCAACAAAGAAAACGGTAAAGGGGGAAGGCATGTTTTATCTTGTTAATGTTTTTCTGAATGTTTCGATCACATATCTCCCTCCCTTTCTTATAGCCTGAGCTTAGACAGCTAGGTGACAGTTTTCATATATGGACCCTCTTTCTATCTCCGAAAAGATCCAAAAGATTTCTCGGTAATTTGCATTATTTTTCAGAAAATTCCAAAGCTTTCCAATCCTCGAGGATTTGCTTTTGGAAATGTTTGTCACTACATTAATTATTGCACAATAATTCTGATCTTTTCGACATGAGTGGCAGAAATAAGCCTAAAATTGGCACATATATTGCAGCCTGAAGCTAGCAGTTGAGTAATTGAAACTTAACATATCCAGCCAGAAGCTGAAATGCTCTAGGCTGAAGCTAGAAATTTTAAGTATTTAAATACACAATTTTATACAGCCTGGAGCTGAGACCAACTAGAAGTTGGCTGATAAATATGTAATTTATAGCTAGTATGTCCCAGCCAGAAGCTGGTAAATAATCTTCCTAAGTCATCATATCCAGCCTGAAGCTGGCATATATATATATAGCAGCCTGAAGCTTGCACCAACTTGAAGTTGGTACATGGACATATTGTTTGGTTTGACCGGTTGGGCCATCCCGGGTCAATAATGATGCACAAAATTTATTTGGTCATTCATTGAAAAACCAGAAGTTTTTACAATCAATGATTTTCCATGTATTTGTTTGCTGCGAAATTAATAATACGGCCTTCCTAAGATGAGATTGGCCTAGACCAGCAAGTTTGGGATTAATTCTGGGATATGAACGTGGCTGATAAATCCGCTATGTTGACCATCTAGGTAATTTTTATGATGCATCGACTAGATGGTCCATTGTGTGATGCAAGTTGGCATTGTGAGCACTTGTTTTAATGATTAAGCCACTTGCGGGTACATATCCCTAATTATGTTATTAGACTATATGTCTAAATAATGCTGGTATATTTCTTCAATGGATAATGTATATCATTGGAAATAAACCCAAACAGATCTGGGGGAATATTGACAATTGATTGCAGGACCATTGATGAAATATGACTATTTGAGAAAATTGTATTTTACATGCAGCAACACTTATGTGCATCAAGCCAAACAAAAGGTCTCCCCATTTAATTGGTTCATGGTCACTAGTAACACCCATCTTCAGACCATTGGTTATACAGTATATAATGCTCCACCACAGCATAGTAAAATTGGTCCTTAAAGAAGGTTGGGAATAGATGTTGGGTATAAAAATCTCCATCAATTACAAAGTAATTGAAACCATTGATTAATGATTGGAGATTTGTTTATTGTTAATTTGGTGAAAGAGTTTACCCAACATCAGGGGGAGAAAATAAGCAGCTGGATCAAGAGATTATTGAAATGATTTATCAATACCTAGTTTTGATCCTCGAATAAATTAGTATGAACCTGAAGTTCGAAAGATGATTCATTTGCAAAAGATTAGTAAGTCATTTGCCAGACATATTTATTTAAAAAATGTGACCAAGTACCAGCTGCAAATGCTCCTGTTCCCAAAGTATGCAAATGAATCTAAATTACGCCAGAAGCGTAGAATATGCTCGGTTCCATAAGAAAACAAAATTCTCGATAGAGAAAAACGAGCAAAGATATAAGATGGCCCCAAAGAGATGAGACCTCCAGTAGAGGTCCGAATTAAATGTCCTCAAGAAGAGGAAAATCCTCCAGAAGAGGTCCCTGAAACAATTGATAAAGTTCCAAAAGTAACTCAGGTACCTGAAATAAATTGAAAAAGATGAGATCTCAATCACAGTGTCAGGAATGAGAAGGAACCGACGTGAAAATAACTGTTGACGGAATACTTGTTTTATTTATAATATAGCGCTAAATGAAATAAGGATCATGAACCTACATTGGCGAATGTAGGCGCAGTATGATTGGCCAAAATAAAGAAATATGTTTAAGGCTGTTTTGGACTCGCTTGAGAAGCGAGAAATTTTCCGAACCTGTAGTCCGTACACAAGAAGGTGTAAAATTCAATTGGTCATAAAAGGGTATTTGTGCGGAAAGAAATAAATAATGAGATATAAAGCACGGTTTATGGCACAAAGTTTTACCCAAACGACCAGGTATTCATTATGAGGAGATATGCTCCCCTGTGGTGGATGTAATTATTTGGTAAGTCTGGCAATATACTAGAAATGTATCTAAATGGATGCAGTTACAGCCTATTTTATGGATCCATAGGTTATAACATATGCATGAGAATCCCTGAAGGATTCAAGTTGCCTGAAGCAACTAATTCCCGGGAATATACAATATCAATCTAAATTGACATTTATATGGTTTAAACCAAATTTGTAATTATTAGTCCTGGAGTACCATGTTAAAGAACTCGTAACATGAAGCCCGCAGCTTCTGCCATAAGCCTATTGGCAAGATATGGCTATGCTTTTATTTTTTGGGATATAATAAGATATGACATTACAACCCAAAGAAAATATAGTTTGGCTTGCAGATACCAGAAGTATCAGGTGAAGCACAAAACACTACCAATGATGCAGAAATTATCATTATACACGGACTAGTCAAGACCGTGCTTGACTACATCCGAAGATGCTGCATACTCAAGATGATAGCAAGGCAGATGCTCCAATAATAAAATTATAAAGATAAAGCTACCCACATTGTCCAGTTGGAGTAATGATGTATCAAAAGTGATCAGACAAGGCACACATCCCCAGAAGTTGACAAGAGGATTATTAGCATACAACGACAACAAGAAATCGAGAGAGGCCAAAATGAGGGGGAGTAGAATACGCACTGCACTCTTTTTTCTTTCACCAAGTTTTTATCCCACAGGGTTTTTCTTAGTAAGGTTTTTAATGAGGCAGTTCCCCACTTATCGTATTCTACCCAATACACAGTGACATCCAAAGGGGAGTGTTATAAAACAAATTATAAACGTGGATTGTCACTGTGCTAAATACTATTCTACCTAACTCTACACTGTTGATGTATTTATATTTATATTGAATAATAACTAAAGTATGAGCAGAAGGAAGGCTCGGTTCCCCCTCCCATTCTTCTTCTTCTTCCTCTCTTCTTCCTCACCATTTTCTACACTAAAACTTTCCATAAAAACGATTTAATTCACAACACAAGGCTTTTTTTAAGGAGTCAATATCATTACAAAAAGGGACAAGGCTACGGGCACGGCGCTCTCAAAGACAACATTGTTCCATCCCATACTTAACGCCCAAACCATGGCATGCCTCACAGCTAGTACTTCAGCAACCAAAGGCGAGTCTGCACCTATCTTCCTCACAGTACCATCAATCAACTTTTCCTCTTCCTTCCCTCACAACACCCGCTACCCAAGCATCAACCCCGCTACCCAAACATGATCAACCCCCTCCCCTGTATGAAGCATTGGTTTGTGGAGGGCACCAAGCTACTGGAGCAAGATTCTGGTGGAACTCCTTGGGCGTCACTGTCCCAAAAGTCCTGTGTCCCAGAGAAATCTTCACACATTGAAATAGCTCAAGTACTTAGAGCGTGCCATCTTCTTCCATTCAATATACACCATTTCGTACACTAAGAGTTTAAAATTGCATTCTTGATGTCGTTGCATAAAATTTTGAATCAAATGTTCTAAAGAACGTTGTTGATCTCAAAAGAGTTAAGAACTGCATTTTTAGTGGCGTTGCATAAGATTTTGAATCATTTTTTCACGATGACGTTGCATAAGATTTCAAAACTACATCCTTTGGAAACCAAGTCCTCACGTTGTGACATAAGATTTTAAAAGTTGCATCTGCATCTTTCGGAAATGCCCAAATGTGTTTACTCAAATGCATTTTGTTTTGAATGAAGTATTTTTACACTTAGTGAAGTCGACCAAATTATTTTCACTTGATGGAATGTTTTGGAGTTAACCAAGTCTTGATGCTATTGCATAGGATTTACAAGTTCGTTTGATGGGAATTTGGGCCAATCATAGATCAATATCTAGTGTTAAAATTCAAAAATATTCGTTGGATGAACTACAAGAGCTATGAACCCTCTACCGTGGGGGTATGTAGGCAATCTGAAGTGGATAAGGCGCAAGCTCAAATGTTTTACTTTTCCGAATATGCACACTTTCACTTAGGGGTGAGCAGCTGGACCAGACTGACCGAAAAGACCGATGTTCGGACTGGAATTTTTTTGGTTCGAACATTGACCGAACCAAATTAAAAATTTTGGTTTGGTTCGGACAGGACCGGATAAGCTTTTTATTTTGGTTTGGGCAACCTGGGCGAATTCCGGTCTGACCGAAAAACCAATCGGTCTTTTTGTATTGTTTTAAACAACCCCAACCCAATCCAACCATACCAAACCCAACTAACCGGCCAACCCCTACAAGTAACTAAAACTCAGCGTTTTGTGAGGAAAAATTAAAAGAACTAAAAGAAAGAAGACCTAAGGCAGCTAATAAAACACACACACACACAGTTGATCGAACTCTCTCTCTCCTCTAACCCTAACTAACAAAAAAAATCCCCAATTACCATTTCCTACTCTCTCTCCTATCCCCAACAGGCTAACATTGAAATCGCACCCAATTAAGCAGCGACGGCCCCAGTTTTTTACTGCAAGTCTGCAATGGTGACTCGGTGAGCAGTGACTCCGACAATGCCATCTCAGTTCCTCCGCGACAGTGCCATCTCCGTCGTCGCCTGCGTCCTCATCGTACAAGAAATTGAAGATAAGAGGATCTTGAAATATTCTCATTTCCAATTCGGCGAGGAGGAGGGGGCTTGCAGTGGAGAGGGCAGTTGAAGAACTCTGTCATCAGGGGAAGAGGAGAAAAATACGGTATAGATAGAGGACGAGAGAGAGAGAGAGAGAGAGAGAGGGATTGGGGTTTTTTATTTCTTTTTCCAGCTAAGTCTCGCTATGGAGGAGGTAAGTGTTGTCAATACGGAGTCGAGTTTTGGGTTTCTTCGATGGATCTTCTTCTTTCGGGTCCTGCCTTTTCATTTTCTTTGTTTCATGTTTGTATTCTCTATTACTTTGGCATTTCTTAGAAACGAAATTAGAGCTCTAGGTTTTTTGGTTTTGGAAATATGCGAGAGGGTATAATTTCGCTTAATTCATTGTCACTTGGGTCTTTGGGTGCTTTTCGCAACCTTAAGTAGCTTGGGTTGTGCTACTTGTGCTGGTTGTTTTGTATGTTATGGGAATAATTAGAAGTCAAAGGAGCATGGATTTTTTCTCACATTAGCTGATTCATTTAATGGAAGCTTGAAGTGCATAAATTATTAGTTTTGGTTACTGTCTCTCGTCTTTTCTCTTTAGTTTGGAATTTCAATTTGGATTCTCCATTTTTGATTTTGGGTCTTTTATTTTTTTGTTATTCGAACAATTCGGGCTGACCGTTGTCCGGACCGAAATATTTCGGTCAATTCGGTCTTCGGTCAAATTGGGTTCGAACACCCTCCCCACAAATTCGGTCTGTCCGAAGACCGAACTAAATAAGGCTGACCGAACCAAATAGACCGGATACTCTCCCCTACTTTCACTCGCGCACTATATCATTATACAGGTATGCTTGCTTGCTTTGTTGGTTTGCCTCAACGAAAATGGAGTAAGTGTACAATATCCGACCATGAAACATACAAATTGGATATGGCACACAATACCGTTCGCGTCGTTTATGTAACAGCCCGGGTAAAAATTTGGTATTTTTAACGGACTGTAAAAGTCCTTTTACAGTGATTTACCTTTGAATTAATCTTGGGTAATTAATTCAAGGTAGATCGGGTATCGTTTTTCAAAACCGAGGTTTTTCCTGCGCTCGGGATTTTTCCGTGGATTTTACGGACCAAAGTTGGTATTTTTCGGGTCCCGGAATCCTCAGAAAAATCACACCGGAAAATAACCAAGGGGGTATGCAGTTATTTTCTTGTCCGGTCTGGACACGACCCTGCATTATTGAGCCGCCTCAATAATGCAAGGCGGCGCCACCTTTACTGCTGTGCACAACGTTATAAAGAGGAAGAAAGCAGGAGAAGAAAAAGAAAAGGAGAGAAAAGGAGGAAAAAAAAAGAGAGGAAAAGGAAAATAATAATAATAATACAGAAAATGAAAAAAAGAGAGAAGAAAATAAAAAGAAAAAGAAAAGAAAAATACAGAAAAAAAAGAAAAAAAAAGAAACAGTGTATCACCTTCCCCTCTCCCGGTCACTGTTCACGGGAAGACGACCGGCGCCGCAGCTCGACTCACCACCGCCACCATTAGGTTCGCCGTGCCGTCGCCGATCCGTCGCCGCCTCCCCCGCTCGTTTCTGCCGCCTGACGCGCTGCCAGGAGGCATTGATCCGATGGCCGACCCGCGGATCCGTCTTCCTCCGCGCCTGCATCTGCTCCAGCGCCGCTGAGCCTAGCTTTCCGCCGCCCTCGCGTCGCTCTTCGTCCGAGGTTGCCTTGCCTCTCCTCGCCTTCCTCCTGCCTCGATCCATGCCGCCGCCGTTGAGCTCATCCAAGATGAGCAGACCCGCGTTCGACCCGGACGCTTGTGGTCGGGTCGCGTTTACCTTGGTTAGGCTGTGGCTGGTGTCGGGCCAGGCCTGGGCGTGGGCCTGTGTTTCGGGCTTGCTGCCTTGGTCTGGGCCGGTGCTATTCATGGCCCAGTCCGATTTTATTTTCTAACCACACACACACACACATATACATATATATATATATATATATATATATATATATATATATATATATATATATATATATGTTAAATAAAACCGGATTGGGCCTACAGTTCCAGCCCAACCTGCTGCATAGGCCAGGCCCATGCAACAGGCCCAGCGTTCAGCCCAGATCCAAAACACCAAACCCGTTTACGCACGCGGGTTGCCCGTCACTCACCTTCAACCCGAGAACCCACGGGTTCAAAGGCGAGGCGGCGCGAGAAGCGACGGTCTAGGCAGCATGAGGCGCGGGCAAGGGTGGCGAAGCTGGAAAGGCAGAAGGAAGGCGCGGCAGCGACGGCAGAAGGCGGGAGGCGCGAGGGAAGCTAGATCCGCGGGTCTGCTTGCGGGTCAACGGCCCTCGGCGGCGCGTCTTGCAGCGGGAACGGGAGGAAGAGGCTGTGGGAGGTCGGCGACGTCACGGGGAAGAGGCTGGTGGCGGCAGTGCAGCGAACGGCGGCGCAGAACGCTACGGGGTGAACAGTAGCAGGGGGTTCGGGGTGACGATGAACAATATTTTTTTTCATTTTTCTATTTTCTTTTTTTTATTTTCTGTTTTATATTTTTTATTTTTTTCTTTTCCTTTTTTTTCTCTTTCTTTTTTCCCTCTCTGTTTTTCTGGTTTTTTCTCTTTTTTTCTTTTCTTCTTTTTTTTTCCCCCTTTTTCTCTCTTTTTTTTCTCTTCTTTTCTCTCTTTTTCTTTTTCTTCTCCTCTTCCTCTCTTCTCCTGCTTCCTTTTTATAATGATAAAAACATCGTACAACCTGTGAACGTTCAATAATGCAGCTTGTCTGCATTATAGAGCGTGTCCGGTCCGGACTAGAAAATAACTGATACCCTCTTAGTTATTTTCCGGTGTGATTTTTCTGAGGATTCAGAAACCCGAAAAATACCAACTTTGGTCCATAAAATCCACGGAAAAATCGCGAGCGCGGGAAAAGACTCGGTTATGAAAAACGATGCTCGATTTACCTTGAATTAATTACCCAAGGTTAATTCTTTCGGTAAATCACTGTAAAAAAACTTTTATAGTCCCGGTAAAAATCCAAATTTTTACCCGGGCTGTTACAGTCTACCCACCTTAAAAAAAATTTCGTCCTCGAAATTCTGTCTTATCCGTGGGTCCTACCACGATAAGCTTCTGGCACACTCTGCCAGGTGTCCAAACTCAACGCGAGATACCGCTTATACCCTTAAGCGACTTCTCATACTCTATAAGAACCAAACCTCATGACTGGCAAACTCACACACAGTCATGGACTCTCCACTAAGATCAAGAATCACCTCAGACTCCGAGGACAACAGCTATAATCGGTGGTACTGCTTTCCCGACAGGCTCCGATGAAGAACCTTCCAAAAAGCAGTTCAAGGCCAACACCATCAGTCTGAAGGAAGATGTGGTGGTCTCCCCAAGACAGCGAAAGAAGCGTGCCAGCAAGAAAGCTGAAGATTGGAAGGGCAAAGCAACACTCCACTACAGACACTGACGCAGCTGAGCGTCTCACTGAAGAAGATCAGCTCGGCGGTGATGCAGAAAGAACTGGCGTGCGCGGAACTCTTTCCCCACGTCAAAAACATCCAAAAGCTTGTAAAAGACTTAGAGAAGCATGTAACTCAATAGAGTACTTCTTCTCCGTTGTAAAACCGTTATGAATAAATAAAACAAGCTTTTTAAATCAAAACTCTTATATTACGAAATTTCATATTAAACAGAAAAACAAAATATTTAAAGCAAAACAAAACCATCGAGAAGGTAAAATAAAATCATAACATAAAGATGTTAAAAATGGAACCAATAAAAGGAAGTAAAACCAATATAAAGAAATTAAAAACAAAACTCGTTTAACAAAACCAAAACATAAAGAAGTTAAAACAAAACATGTTTTCATGTTCGGCGCTCTAGATCGGTCGTAGACATCCTCGATCCCGAGAAACGTGACACGTACAGCTAACGGTGACGTCGGTTTCCCTCATCAAATAGACGTCCGTTAACTCGTAAGGCGATGATCACGAGAGCGTCCTGTGTCCCTCGAAAGAAACGTTATCCACTTGTTCACAATTTCCGCATGAGCCAAAAACTTCTGTCAAGTCTCGTATCCCTCCATGATGTCTGAACAGGTGTAAGCTTGTCGCACATGCGCTCTACTCAAGGTATGGTCCCATCAGTCTAGCCTCAACGGTCACGGATGCATGTGATAAAAGATGCAGGAAAATATAAAAAAACCATAAAGAGAAACGCCAAGGTAGCCAGGGCGATAGAAAATCGTGAGATGGAAAAGAGCTGAAAAACACTTGTGTTGGTAGCCCCAAAAAGCGTATAAAGTAACGAAGCAAAATTTCAAAACATGGCAAAATTTTCAAAAACAACACCTTGAATAATGAAAACAATTTGGAGCTTTGTGAAGGGAATCTACTTTTCCCATCACCAAAAAATCTTTTAGACTTTCCCGGGGATAGGTGGGGTCTAAACTTTGAAAAACAAAACGGTAATCACGCTCCCCATAAGAGTATAAAAGATGGAGTGGTGAGATGTAAATCATCAAAAGCATTTTGAAAGAGAGTTTTGTATCCGTTTGGAAAAATAAACACAAACACGTTCAGTAAAGACACAAAATCGCCAAGTCAGAATGTCTGCTCCATCATCCGTCTTCTTCGTCGAATGTGCCTCCCTAGGCAGAAGAAACAGGCTGCCCTACAGCATGATCAACGAACGTCCGGAGGAACTACCGAACGAGCTCGGCAGAATGCCCCGTCTGGTCTTCGTCGACGAACTCTACTCCTCCAGGTTCTTCGTCACTCCCATGGAAGAGACGCTCTTCCTAGAGGACCAAGGCATCCTGAGGACCTCCTTCTACGGCTCGGCAAATTTCGTCATGTTTTTCATCTCTGAAAGACTTCAGGAATTCAACCTAGAGCCCACTTGCCATTTCCTAGACCAAGGTACCTACTACCAGCTCTCGATGACTGCCCAGAGCATGCCCAGAGTGACTCGATTACCCGCAACTTGGCCAAAGGCCCGACTACTGGTGTGGAACTGCAGAGGAATCGGTAGGTGTTCCCAGGAGTTCTCGCGTACCCTGAGGGACCTGAAGAACCAGTACAAGCCCAACATGGTTCTTCTCACGGAGACCCAATGGCAGGCTGAAGATGATCACGGTGTCATCCCGCTCCGGTTCCCTCTAGCTAACCGGTTCGAGCTTTCTGGCCAGAACAACGCGGGCGGCATGTGGTTCTCGTGGAACGACAACATCCGGGTGAACATCAACAATGACCCCAACAGCTTCAGGGTCAACGTCGTATCGAGAAGATGAATGTATTTTTTTATATATATAAAATATCAATGTAATATTAATGTTTGTAATAATAATATTAGTGAAATTAATAATATCTATGTTTCCGCTTATTTATGGCATCAATTACCTCTTATGTGTTTGTTCCGCGACAGCTGGCGTCCCTCGACTGGATCCATAATGCACTAACTAAATGATATAAAATAATAAACAAATGGAGCGAACTATGCAAACAAGAACATCAAACACACAAGGACTACCCAACAAGACCTAACGCCCGCTCCGCTACCAAAATGAAACGCCCCGACCCATATTTACCATACAGAGTAAACACGTGCCGGAACTGTAACGACCCAACCAAACAAAGCCCAGCATACAGTGTATATAACAGAAATTCGGGCTCAACAGCCCAAAATAAAAACATCAATAACATCATAACCGGCCTAATGGCCCAACAATAGCAATAAATAGCACAGCGGAAGACTTAATAACTCACAAAGACACTGTATGCGACACATGATGCAAACTATGGATCCGAGTCGTACCACTACTTACCACGTGACAATTATATTATCATCATTCAAAACCAAGTCTCAGGGATCAACATCCCTAACCAAAATACCAGGATTGACATCCCAATCCAAAGCCGAGGATCGATATCCTTATCACAAATTATTATTCAATCCTTTATACTTATACCAAAAGACACAAAATAAACTTCCAAAACTCAACGTACGGGGATAAACATCCCAAAACCAAATCATGACACTGGGATAAATATCCTGAATTAAACCACAGCAAATGCAACAATCAACAGTGCAACAATCATCAAACACAACAACCGAGTAATAGAGGCACATATTGAAGGAAATCCATCCTCACCTTAGCCGATCACTCAACTCTGAAAATAATGACCGGTCCAAAGCCGGCTCCTCGGGAAACTGTCCGATTTCAAACCTATACAACAAGACAACATGCTCACATAAATACACATAATCGGTATACGATGATGCCAATACTGCGAAATAAATCCATCCCAGTTCATATCCTTTATTATCATTTTTTACCGAAAATATTATACCATACGTATATCCGAATATAATTTCGGTACCATACTTTAATTAAAACTCTCCGTTAAATATTTTTTTTAGAATAATTATACTTTGTCTTTCAAAATAATAACAATATAATTTTCCTAGTAATTATATCATAAATATGTATTTTTCCCAAAATTATTTCCATAAAATATATTTCTTGCTAAATATAATTACCAAATATTATTATCTTTAGAAAACCATATTTCCAGAAAAAAATTAATCATACAAACTCATTTTCTGAAAATAAATACGAATTTATAAATGTACATACATATATTTTCCAAAGGTAAAATTCTTTTCCAAAAAATTATATATCAAAGTAATTACAAATTTTCGAAACTATTACTTTTGTATATCATAAATACATATTTTCCGAAAGGTTCCAGTTACCATAATTTTCCAGGAAAAATAACATTTATATAAATTTTCCAGAAAATATTTCCATGGTATATATATTTTTCCAAATAATAATAGTTTTTCCAAAACATAACTTAATTATTTATCAAAGTATATATATTTATATTTTTCTCAAAATACCAGAATTAATCTGACCATAATTTTCTCAAAATGGATATATTTTTTTTCAAAATTAAATACCAGAAAATGAATAAACACACACACACACACACAATATATATATATATATATATATATATATATATATATATTGTTTTTTTTAAATAAAACCGGATTAGGCCTACAGTTCCAACCCAACCTGCTGCATAGGCCAGGCCCAGCCTTCAGCCCAGATCCAAAACACCCGTTTATGCACGCGGGTTGCCCGTCACTCACCTTCAACCTGAGAACCCACGGGTTCAAAGGCAAGGCGATGCGAGGCGGCGCGAGCAGCGACGGTCTAGGCAGCAAGAGGCGTGGGCAATGGCGGCGATGCTGGAACGGCAGAAGGAAGGCGCGGTGGCGACGGCAGAAGGCGTGAGGCGCGAGGGAAGCTAGATCCGCGGGTCTGCTCGCGGTCAACGGCCCTCGGCGGCGCGTCTCGCAGTGGGAACGGGAGGAAGAGGCTGTGGGAGGTCGGCAACGTCACGGGGAAGAGGCTGGTGGCGGCGGTGCAGCGAATGGCGGTGCGGAACGCTACGGGGTGAACAGTAGCAGGGGGAGCTCGGGGTGATGATAAACAATATTTTTTTTTCATTTTTCTATTTTCTTTCTTTTTTCCTATTTTCTGTTTTATATTTATTATTTTTTTCTTTTCCTTTTTTTTCTCTTTCTTTTTTCCCTCTCTGTTTTTCTGGTTTTTCTCCCCTTTTTTTCCTTTTTTTCTTTTTTTTCCTTTTTCTCTCTCTCTCTTTTTTTTTTTCTCTTCTCTTCTCTCTTTTTCTTTTTCTTCTCCTCTTCCTCTCTTCTCCTGCTTCCTTTTTATAATGATGAAAACACTGCACAACCTGTGAACGTTCAATAATGCAGCTTGTCTGCATTATGGAGCGAGTCTGGTCCGGACCAGAAAATAACTGATACCCTCTTGGTTATTTTCCGGTGTGATTTTTCTTAGGATTCCGAAACCTGAAAAATACCAACTTTGGTCCGTAAATCCACGGAAAAATCGCGAGCGCAGGAAAAGATTCGGTTACGAAAAACGACGCTCGATTTACCTTGAATTAATTACCAAAGGTTAATTCTTTCGGTAAATCACTATAAAAAGACTTTTACAATCCCGGTAAAAATCTAAATTTTTACCCGGGCTGTTACAAAGGGGGTATGCAGTTATTTTCTGGTCCGGTCTGGACACGACCCTGCATTATTGAGCCGCCTCAATAATGCAAGGCGGCGCCACCTTTGCTGCTGTGCACAACGTTATAAAGAGGAAGAAAGCAGGAGAAGAGAAGAAGTGGAGAAGAAAAAGAAAAGGAGAGAAAAGAAGAGAGGAAAAAAAAAGAGGGGAAAAGGAAAAAAAATAATAATATAGAAAATGAAAAAAAGAGAAGAAAATAGAAAAAAAAGAAAAGAAAAATACAGAAAAAGAAAGAAAAAAAAGAGGAACAGTGTATCACCTTTCCCTCTCCCGGTCACTGTTCACGGGAAGACGACCGGCGCCGCGACTCGACTCACAACCGCCACCATCAGGTTCGCCGTGCCGTCGCCGACCCGTCGGCGCCTCCCCCGCTCGTTTCCTCCGCCTGACGCGCCGCGAGGAGGCGTTGACCCGATGGCCGACCCGCGGATCCGTCTTCCTCCGCTCCTGCATCTGCTCCAGCACCGCCGAGCCTAGCTTTCCGCCGCCCTCGCGTCGCTCTTCGTCCGCGGTTGCCTTGCCTCGCCTCGCCTTCCTCCTACCTCGATCCGTGCCGCCGCCGTTGAGCTCATCCAAGGTGAGCAGACCCGCGACCCGCGTTCGACCCGGACGTGGGCCTGTGTTTCGGGCCTACTGCCTTGGTCTGGGTCGGCGCTATTCATGGCCCAGTCCGGTTTTATTTTCTATAAAAAACATATATATATATATATATTTATATTTACTTATTTGCTGGTATTTAATTCTGGAAAAAAATATATATTCACTTTGAGAAAATTATGGTCACTCTAATTCTGGTATTTTAAGAAAAATATAAATATATGTACTTTGATAAATAATTAAGTTATGTCTTGGAAAAACTATTATTATTTGGAAAAAAATATGTACAATGGAAATTTTTTCTAGAAAATTTATATATATGTTATTCTTCCTGGAAAATAATGGTAACTGGTTACCTTCTGGAAAATATGTATTTATGGTATACAAAAGTAATAGTTTTGAAAATATATAATTACTTTGATATATAATTGTTTGGAAAAGTATTTTGCCTTTGGAAAATATATATAGGTATATTTATTAATTCATATTTATTTTCAGAAAATAATTTTGTATGATTAATTTTTCTGGAAATATAGTTTACTAAAGATAATAATATTTAGAAATTATATTTTGGCAAGTAATATATTCTATGGAAATAATTTTGGGAAAAATACATATATATGATATAATTCCAGAAAAATTATGTTGTTTATTAATTTGGAAAAAGTATATTATTTTATGAAATATTTTGATTTAATAGCTTTGAAAATATATTTTTGGAACCATACATACATACAAAATATGTTCGGAAAAAGGTTTAATTATGGTAAAAGATAATTTTATAAGGATGATGACGTATAACCGGGGATGTTTACAGATTATGGCATCATAGCATACCGATTATGTGCATTTATCTGAGCATGTTGTTTTGTTGTATAGGTTTTGATATCAGGCAGTTTCCCGAGGAGCCGGCTTTGGACCGGTCATTGTCTTCAGAGTTGAGTAATCGGCTAAGGTGAGGATGAATTTCCTTCGATATGTGCCTATATTACTCAGTTGTGTGTTTGATGATTGTTGCACTGTTGAGTGTTGCATTTGCTGTGGTTTGTTTCGGGAAGTTTATCCTAGTGCCTTGATTGATTTTGGGATGTTTATCCCCGTGCATTGAGTTTTGGGATGTTTATCTCTGTGTCTTTTTGGTATAAAGAATAATGGATTAAATAATAATTCATGATAAGGATGTCGATCCTTGGTTTTGGATTGGGATGTCTATCCCGGTGTTTTGGTTAGGGATGTTAATCCCTGAGATTTGGTTTTTGGATGATGATGATATAATTGTCATGTGGTAAGTAGAGGTACGACCAGATGATTAGAGACTATTTTGTGGTGGCCATGATCTGGGTTACTTGTGATGGGCATGTTGATGCCGGTTTGATTGGGATGTTGATCCCTGAGATTTGTTATTGGGATGTTGATCCCGGGTTCTTTTTTATCTGGCACCAGGAACAGGTTGATAACCTGGTACGACCCTAGCTTTTCCGTGACAGGGCCCGGAAAGATAAAATTGGAAATTGGATTTTTGTTTAAGTCTTTTTGGTCTTAGACCAGTTTTGGGTCGAGTCTTTTGGATTGGTATATTATGGCTGTTATGCCTGTTTTCGACCTTGAGTATATTATAGTGTTGCATATTGATTGTCTATCCATGGTTGGTGGGCACTTCGGACTCACCCCTCACATGCGGGCTTTCATCCTGTAGGTTGAGTTATTTGTGGTTCAGGTATGATGCATTCCAGACAGGTTGCGGCGTTATCCCTCGGACAGGACTCGAATCCATTAGTTTGCATCAGGTTTTGCATATGATGATATTGAGATTAAATGCTTCCGCTGTGCTATATTTTGGGTCCCCGGGCTCGGGTGACGTGTTTTTGATATTGGGCCGATGGGCCGGATTTATGTGACGATGTCCCCGAGATCGGGTGACGTGTATTGATGTTGGGCCGTTGGGCCGTTATTACTGTTATTTACATTATTCGTGCCGCGTGTCGGCACTGTTGTTCGGTAATTGCTGTATGTTGGGTAAATTTGAGTCGGGGTGTTTCAGTTTAGTTGAACGGTGGCTAGTAGTAAACGAACTCCAAATCCTCCTCTTGGTTCAAGACTAATGCTTTATCTAGAGTCAATTGTGAGTTTTTCTCAAGTTTTTCCTAATAAGCTTGGGCGGTGGCTCGTCATTGTTGACGATTAAGAGAACACCAAAAACAGTGGCGATGCTATGCTCTCTATGTGTTTTTTGGGATTTGAGGTCACTTTTCCCTTGAGAAATGATATGACTGAAAGAAAAAAAAACTAGTTCACAAGTAGAGTCTATTTCTCAAACAAGGAGCGATAAAGAATGAACTTAGCCAAAGTACGAAAATTGTGCAAGCATATTCTATCAAGGTCGATGGGTTTTTGAGTGAGACCATTGTGACTCCTCCGGTTACATCTGGGAATATGTATTGGAATGATGCTTCTTTGGGAAGCGGTTAATTTGTCTATCCCGAGAATCATTGAATCACTTGAACTAAGTAAATTCTAACACATATGGGGAAAATGATCAAAAATTGCAGGCCAATGCATTTCAAATGAGACCACAGGGCAATGCTCACGGCACGACTCCCGGTATCCGTCCGGAGCGCGTTCGTCTATTATTAGGTCGTGGGGTGGTGCTCGTAGATTTGTTACTAGATATTTCTGCTTTTGGCAAATCTAATCGTACCACCTCTAATCGTGCATTCATCTTAAATTCAATTTTACATGTCCTTTCATTATGTAAAAATTTATTGTTTGTACGTTAATTTTGTAAAAAAAAAAAAAAGCCACTTTTTCTCGCACCAGTGTCAAAGCTAAATATCAGTCTCCAACTGTGGTGGTTTCTGAAATTTTATGGCTCTAACAAGTGCTTCATAAGCTTGGAATTTCTTCTCCCGTAGTTCCCAAGGAACTCATGATGTACACGGATTTCAGAATATCCAAATATTCTGTTTAATTTTATTCCAGTCTATCTTTATTTTTATTTGTCTATAATTATTTTATTTCTTTATTTTTTATTATGCTTTTTCTGAATATTATTAAAAATATTATGATGCTTCAAATTTGATTTTTTAACACAATGAATTTGTAGCAAAATAAATACTTAGGTACCTGTAAAAATAAAATTACATCAAAATAAAAATATTAATAGAATTACAAAGCATCATAATAGAAATCTAACACAAAAAATATTCCGAGATAAATAGTATGAGGTAATCCATAGATAAATGTATGTTTTCAACAAGAAGAAAAATATTTTGGATATTAATGACTAACTCCAAAATTTAATTTCTAAGATTGAAATTCGGGTGCGAAGACGTCGTTTTCTGATGCACCAAGCACAAGAGGAGTACTTCAAGATTCAATCACAAATGCTTGCTCAAAGATGTACAAGAAGAATGACTTTGCTCAAGCTTGGAACAATCAAGAATTGCAAGAAGATAGGATGATCAAGCTTGGAGAGGAGTACAAGAAGGAGCCAACATGTGTTTCAATTATTGGAGGCTTGTTGGTGCCAATTGGTTCACTAGTGGTGCGATCTGGTGCAAATTGGCACGCCAAGAAACTTGTCTGGCGCACCCACAGGCTAGCTAACCATGGAACTTTTTACCTGAGTGGAGGTTCCTGATGTGTGTAGTCTTATAAAATAATTCATATCTAGAGATCTAAAAGTCAGATTGCTGAAATCTTGGACTCTCTGGAAAGCTTAGAGCGAGATTTAAAACTTTGTTGTTGAGCTCAGAAGCTGAATCAGTCGTTTTCATAATTTAAAATCCAGTAGAATTCGACTCATAGATTCTGTAACAGCCCGGGTAAAAATTTGGAATTTCACCGGGACTGTAAAAGTCCTTTTACAGTGATTTACCTTTGAATTAATCTTGAGTAATTAATTCAAGGTAAATCGGGCATCATTTTTTTTTAACCGAGGTTTTTCCCGCGCTCGGGATTTTTCTGTGGATTTTACGGACCAAAGTTGGTATTTTTCGGGTCCCGGAATCCTCAGAAAAATCACACCGGAAAAAAACTAAGGGGGTATGCAGTTATTTTCTGGTCCGGTCTGGACACGACCCTACATTATTGAGCCACCTCAATAATGCAAGGCATCGTCTTTCTTTTTCTTCCTGTGTCACCCGTGTTCTCCTGCCTTATCAGTATACCACTTTTTCTTCTTCCTGCAACACACATCAAACACATTACCACTCTTCTTTTCTTCTACAGAAACACCATACCCAGCTTTTCCCTTCCATTCTCGTTACCTGCAAAACCAAGGAAGAAAAAAAAAAGAGAGGATATACAAAAAAAAAAAGAAGAAACAGAAAAGAAAAGTAAAAAAAAAAAAGATAACAACACACCACCCGACACCAACCACCACCACACAAGCCTCCACCATCTGCCGCCTCACCTCCTCGTGCTCGCGCCGCCCTCCGTCGCCAAGCCAGTCATGCCGCCGCTTGGACGAGACGACTGAGGTGCCGAGCCGACGGATCTGCCACCACCTCCACCGATCCACTGCCTTCACTAGCCGAGACCACCATCGCACTGCCCGACGAGCTCCCTCCTCTCTTCCTCGTCGTCCCGTGGAGACCAGTCGACGAGCCGCCAGACCTGACGAGCAGAGCCGCCAGATCCACCGTCACTTCCCCTCGCGTTTCCTCTCCGTCTTCGTGCCGACCAGTTGGGGTCTGCTCCCTGTCTGTGCCAGTTATTACGTGGAGGTACCAGGGCGGGATCCACGGGCTAGCTAGCTTGACTACCTGGCGACGACCACCATTTAACTTGTGATAGGGGCCCTGATAATAAAATTGGAATAGCATGTCTAGAATCAGAAGTGTTTATTTAAGGTTCGTGAGAACCTTAGTTAATTGTTGGTGATGTGACTTGGAAATTAACGGTTGCTTGTATATGTATATTTGCTTATGGGTTTTACCCAGTGAGCACTTCGGACTCACCCCTCACCTGCGGACTTTCATCCCTTAGGTTGAGTTATTTGTGGTTCAGGTATGATGCATTCCAGACAGGCTGCAGCGTTATCCCTTGAACAGGACTCGGATCCATTAGTTTGCATCAGGTTTTGCATATGATGATATTGAGATTAAATTGCTTCCGTTGTGCTATGTGTTGGGTCCCCGGGTTCGGGTGACGTGTTTTTTTGATATTGGGCCGATGGGCCAGATTTATGTGTCGATGTCCCCGAGATCGGGTGACGTGTATTGATGTTGGGCCGTTATTACTGTTATTTACATTGTTTGTGCCACGTGTCGGACTGTTGTCCGGTAAATACTGTGAGTCGGGTAAAATTAGGTCGGGGTGTTTCATTTTGGTAGCGGAGTGGGCGGTAGGTCCTTGGGTGATTGTTTTGCTTATTTGCTGTGCATAGCTCGCTCCACATGTTTATTATTTTGCATTTATGTCATTTGGTTAGTACATGATGGATCCAGTCGAGGGACGCCAGCTTGCCACATAACATTCACATAAGAGGTAATTGATGCCATAAACATGCAGAAACATAAATATTATTAATATTACTAATATTAATATTACATTATCATTATTATTTAAAATATTCTTCTTCTTGGTACAACGTTGACCCTAAAACTATTGGGGTCATTGGTAATGTTGACCATGATGCTATCATTCCACGAGAACCACATGCCGCCCGTGTTGTTCTGGCCAGGAAGGTCGAACCGGTTTGCTGGAGGAAACCGGAGTGGGATGACAACGTGATTGTCTTCAGGCTGCCACTGGGTCTCCGTGAGCAGAACCATGTTGGGCTTGTGCTGGTTCTTTAGGTCCCTCAGGGTACGCGAAAACTCCTGGGAACGCCTAGCGGTTCCTCTGCAGTTCCACACCAGCAGTCGGGCCTTTGGCCAAGTTGGGGGTAACTGAGTTACTCTGGGCATGCTCTGGGTAGTCATCGAAAGCTGGTAGTAGGTGCCTTGGCCCAGGAATTGGCAAGTGGGCTCTAGGTTGAATTCCTGAAGTCTTTCATAAATGAAAAACATGACGGAATTGGCCGAGCCGTTGAAGGAGGTTCTCAGAGTGCATGAATCCTCCAGGAAGAACGTCTCTTCTATGGGAGTGACAAAGAACCTCGACGAGTAGAGTTCGTTGACAAAGACCAGACGAGGCATCCTGCTGAGCTCGTTCGGTAGTTTGTTTGGACGTTCGTTGATCAGGCTGTAGGCCAGCCGGTTTCTTCTGCCTAGGGAGGCACCTTCGACGAAGAAGACAGATGATGGAGCAGGCATCGTGTTCTGGACGCATTGGTGTTTTGTTTTTTTGAGTATTGTGGTTTCTTTTGCCTTAACATTTTGTTTGCTTTAAGATGTTTTATGGTTTCGCTTTCCACCGTTTAGCCTTTTATAGAAAAAAAAAGAGATTTTCTGTTTTTCAAGGTATAGCCCCCACATGTTTACGGAAAGTTTTAAATATTTTTCGGTGATGGGAAAAGCAGATTCCCTTCATAAAACTCCAAACCGTTTTCATTCTGCAAGGTGTTGCTTTTTGAAAATTTTGTCGTTGCCTCATTTATTACTTCATTACTTTATATGTTTTTCGGGCTACAAATGCAAGTATTTTTCAGCTCTTTTCCATCTCACAATTTTCTTTCGCTCTGGCTATCTTGGCGTTTCTTTTATGGTTTTTTCTATATTTTCTACATCTTTTTATCACATGCATCATTGACCGTTGTGGCTAGACTGATGGGACCATACCTCGAGTAGAGTGCATGTGCGACAAGGTTACACCTGTTTGGACGTCATGGAGGGATACGATATCTGAAAGACGTTTTTGGCTCATGCGGAGTTTGTGGACAAGTGGATGTTGTTTCTTTCGAGGGACACAGGATGTGCTCGTGATCATCGCCTTGCGAGTTAACGGATGTCTTTTTCATGAGGGAAACCGACATCACCGTTAGCTGTGCATGTCACGTTTCTCGGGATCGAGGATGTTTACGACCGATCTAGAGCGCCGAACATGAAAACATGTTTTGTTTTAACTTCTTTATGTTTTGGTTTTGTTAAACAAGTTTTGTTTTTAATTTCTTTATGTTTGACTTTACATCCTTATTGTTGATTTTTGTTCTGCTTTAGATGTTGATTTTCTTTAAACATGAGATTTTCATAAGTAAAAAGAGTTTTATTTTGAAAAAAAAAAAGCTTGTTTTATTTCTTTCCTAACGTTTATACAATGGAGAAGAAGTACTCTATTGAGTTACATGCTTCTCTAGGTCCTTTACAAGCTTTTGTATGTTTTTCATGTGAGGGAAGAGTTCCGCGAACGCCAGCTCGATCTGCATCACCGCCGAGCTGACCTTCCTCAGTGAGACATTTAGCTGCATTAGTGTCTGCTGTGGAGTGGTGCTTTCAGCCATTGCCTTGCCCTTCCTATCCTCAACTTTCTTGTTGGCACGCTTCTCTCGCCGTCTTAGGGAGACCACCATATCTTGCTTCAGACTGATGATGTTGGTCTTTAACCGCTTCTTGGGATGTTCTTCATCGGAGCTTGTCGGGAAAGCAGTACCACCGATATAGCTATTATCCTCGGAGTCTGAGGTGGTTCTTGTTCTTAGTGGAGAGTCCATGGCTGAGAGTGAGTTCTCAGTTATGAGGTTTGGTATTTATAAGCGGATGAGATGTCCCTTAAGGGTATAAGTGGTATCTCGCGTTGAGTTTGGACACCTGGTAGAGTGTACCAGAACCTTATCATGGTAGGACCCACGGATAAGACAAGGAATTTTAGGGACGAAATTCTTTTTAAGGTGGGTAGAATGTAATAGCTCGGGTAAAAATTTGGATCTTTATTGGGACTGTAAAAGTCTTTTTACAGTGATTTACCTTTGAATTTTTCTTGGGTAATTAATTCAAGGTAAATCGGGTGTCGTTTTTTGTAACCGAGGTTTTTCCCGCGCTCAGAATTTTTCTGTGGAATTTACGGACCAAAGTTGGTATTTTTCGGGTCCCGGAATCCTCTGAAAAATCACACCGGAAAATAACTAAGGAGGTATGCAGTTATTTTCTGGTCCGGTTTGGACACGACCCTGCATTATTGAGCCGCCTCAATAATGCAAGGCAACGCCTTTCTTTTTCTTCCTGTGTCACCCGTGTTCTCCTGCCTTATCAGTATACCACCTTTTCTTCTTCCTGCAACAGACATCAAACACATTACCACTCTTCTTTTCTTCTGCAGAAACACCATACCCAGCTTTTCCCTTCCATTCTCGTTACCTGCAAAACCAAGGAAGAAAAAAAAAGGAGAGGATATACAAAAAAAAAAAAAGAAATAGAAAAGAAAAGTTAAAAAAAAAAAAGAGATAACAACACACCACCCGACACCAACCACCACCACACAAGCCTCCACCATCTGCCGCCTCTCCTCCTCGTGCTTGCGCCGCCCTCCGTCGCCAAGCCAACCATGCCGCCGCTTGGACGAGACGAACGACGTGCCGAGCCAATGGATCTGCCACCACCTCCACTGATCCACCGCCTTCACCAACCGAGACCACCATCGCGCTGCCCGACGACCGCCCTCCTCTCTTCCTCGCCGTCCAGTGGAGACCAGTCGACGAGCCACCAGACCTGACGTGCAGAGCCGCCGGATCCACTGTCTCTTCCCATAACGTTTCCTCTCCGTCGCCGCGCCGACCAGATGCAGCCTCCACCGTCGCCTCCTCGCCTGCACACGACGCCGCCACGTCTCGCCCCGTCAGCTGTGCCGCCACGTCTCGCCCCCGTCAGCTGTGCCGCCATCGCCTCCGTTCCCATGCTGCCGTCGTTGCAGCTCACATCGAGGTGAGCAGTGGCTCGGGTTGCAGACCACACACGGGTCGACCCATTTGTTGCGGGTTTGACCCGATCTCGCTTTGGGTTGACCCGGTTGTTGTGGGACTTGGGCTTGAGGTGCTGGGCTGGATTAATGACATGGGTTTGGGCTTTCACAGCTGGGCCTTTGTCTGAGTTTGGTTCTGGGTTAGCCCAGAAATATTATGGGCTGGCCCAGTCTGTTATTAATAATAAAAAAATAAAAAAATATATCTGGGAAAAAATAATATGGCTGATAAATTATATTTTTTGGAAAAGTAATAATAAATTAAATGATTATATTTTCTAGAAAGGAACTAAAAATATCATATGATTTATATCCTTAAAAAAAATAAATATATGGTAAATACCGTTGATATATATATTATGGATATAAATGGTGAAATATATATATATGGGATATGACTATTTTTGGAAAATTAAGGTAATTATGTTATGGTTATTTTATTAATATGGTAAGTATGAGTTATAGTATTTTGGAAATATATATATATGAAGTATATGAATATGTTTTACTGGAAAAAAATAAAATGATATCACTAACATTATTTTGAGAAAATGTAGTTATAATATGAATTTTCTTTGAAAAATTATTATAAGAGTAAATAATTTTAGAAAGGGGTATACATGCTATGAAAATATTTTGGAAATAAATATGGTAGTGTATATTCTAGGGAATATTTCACTAAGTATATATAATAATATCTTTTTGGAAAAAAATAAATAATAATATTTGGTAATTATATTTTGGCAAGTATAATAATTTTATAGAGATGATAACGTATAACCGAGTGGGGGTTTAATTTACAATTTATGGCATCATGGCATACCGATTATGTGCATCTTATGTGTGCATTTGTTATTTGTTATATAGGAGTCGATATCGAGCAGATCCTGTGGAACCGACTTTGGAACCTTTTGAGGATTCCTAAACCTGATAATCGGCTAAGGTGAGGATAAGTAAATATTTATATACTGCCGTGATATCAAGTTGCTGTTTGTTACTATGTGTGATATTTGCTGGTATGATACTTTGTGGCTGTGAATGATTTGTTGTGAGATGAATTAAGTTGATAATTGTTGTCGTTGATGTTGTTGAAATTAATGCTACTGTTGATGTTATTGATGATGTTGGAATTGTTGGTATAAGTAAGTTTATTACTGTTGTTGTTGACTGTGAGAATTGTGTGAGTTGAGTACCGGGGGTACAATTATGTGATGACAGTTTGGTTAAGTTATTATCCAAAAGAGCGAAGAGGTCGTGAGCCTGCTCGGGATAATGAATATGGGTCACTTAATAGTAATGTGGAACAAGTTGAGGAAAAAGAAATAATAAAATGGAAACACTTAGACATCTAGTAAGTCACGGTTAAATGTTGGAACAGCCAGATGGTAGTCTTTTGCTTTATGGTGCTAGGGGAGAGTGTGCTTGGGGTCTGCTCCCTGTCTGTACCAATTATTATTTTAGGCGCTGGGGGAGAGTGTGCTTGGGGTCTGCTCCCTGTCTGTGCCAGTTATTACGTGGAGGTACCAGGGCGGGGTCCACGGGCTAGCTAGCTTGACTACCTGGCGACGGCCACTATTTAACTTGTGATAGGGGCCCTGATAATAAAATTGGTATAGTGTATCTAGAATCACAAGTGTGTATTTAAGGTTCGTGAGAACCTTAGTTAATTGTTGGTGATGTGACTTGGAAATTAGCGGTTGCTTGTATATGTGTATTTGCTTATGGGTTTTACCCGGTGAGCACTTCGGACTCACCCCTCACCTGAGGGCTTTCATCCCGTAGGTTGAGTTATTTGTGGTTCAGGTATGATGCATTCCAGACAGGCTGCGGCGTTATCCCTCGGACAGGACTCGGATCCATTAGTTTGCATCAGGTTTTGCATATGATGATATTGAGATTAAATTGCTTCCGATGTGCTATGTTTTGGGTCCCTGGGTTCGGGTGACGTGTTTTTTTTTATATTGGGTCGATGGGCCGGATTTATGTGTCGATGTCCCCGAGATGGGTGACATGTATTGATGTTGGGCCGTTGGGGCCGTTATTGCTGTTACTTACATTGTTTGTGCCACGTGTCGGCACTGTTGTCCGGTAAATACTGTGAGTTGGGTAAAATCAGGTCGGGGTGTTTCAGATTCTGTCCAACAACCAAGGTAACTCTAATCCCTTTTTGAATGTTAATATTATTGATTGCTACTGATTTGATGCTGCTGATGATATGATGATGTGATTTGTGTTGATGAACTATTAGAACTACGTGGCTTTGATCCCGGTCACTCGGGTACGTAGGTAGTCTCTAGTTGCCAATGAGATGCAAGCCAATTCTTCTTCTTTTCCCCTTTCTTATTACTTTTAGTTATTTATTTTGTTGATGTGATTTGTTTCCACACTTGCACACTTACACAAGGTATACTTTTTCTTCTTCAATTACACAAAGTTTCGCCCCAACATGGATGGGTGCCTAACACCTTCCTATCCGTGACGAACCCCCGAATCCAACAATCTCTGGTTCGCTATGATCTATCTCTTAAGATGTTGCCTATGAAAGAGGCCGAAGCCTAATGATTTTTTCCTTGATTTTCCCAAATAAAATCAAGGTGGCGACTCCTTCGATTGTTGGGTTGTTGGTTACGAAGAAAGTGTAAAGGAATAGGTAAGGAGGCCCAATTAATTTTGGGTCGGGTCCTCACACATGCATACCTATTTGATTGTTTGAACATAAAGTATTTGCATCAACTCGGCTGTGAAGCATACAGATTGACCTTGGCATCTAATATTGTTGGTATCGTCCCTGTAAAGACGGTGGCTAGTAGTAAATGAATTTCCAGATCCTCCTCTTGGAATCGAGATTTGTGCTTTATCCGGAGTCATTTATGGGTTTTTCTCAAGTTTTCCCTAATAAACTTGGGTGGCGACTCCTTGTCTGCGGACAATCAAGAGAACACTAAGAACATTGTGTGCCACACATTCCTGTGAGTTTGTCTGGATTTGTGATAATTACTTTCCAAGGAAGGGCTTGATGTTGTGAACAAAGGAAATAAAGTTGAGCGAGAGCGAGCCTCTCATGTCCCGAATAAGAAGCAACATAGTTGAAAAATCAAGCCTATTCTCAAGCAATGAGCGAAATGAACAAACTTGGTTCAAATGCAAATACCGTGCTAGCATATTCTGTCAAGGTCTCAAGGTTTTAAGTGAGACCTATGTGACTCCTCTAGTCGCATCTGGGAATATGTTTGGAATGATGGTTATTCGGGAAGCGGTTATTTCATCTATTCGGGAATCATCGAATCGGTTCTATCCACTTGAATCGAACAAGTTCAAATATTTTTCAGAAAGAATGATAAAAAATTACAGCCCATCAAATTTAGGCCAGGTTCACGGAGCAATATCCTTGCCAACCGAGCAAGGGTGTGGTTCTCACAAGTGGTAGAGGTTCGCAATGGTGGCGTTGCATCGGTAAACTATGAATTGACTTATGTATTAGATTTTGTGCTTACTAAAGGCATACAAGTCTAATTAAAGCTCTAATGTAAAACTACTTTGTGCTAATCTGCACATCTAATATGTATACTTAGTTTAGTTTTTTCTAATATAATCAAATTTAAGATCATGTTCACAACTAGCATAAAATTCCTCCTACGAGAGAATCTACTACTTGGGCAAGACACTACTACTTCTCAACAGTTAGATATTTAATGTTAGTGGTATTAGAAGGGAATGATTAGATAAGCAATGACGTAATTAAAAAACTCCTAAATAATGCGACTAGTAGAATGGATAAGCAATAACGTAGTTAAACAATTCCAAAAATAACACGACTAATCTCTCTTAATTAGTGATTTAAAAGATTTAACTTGCCAATAAAATAAGCACTTTATAAATTAAATCATGGGTAGGAATAATCTCTCTCAATTGAATAGCTGTTTAAGGAGATTTAATTACAAAAAAAAAAGAAACTACCAAAAAAATAACAAAAAAAAGAAATTAACTCATTAAAAAGTAATGGTGCAATATATGGAAAGGCAATCAACTTGCAATAATAAATAAATTGTTTTACAGTATTGAATTAGTGGAATTATTCAACTATATATACATTCAATCAAATATGCATCTTGCGTACCTACCCTTTTCTTTCTTTTCTTTTATGCGACTTTTCTCTTTTAGGTGAATGTCTTTTCTCCTTTACATTTCGAAGTCGAAATGTTTTTAAAACAGTCAAGGAGAAACAAATGATAGATATGGAGAAAATTGAAAAAGAAGATAATGAGTTGATTATTCTCTCAAAGCGAAGGTCTGGCCTGTTCAATGTGGGTTGGTTTATTTGCCACTTCCTCCATTGAATATATGGCTAATCGCTTTTTAGATTGGCAACCACCGACAACAATTAACCAAGCTTAGTCTACTATCAAGGCCCATCACAAAGTAAGGTCCAATGACTCTTAGCAAACAATACAATGAGTTGGTTGTGTTGGTTGATAGTCTTGAAGATGAGAAGGAGAAGACTTGGAAGGAAAGCTCAAAAGGAAAAAGAACTATGCATGATGAAATATATGTCTATCGACTCTTTTGGTGAATGATAAAGTTTTAATTTCATGTCAATTTATTCTCCTTTTTTCCAACAATTTGTCTTAATAATTTCCCATGTATCAATTGAAAATCTGTGGTAGAAGTCAATTGTGAATTTGTAACTCTTTGAAATCTACTTAATATGAAAGGGTATAAATGGAAAATTATCATGTTTTAGTCTCTATATATTTCTAAACAGCTGATGACTAAATCACTTTACAATAACTTTCTTCAATTGTCCGATAATTACTCTTAAGGTCATAAACCATGACAACATGAACTTTTGTGTAGGGCCAGTAGGATAAAAGTTGTTTTTTATTACAATTCAAACCATGACAATAGCTTTGCCTATTAATTAATCAATTAATACTAATTACTCATATATTTACCAAACAAAGACACATGCATATAAAGGATTTAGTTTTGGAAGATTTACTTCTATACATTCATCTACCAAAAAACGAAAACATATTCATAGAAAGGATTTACTTTCCTTAGATAGAGGATTTAGTTTCCTATTTATTATATTTATTTTGCTTCTCCGTCCACTTGATAATTATCCTATCAGTGAAAAAGTAGGTTGAAAATAAGCATTATTAAACAACTCCTAAACAAATCTAGGCCAGATTTATGCCTTATATGAGGTTGTCTAACATAGAAAACCATGGTATATATAGATTTTCAAGAAAATTTTGAAAGTGATTAAGGAGATTTAAATAGCCAAAAAAAAACAATTAACTCTTCAGAAATCAATCCAGTAACTCATGGAAAGAAAAACAACTTGCAAAAATAAATAAATCATTTTACACTAGAGTTATTCAGCTATATATACTATTCAACTATAATTCAACACAACAACATCCAATTAAGCTTTTTTTTTCTTTTGCCCTATTTTTCTCATGTAAGGTCTAAATTCTCCTTTGCACTTTTCCAATATGGCGGGAAGACAAACTGAAACACCCCGACCCGTATTTACCGTACACAGTAAACACGTGCCGGAACTGTGATGACCCAATCAAAACAAGCCCAGCATACAGTGTGTACAACAGTAACTCGGGCTCAACAGCCCAGAAGTAAAAACGTTAATAACAACATGATCGGCTCAATGGCCCAACAATAACAAAATAATGCACAGCGGAAGACTTAATAACTCACAAAACACTGTATGCGACATAGATGCAAACTATGGATCCGAGCCCTGTCCAAGGGATAGCGCCGCAGCCTGTCTGGAATGCACCAAACCTGTACAACAAATAACTCATCCTACGGGATGAAAGCCCGCAGGTGAGGGGTGAGTCTGAAGTGCTCACCGATGAAGGAAAGACAATCAATATGCAACTATAATTACTCAAGTCAAAAAACAGGCACAACAGCCAAACCAAAAGACTCGACCCAAAACCGGTCCAAAACCGAAAGACTCAAATAAAATCCAATTTCCAATTTTAACTTTCCCGGGCCCCGTCACGGATAAGCTAGAGGTCAAACCTGGTTGTTAACACATTCCAGGTGCCAAACCAAATCCAGAGAACCCAGGGATCGACATCCCAAAAATACGAACCCAGGGATAGACATCCCAAAAATAATCACGGGATAGACATCCCAAGCATAGACATGCTTATAACAAGAACCCAGGTCACGGCCACCACGAAACAGTCTTAAACCATCGAGTCGTACCACTACCTATCACGTGACATTTATATTATCGTCATCAAAATCAAATCGTAGGGATCGACATCCCTAACCAAAATACCGGGATAGACATCCCTATCCAAATCAAGGATCAACATCCTTATCTCAAATTATTAATTAATTCCATTATACTTATTCCAAAAGACACGAAAATAAATATTCAAACCCAATCAAGATACTGGGATAAACATCCCGACAACAATCAAGACCATGGGATTAACATCCCGAGACAAACCACAACAAACACAATACTCAACAATGCAATAATCCACAAAACAAAATAACCGAGTAATACAGGCACATATTGAAGGGCGAGCACAGCTGCAGCCGCGGTGGACGATGGCGACTCCATGGGCTGCGGAACGGCGGCGCTGCGTCGTCGGCGTGAGGCAGCAGGCGTGAGGGAGCTGGATCCGCGGGTCGCGCGGCGGGTCATCGGCGCGTCACGGCGCTACGATGGACGGAACGACTCGGGGGCGACGGCAACAGGACGGCGACAGGATGGCGAGCACGGTGGTGGCGGCGGTGGCATGAGACTCGGCCCGGAGCGTCTCGAGGTGAACAGTTGTCGGGGGAGAGGAGAAGGTGACGACTGTTCATTCCATAATTCCGATTTTTCCTTCTTTTCTGTATTTTCTGTATTTTTTTCTTCTGATTTTCTTCTTCATTTCATTTTTCCAAATTTCTTTTTTTTCTTTTTTTTTTCTTTCATTTTTTCTTTTTTCCACTCCCTCTCTGTTTCTTTTTTTTTCTATTTCTTTTTTTTTCTTTTTTTTTTCTTTTATTTATTTCTTTTCTTTTTTTTCCTTTTCTTCTTTTTTTTTCTCTCTTTTTCTTTTCTGTCTTTTTCTCTTCTTCCCCTCTTCCTCCCCTTCTCCTGGTTTCTCTTCACGGTTATAAAGATGGAAACTAAACTGTTCAGCCTGTGACTCATTAATAATGCAGCTTGTCTGCATTATTAAGCGAGTCTAGTCTGGAACAGAAAATAACTGATAGCCCCACATTTATTTTCCAGTGTGATTTTTCCGAGAAATTTCGAAACCCGAAAAATACCAACTTAGGCCCGAAAAATCCACGGGAAAATCACGAGCGTGGGAAAACTCTCGGTTTTGAAAAACGACTCCCGTTTTACCTTGAATTAATTACCCAAGATTAATTCAACAGTAAATCACGGTAAAAAGACTTTTACAGTCCGGTAAAAATAAAAAATTTTACCCGGGCTGTTACAGTCTACCCACCTTAAAAAGAATTTCGTCCCCGAAATTCCGTCTTATCCGTGGGTCCTACCACGGTAAGCTTCTGGCACACTCTGCCAGGTGTCCAACCTCAACCCGAGATACCGCTTATACCCTTAAGCGACATCTCGTCCTCTATAAGAACCAACCCTCAGGACTGGCATACTCACACATAGTCATGGACTCTCCACTGAGATCAAGGACTACCTCAGACTCCGAGAACGACAGCTACATCGGCGGCACTGCTTTCCCGACAAGCTCCGATGAAGAACCTCCCAAGAAACGGTTCAAAACCAACATCATCGGCCTGAAGTAGCACATGGTGGTCTCTAGCAGACGGCGTAAGAAACGTGCTCCCAAGAAAGCTGAGGATAAGAAGGGCAAGGCGATAGCTGAAAGCAGCACTCCGCAGCAGACGCTGAAGCAGCTGAACGTCTCTCTGAAGAAGATCAGCTCGGCAGTGTTGCAGATAAAACTGGCGTGCGCGGAGCTCTTCCCTCACATGAAGAACGTGCAAAACCTTGTAAAAGACTTAGAGAAGCAATTAACTCCATAGAGTACTTCTTCTCCTGTTGTAAAACTATTATAAAATAAATAAGATAAGCTTTCTTTTAAAATCAAAATCTCTTATGTTTCGATATTTCCTGTTAAACAGAAAATCAAAATATCTCAAAGCAAAACAAAAATTAGCAATAAAAATATAAAATCAAACATAAAGAAATCAAAAATAAAACTCGTTTAACAAAATCAAAACAAAAAGAAATTAAAACAAAACATGTTTCCGCGCTCGGCACTCTAGATCGATCGTAACCATCCTCGATCCCGAGAAACGTAACGTACGCAGCTAACGGTGACGATCACGAGAGCGTCCTGTGTCCCTCGAAATACCCACTTGTTCACAAATTCCGCATGAGCCAAAAATGTCTGTCAGGTCTCGTATCTCTCCACGATGTCCGAACAGCTGTGACCTTGTCGCACATGCACTCTACTCGAGGTATGGTCCCATCAGTCCAGCCTCAACGGTCACGAATGCATGTGATAAAAGATGTAGAAAAATATAGTAAAGCCATGAAAAGAAAAGACAAAGTAGCCAGAGCGAATGAAATTCATGAGATGGAAAGAGGCTGAAAAACTCTGGCATGGGTAGCCTGAAAAACATATAAAGTAACAAAGTAATAAATGAGGCAACGAAAAATTTTCAAAAGTAAATCTTGAAAATCGAAAACAGTAAACACGCTCCCCATAAGAGTATAAAAGACGGAGCGGTGAGGTGTAAATCATCAAAAGCATTCTAAAGCAACAAACGCTCAGAAAAAAGAAACAAAACCACAACGCTCAAAAGAAAACAAAATCCCCACACGTCCAAACACGATGCTGCTCCATCTTCCGTTTTCTTCGTCGAAGGTGCCAATCTAGGCAGAAGGAACCGTCTGGCCTACAGCATGGTCAACGAGCGTCCCGAAGAACTACCGAACGAGCTCGGCAGGATGCCGCTTCTGGTCTACGTCGACGAACTCTACTCATCGCGGTTCTTCATCACTTCCATGGAAGAGGTGTTCTTCCTAGAGGACCGCGGCACTCTGAGGACCTCCTACTATGGATCGGCCAACTCCATCATGTTCTTCATCTCCGAAAGGCTTCAGAAGTTTAACCTGGAGTCCACTTGCCACTTCCTGGAGCAAGGTACCTACTACCAGCTCTCGATGACGGCCCAAAGCATGCCCAGAGTCACTCGTCTGCCCGTAACTTGGCCAAAGGCCCGACTGCTGGTGTGGAACTGCAGAGGAGTCACAAGGCGTTCCCAGGAGTTCTCACATACTCTGAGGGACTTGAAGAACCAATACAAACCAAACATGGTTCTTCTGACGGAGACCCAGTGGCAGCCTCAAGACGATCACGGTCTCATCCCGCTCCGGTTCCATCAAGCAAACCGGTTCGAGCTTCCAGGTCAGAACAACGCGGGTGGAATGTGGTTCTCGTGGAGCGACAGCATCCAAGTCAACATCAACAACGACCACACTAGCTTCAGGGTCAACGTCGTTCCAAGATGATAAATGTATTTCTTTTTTTATAAAAAAAATTATCAATGTAATGTTTCTGTTGTAATCAAATATTAGTATTATTAATAATATTTATATTTCCGCTTATTTATGGCATCAATACCTCTTATGTGTATGTTCTGCGACAGTTGGCGTCCCTTGACTGGATCCATAATGCACTAACTAAAATGATATAAAATAATAAACAAATGGAGCGAACTATGCAAACAAGAACAACAACTCACAAAGACTTCCCAACAAGACCTAACGCCCGCTCCGCCACCAAAATGAAACGCCCCGACCCGTATTTACCGTACACAATAAACACGTGCCGGAACTGTGATGATCCAATCAAAACAAGCCCAACATACAGTGTGTACAACAGTAACTCGGGCTCAACAGCCCAGAAGTAAAAACGTCAATAACAACTTGATCGGCCCAATGGCCCAACAATAACAAAATAATGCACAGCAGAAGACTTAATAACTCACAAAACACTGTATGCCACATAGATGCAAACTATGGATCCGAGCCCTGTCCAAGGGATAACGCCGTAGCCTGTCTGGAACGCACCAAACCTGTACAACAAATAACTCATCCTACGGGATGAAAGCCCGCAGGTGAGGGGTGAGTCCGAAGTGCTCACCGACGAAGGAAAGACAATCAATATGCAACTATAATTACTCAAGTCAAAGAACAGGCACAACAGCCAAACCAAAAGACTCGACCCAAAACCGGTCCAAAACCGAAAAGACTCAAATAAAATCCAATTTCCAATTTTATCTTTCCCGGGCCCCGTCACGGATAAGCTAGAGGTCAAACCTGGTTGTCAACACATTCCGGGTGCCAGAACAAATCCAGAGAACCCAGGGATCGACATCCCAAAAATACGAACCCAGGGATAGACATCCCAAAAATAATCACGGGATAGACATCCCAAGCATTGACATGCTTATATCAAGAACCCAGGTCACGGCCACCACGAAACAGTCTTAAACCATCGAGTCGTACCACTACCTATCACGTGACATTTATACTATCGTCATCAAAATCATATCGTAGGGATCGACATCCCTAACCAAAATACCGGGATAGACATCCCTATCCAAATCAAGGATCGACATGCTTATCTCAAATTATTAATTAATTCCATTATACTTATTCCAAAAGACACGAAAATAAATATTCAAACCCAATCAAAATACTGGGATAAACATCCCGACAACAATCAAGACCATGGGATTAACATCCCGAGACAAACCACAACAAACACAATACTCAACAATGCAATAATCTTCAAAACAAAATAACCGAGTAATACAGGCACATATTGAAGGAAATCCATCCTCACCTTGGCCGATTACTCAACTCCGGAAATAATGACCGGTCCGACGCCGGCTCCTCGGGAAACTGCCCGATATCCAAACCTATCCAACAAAACAACATATACAGATAAATGCACATAATCGGTATACTATGATGCCAATACTGCGAAATACCCATCCCGGTTCTTATCCTTTATTATTATCTTTTACCGAAAATATTTTACCGTACGTATTTCCGAATATAATTTCGGTACCATACTTTAATTAAAACTCTTTTCAAAATATTTCCATGAATAACTATAATTTTCCAAAATTATAATCTCCTTAATCCTCCAGAAAAATAATAACTTAATTATAATTTCCAGAAAATATATATAGTATTTATCTTTTTCTAAATATATATAATAATATTTTCCAACACAAAATATAATTACCTTTACTTTCAAAGTACATATACATATATATATAATTTCCACAACCATAATTTTCTAGGGAAAACAATATATATAAATTTCCAAAAATTATTTCATGTTATTTATATATTTTTCCAAATAATATTAGTTTTTCTCCAAAACATAACTTAATTATTTATCAAAGTATATATATTTATATTTTCCTAAAAATAACAGAATTAAATTGGCAATAATTTTTTCAAAGTAAATATATAATTTTATTCCAAAATTATATACCAAATTAATTAATAAATACATATATATATTATTTCTTTTTTTTTACTGGACTGGGCCCGAAATCCAGCCCAGAATCCAAGCCCAAGGACAGGCCCAGGAGCCAGGCCTAGGCAGACCAGCAGCAGGCCCGCGCGCAGCCTGTAGCCCGCCAGCCCAAGCCCAAGCTATCATCAACCCAAACACACGACCCGTTACACGAAGCGGATCCTAGCAAAATCGGGTCCTACCTCCGTGTTGCAGCGGCTGGCGACGACGGCAGCGAGCGCGGGAGGAAGGGCGAGCACAGCTGCAGCCGCGGTGGACGATGGCGACTCCACGGGCAGCGGAACGGCGGCGCTGCGTCGTCGGCGTGAGGCGGTAGACGTGGGGGAGCTGGATCCGCGGGTCGCGCGGCGGGTCATCGGCGCGTGACGGCGCTACGATGGACGGAACGACTCGGGGGCGACGGCAACAGGACGACGAGCACGGTGGTGGCGGCGGTGGCACGAGACTCGGCCCGGAGCGTCTCGAGGTGAACAGTTGTCGGGGGAGAGGAGAAGGTGACGACTGTTCATTCCATAATTCCGATTTTTCCTTCTTTTCTGTATTTTCTGTATTTTATTCTTCTAATTTTCTTCTTCATTTCATTTTTCCGAATTTCTCTTTTTTTCTTTTTTTTTCTATTTCTATTTTTTTCTGTTTTTTTTTCTTTTATTTATTTCTTTTCTTTTCCTTTTCTTCTTTTTTTTCTCTCTTTTTCTCTTCTTCCCCTCTTCCTCCCCTTCTCCTGGTTTCTCTTCACGGTTATAAAGATGGAAACTAAACTGTTCAGCCTGTGACTCATTAATAATGTAGCTTGTCTGCATTATTAAGCGAGTCCAGTCTGGACCAGAAAATAACTGATACCCCCTTAGTTATTTTCCGGTGTGATTTTTCCGAGAAATTCCGAAACCCGAAAAATACCAACTTAGGCCCGAAAAATCCAAGGGAAAATCACGAGCGCGGGAAAACTCTCGGTTTCGAAAAACGTCTCCCGATTTACCTTGAATTAATTACCCAAGATTAATTCAACAGTAAATCATGATAAAAAGACTTTTACAATCCGGTAAAAATCAAAAAATTTACCCGGGCTGTTACACAAGCTAAAGGAAAACAAAAAAAAAAGATATGAAGGAAATCAATAAAAAGGACAATAAGTTGATTACTTTTTCAAAATGCATGTTTGGCATTTATAAGAAGGCTTGGGAGCTCTCGACACTAAGAGGGGCTGAAGTTGGCTGTTGGTAATCTCTTTTCATTTGCCCCACTTCTTCTATTGAATTTATTGCTGACAACTTTCTAGAAAGACATCCGCCATCAAGCATCGATCAAGCTCATTCTATTGTCCCAATGTTGATATGATCTCTGATCCGTTCACTTGTAATCCAAATAAAGAGACCAATGATGAAAATTTTTCTCTCCAAATCCCAAAGTATAGGAAAACACCTTGAATGACTAATTAATTATAATCATTAGCCTGGACCATTTCACTTGCTCTTGATTGTCATAATCATGTTTAAGTGATCTCGGATGGACCCAAAAGATTTCCAATAAAATCCGCCTTTAATTATTCTTTCATTTCAATGATAATAATTTATGTTTTTTTTATCGATGTTAACAATTGAAATACTCTATTTCCGATGTACAAAAAAAAATCAATTGAAATAGTGAAGAATAAGAGTGTCATAACTCTATAAGCTTCCCCTATCAAATTAATTAGTCGGAATACATATTTCCACTACTCACCTAATATTGGCACTCTTAACTTTTTTATTGTTTAGTCATCAAATGATACAATTAACCCTAAAAATTTAAAGTAATCTGATCTGGATGACTTTACAAATCTTTCTCTCTTCCTTTGAATCTTTTTTCTCTTTGGCATTATCTCTCTTTCCTTATCCTCTCATCCTTACATCTCCTTTTACAAATATATGGAATTCAGAAGACTACATAACACAAAATCAAGGACAGTACAAAAAAAATTCATGTAAGGATAATGATTTTTTTCCACCTCCTCTTGTTTCTTCTACTTTTTTATAATAATATTTGTGCCTTACTAACAATAATACGAAAAAAAATCATGTAAGGATAATGTTTTTTTCCACTTTCTCTTGTTTATACGATCTTAGATTTTTGTTTTTTGTTCCACGTACACAATCTTTTTAGCTTAGCTCTCACCTTCTTTTAGGTAATAGATTTTTCTCTTATATATTTATAATTTTGTACATATCTTATGGTTACCTTTTGTTTAGGTTGGAGAAACTATTTTATCATTATTTGAATAGTTTGTAGTTTTAAGTATATCTTGATAGTTTTTAGTTGTAACAAATTGCTATAATTTTCTTCTCTAGATTATTAAATTATTCGAGTATGCTTTAATTGGTGGGGTTCTTTATTTACCTTCGGAGTATTTTCTGGAATCTATAAGCCTTTATGTGTGCTATTATAATTTGTTACCAATTGGTAAACAATCTTTTTTTTTTTATGAACTGGTTCGTGAATGATCTATTTTTATTTTTGTCAAGTGCCGTATATATTTTTTATATTAAACTTCTTTTTTTTCACGTATTAGAGCTTGAAAATTGAAAAAATTTGGGTTAAGTAGAAAAAAATAAGATCAGATTATTATATTTGTTGAAACAAGTGATCATCTATCATGGTAAAAAAACAACATAAATAAAATATTAGTAAGTCTACCATAAAGACTCAGAATTATGTCATGATGGATTGTTTGAAAGAAGTTAAATTTTCTTAAGAGGCTTAATCATGTGATGACCAAATAATGGAAAATGGAAGTGTGACTATTTATGGGAGGAGTGTAAATATGGTCCCTAAATTAATGTCAGGTTAATGGTATATTTGGTACCTGTGATATTTCAAATTCGTCAATTCTATACTCCGACTTTTTCTTCCGTCAATTATATACCTTACTTTTGAATTTGTGTCAATTGACAACATTTTGATGACGTGGCATGCTGCCCTTCAATAGTATATAGTGATTTAGTCCCTGAATTTTTAAATTAATCATATAAGTCCCTATTAGTATACAGTCTACCCCATATATTTTTTATTTTCTAAAATTTAATCCATAGTATTATATGTAGTTATTATTTATGCAATATTTGGTTCACAAATTATATTTAATATATAATAATATTTTTATTAAAATACTAAGTATATAATTATTTTTTACAAAGACATAATTGGTTATATTTATAAGTTAATGTTTGTATATTACCCAGTCATAATAATTTTTAAAATTGTATGAGAGGGAAAAATAGTTGCATGTTATCATGAAATTAAGAACTAGCATCTGTGTGATTTGTTTTGTATGAATATAGTGCGATGAAATCACTCCCAATTTGCCAGGAATTTTTCATTTGCAATCCATGATTTAAACTATTTAAGATATGATAAACTCAAGAGGTTCTTAATATTCTTTTTATTGCAAAGGTTACAGAACCTAAAAAAGAGATTGCAGAACATACACAAAGCAAAACAAAACGAAGGACTGGAACTAGAAGCAACGGGAAATACAAGACGGACACAAGATAAAGTACAAGCTAAGAACAGAACTCAAGCAAAAAAAAGCATAAGGGAAACATTTATTCACTTCTTGCAGACATATGCGCCATTCAACTTAAACACAACATTATTGAGGGTTGGTAAGATCTCTCCTCCTCAACCTTTTCATCTTCAGTTTGGATTAGGTTTCCCGAGAGAGTATCTCCTGTATCATGCAGTAAACTCGATAGTGTGAGTCATTGGTCTAGTTGTTGGCATTATAAAATAAAAACATTGTATTGTACTGTTAATGTAGAACTGGGTACTGGCATACTTATCATTAAGGTGGCCTCTCAACATATGTTTTTCACATTAGAATTTTAGGAAGTTATTTATTTCTAAACTTTTTAAAAGGATATTGAGGTTGAAACTACATACACTAACAGCTTGTTTTTCATTTTATCATTTGCTATATACTACAATGAAGCACTTATAAAAAAATACAAGAAAAATTCCAAGAAAGATTTAAGGAAAATACAGGAAAAACATGTCATGTTTATGGGGCCTAGGTAAAGCTGTGTCACAGTCTCATTCAAAATGATCCACACCAGGGGCGGATCCAGAAATAAAATTTAGGGGGAGCCAAATCGTAATTCTATCTACATTAATAGGGACTGAAAGCAAATTTTGGGAGGCCAAATCAAGGATTTGAACCCCTTTTGTCAAGCATGTACAATAACACCATTGCCACTAGACCAATTGCCTAATTAAAAAAAAATATTACCATAATTGTATAAATATGAAATCTATGCCGGGCCTGGCCCCCTTGCTTCCCCTTATATCCGCTCCTGGTCCACACCCATATAAAAAATAATCTTTCATGGTTTTTCCCTTTTTTTGAAAAAATAAATAAGGATTCAGTTTTCCACGATATGGAACGGTCTGAAAAATTTTACTTCCATAACCTATTTCTCAGCTTCTTGAAGACCCTGTCATAACCATATATATGAAGGCGTGAAATACTAGGATGATCCAATCTTTATTTTTCTTTTAGAATCCATCAAGATCTATATATGTACCTTTTTGAACGTAAGCAATGATTTCACTATTGGGCTTATTAAAATCTATGCAACGTTATCAAAGAAGAAATTTTTGGCTTTTATCTTCGTCATTACAATTTTTTATTCCTGAAAGAATTTACTCCCAAGCGGAGTGGAGAGTGGTAACTGGTAAGCGTTAAATCCACGGGTTTTAAAAAATGTGATGCTTTTTTCTGTCAATAAAAAAAATGTGATGCTTGTTTTTCCTTTCTCATATCCAATTATTTTATGATAGATTTACCATCAACGTAAGCTCACTATATAATTAATTAAGTGATAGGAATGGGATCGAACCTCCTGAGTAGAGTTTCCATGAAGTCGAGCTCACGCTGCAATTCCTGTATTTCGGCTTGGATGCGCTGCAAACACAAACGAATGTTGTCAAGGAAAGGAAAGAACATGAACAAAATAGCTAGCTGTAGAATTCTTTCTTATTCTTAATTATATAATATTATTTGTTTAATTTGTGGACCCGAAGCATACCTCAAACCTAGCTAGGATCAACGGCAGTCAAGAATCCCAGCGACGCATGCAGAAAGAGAGGAAACCAAACAATTAGAGATGAATTCCTGTTATATGTATATATGGTAATTAACCAATTATAGTTGGCGACATATATATAGTGTTCATTAATCAAACCTGTCAATCAGGAATTGCAGCTCCCCGCCAGCGTATCGTTGAATGAGAAGCTCCCTTTCCTGTTTCACACAAAAGCTATAAATATATAAAAGCAAGAGCAGTACTTTCACCCATGTCTACACATATATATATCCCAGTCAAAAAAAGAGAAAATAGGCATATATGTAACGGCAGATCAGATCAGAGCTGAGTTGAATTACCGCAGTCTCTTCGTCATCATCATCATGGTCTCTGCATGTCAACAAATTATTTAATCAATTGAGACGCAGGTTACATATATATACTATACATTAACAAGGATGAAATTAATGGTGGCCGGCCGGTTACCTGATAATCTCGTAGCGCACCTGTGGGTTCACAGTCCTGAAGATATAACAGCAGCAGGTTAATTATAATGTGTATACAAGTTGAAAGAAAACACACACACATGTATATAATATATATGCATACATGGTCGCATGCACCTATGTCTGGCAGGAAGGGCAAGAACAAGAGGCATAGCGTAGTCATCGCTTTGGGGTTGCTCTTCCTGGACCTGCTCCTGCTCCTGCTGGGTTCCAACTGGAGCTGCAGTGGCGTCGTTCTCCTTGGTGACGTCGATGCTGCTACTCTTGGCCATTTCGAGAGAAAGAAGAATGGATTGGATCAGAAAGAAAGAAAGAGAAGAGAAGAGAGACTGCAGATTTGTTTATTTGATTTGTGATGTGGGTGGGGAGGGAGGCGGAGGTGTGTTGCATTATATAGGGAGAAGAGAGACTGGGTTTCCTGACAGGTGTGTGTGTTTGGAAAGTTATCCATGTACTTGCCATGCATATGTCCTATTACTACTAAGACTCTGTGTGTGGACAGTTCAGAACTCAAAGTGAGGTTGCCATTTCTGGATCAGTGAGAATCAATTTTGCAAATAAGGGCTTCACCACCAGCCCTTGCTTAACTTCTTAATTAAACGGGGTTTTCGGGGTCTAAATTTTAGATTCTGGTTACCACATTTTAAATAACTTCTTGTAAAAATAGGATACACATATCCCCCTTTTCTAAATTACTTTCTTAGAAATTCTATGCCTTCAAATTTTTCTTACATTTTTAGTAGGACATGTAGTGCATAACTATCCCCAACCGTGTTTGCACTATTTCCCTCCTCTGCTATAATCCATCCAGCTTAACATTTCGTGTTGGATTTAGAACAGCAATCCTGCAGTTGAATGATCAATGAGACTATTTCATTTCTTGCATGTTTAGTGTTCTCTTTTTTCTTTTTTGGAACTGTAAAAGTATAGGCGTTCACTGAAACGCAGTTAAACTAAAAGAAACATACTCAATGTTATTCTTTCTGTAAAAATAGATACTGAAGTCAAGTATTAGGACCACAATCATTGTAGTCCAACAGTTTAAGTAATGAAGCTTTTCATTTTCATGCATCTAGAAAAGAAGAAAAAATATTCATAGTGATTGAGTAGGGCAGAATAAGTACTTATGTTTAAAGAGATGAAAACATAAGCTACCAAAAACTATATTTTCAATGATCATTCAAAACCTTTTTTAAAAAAATGTTAGTGAGCTCTAAAGCTTGAACGACAAAACTTAAATTACAAGGTTGAAATTATAATTATTATTTTTTAACTACAAGAAGAACTTTATTATGATATCAAACACTATAATGTGATTGAGATCAGAAAAAAAAAAAAAAAACACTACAATGTGATTGTACAACATGGAAAAGGTAAAAAATTCAAGGTGAAAAAGCCATCATATATGCTAAGATCGACAATTTTCTTTCCAATTCCTAACATCTTCAGAATTGGAAATAACATAAGAGGCGCAAGTCGGGAATCCTTGCTGCAATGCCTTAATCCGATAAAGTAGCACGGACAAGAATGACGTCCGCAATTCTATAAGATTAGAAGCCTCAAGCCTCGTTGCTGAATATAATTATATTTCTTATTATTATCAGTAACTATTTAACTTTTCATTTATGAGCAACTTAAATTCGACCTTGTAAGAATTGGAAAAAGACATGTGGAAACAACTATAACGCAAAAGAAAAGAAATACAAGTAACTACAGAAAACACGTGGGATTGTCGTGCATGTCTATTAAGAAAACAATAACTCACAACAAGTTGTAACTATAACTATTATTTTGTTGTTATTAAAATATCATGATTGAGGCTTTTTATTGATTATGAAGTAGATTATATATAATTATTTTCATTAAGGTCCTCGACAACAATACTTCTTTTTGGATTAAGCTTGTATGACAAAAATTTTTTTGTAGTGTGTGATAGATCCTATAGATTCTATATCTCGATTTGAATAATAACTAATCATTAAATATTAATAGCTTTCATAACGGAATGCAGGTGTAACAGCCCGGGTAAAATTTTTGATTTTTATCGGGACTGTAAAAGTCTTTTTACCGTGATTTACTGTTGAATTAATCTTGGGTAATTAATTCAAGGTAAATCGAGCGTTGTTTTTCGAAACCGAGAGTTCGCGCTCGTGATTTTTCCGTGGGTTTTTCGGGCCTAAGTTGGTATTTTCTCGAGTCCCAGAATTCTCAGAAAAATCACACCGGAAAAAAACTAAGGGGGTATCAGTTATTTTCTGGTCCGGATCGGACTTGCCTAATAATGCAGACAAGCTGCATTATTAAGGAGTCACATGATGCACAGTAATTCACCGTTTATAAAAAGAAGGAAGCAGGAGAAAAAAAAAAAGAGAGAAAAGAAGAGAAAGGAAAAAAAAAGAGAGAAAAAGAAAAAGAGAGGAAAAGAAAAAAGAGAGGAAAAAAAAGAAAAGAAAAAGGAAAGAAAAGGAAAGAAAAAAAAACTGAAAAATAGAAAAAAAAGAAACAATGAGAGGGAAAAAAAAGAAATGAAAATAAAAAAAAAAAGAAAATCGAAAAATACAGAAAAAAGGAAGGAAAATAGAAAAAAGAAAAAAAATGAAAAAAAGAAGAAAACCCGGAGTGAACAGTCGTCACCCCGGAGCCTCCTCCCTGCCACTGTTCATGTGGTAGCGATCGGCGCCGACCCGAGCCACACCGCCGCCACCATGGCCCTCGCCACGCCGTCGCCGACTGAACCCCGCCTCCCCCGCTCGTTTCCGCCGCCGGACGCTCCTGCTAGACGCGTTGACCCGACGGAGAACCCGCTGATCCGTCTTCCTCCGCGCCCGACGCTTCTGCCGTCGCCGCCGCGCCTTTCCTCCTGCCGTTCCAGCGTCGCTGCCTCACGCCGCGCCTCGTGACATCTTCCCCGCGCTGCGTCGCGCCGCCGACCGCCGCTGGTAGGTGATGACCCGTGTGCTGGTCGGGTTGTGTCCGGGTCGCGACCTCCTGGGTTGCGGGTTGGGTTTTTCTTTTCTGAAAAAAAAATATATGTATAGATATAAATATAATTATCTGCTGGTATTTAATTCTGAAAAAAAATATATTTACATTGAGAAAATATAGTAAGTATGATTTATGGTTTTAGAGGAAAAATATATGTATATATATACCTTGATAATTATGTTTTGTTTTGAAAAAAAATGTTATTATATATATTTAGGAAAAAGATAAACGTTATATATATTTTCTGGAAATTATAAATACGTATTATTTTTCTGGAAATTAAGATAATTAAATTTGGAAATATATATATATGGTACACATGATTTATATTTCTGAAATATATAATTATTTCGATAATGTAATTGTTTGGAAAAGTATTTTATGTTAGAAATATGTATGTGTATTTATGAATTCGTATTTATTTTCAGAAAATAAGTTTATGTGATTATACTTTCTGGAAATGGAGTTTTCTAAAGATAATAATACTTGGAAATTATATTTTGGAAAGTATAATAATTTTTATGGAAATAACTTTGGGATAAATATATATAAGTTATAATTCCTAGGAAAATTATGGTAACTATTATTTTGGAAAAGTATATTATCTTATGAAAATATTTTGAAAAAAAAGTTTTAATTAAAGTATGGTACCAAAATTATATTCGGATATACGTATGGTACAATATTTTCGGTAAAAGATGAAAATAAATGATATGAACCGGGATGGGGTATTTCGTAGTATTGTCATCATAGTATACCGATTATGTGCATTTATGTGAGTGTATATTGTTTTGTGGTATAGGTTCGGATATCGGGCAGTTTCCCGAGGAGCCGGCGTCGGACCGATCATTGTTTCCGGAGTTGAGTAATCGGCCAAGGTGAGGATGGATTTCCTTCGATATGTGCCTATATTACTCGGTTTTTGTGTTTGTTGATTATTGCATGTTGCATTTGCTGTGGTTTGGTTCGGGATGTTTATTCCATTGTCTTGATTGCTGTCGGGATGTTTATCCCAGTACTGTGATCGGTTTTTGAACGTTTATCCTTGAGTCGTTTTGGCACTAAATAAAATGGAATAATTAATGAATTGTGACAAGGATGTCGATCCTTGATTTTTGGATAGGGATGTCTATCCCGGTATCTTGGTTAGGGATGTCGTTCCCTACGATTTGATTTTGATGACGATAATATAATTGTCGCGTGGTAAGTAGTGGTACGACTCGATGGTTTAAGACTATTTTGTGGTGGCCTTGACCTGGGTTCTTGTGATAAGCATGTCTATGCTTGGGATGTCTATCCCGTGATTATTTTTGGGATGTCTATCCCTGGGTTCGTATTTTTGGGATGTCGATCCCTGGATTCTCTGGATTTGGTCTGGCACCCGGAATGTGTTGATAACCAGGTCTGACCTCTAGCTTATCCGTGACGGGACCCGGAAAGATAAAATTGGAAATTGGGTTTTATTTGAGTCTTTTTGGTCTTGGACCGGCTTTGGGTCGAGTCTTTGGTTTGGCTGTTTAGCCTGTGTTTGCCTTGAGTAATTATAGTTGCATATTGATTGTCTTTCCTTGGTCGGTGAGCACTTCGGACTCACCCCTCACCTGCGGGCTTTCATCCCGTAGGATGAGTTATTTGTGGTACAGGTTTGGTGCATTCCAGACAGGCTGCGGCGTTATCCCCTTGGACAGGGCTTGGATTCATAGTTTGCATCAGTGTCGCATACAGTGTTTGGGAGTTATTAAAGTCTTTCGTTGTGCATTGTTTTTACTATTATTGAGCCATTGGGCCGGTTGAGTTATTATTGTTGTTTTTACTTTGGGCTGTTGAGCCCAGATTTTTATTGTACTCACTGTATGCTGGGCTTGGTTTGGTTGGGTCGTCACAGTTCCGGCACGTGTTTACTGTGTACGGTAAATACGGGTCGGGACGTTTCAGCAGGAAGATAGGAAGGAAAGACACGTGAAAAGAATTAAAGAGAATGCATTGTCGTGTATAATATACAAAAGTACATTGTTGTCGTTATCAGTTTATAGTGATGATTGTGTCATTATTAAAAAATCGGATGGTTTATTGTATCACATATCTATTCAATTCAAAACTAATTATTAAATATTAAATAACTTGTTTCCAAAAAAACTATTCACTTGCAAAGACATATTAAAATAAAATGCAAGTAGAATCAATTATAGAGGGAATAGTGTATATTTTTATCATCATCTACGTCGGAGGATAATTTTGTTGATAATAATGATTATGTGTTATATACTATCATATGTTACAACAATCAATAGTTGAGAACAATCAATGGTTGAGATATTGTTAGTTTATCTAAGAACTAATTATTTTTGGGTATATTTGAGGACTAATTATTAAAAAGTGATCAATTTACACAATAGATTGGAGAAAATGCACTTTTGAGGTTTCGAGTTTTACTTTTGTAATGATTGCATACCTTAGAATTTTTTGTCTCAATATTAAGCCAAGAATCTTATATGTTATCTCAGTATTATGTACCTCCTGGGGTAGCTATGCAACTAATATGTAGAGCATGTATTCGTGACAAAAAAAAAAATATGAGGCAGAAGGTGCTTTTGACCTTAGTAGATTTATAAACATACGATGAAAAGATATGAACAAACTAAAGAGAATATTAAGAGTAGTATTGTTTGAGGAGTGTAATCATTTTTTATTGTAAAAACCACAATTAGTCATCAATAAGTATGCCATATTATATCATATTTAAGGAAACTAATAATTGCACACTAAACAAGAAACACATTCAATTTTACACACACAAAAGAGACATTGGACATGAATTAAAAAATATATAGGAGTCCTGTATAGTTAGTTAAACAATTGTCGTCTTAATTTTTGTAAAACGTCAATTTTGAGAAATAACGATCTTGAAGAATAACAACGGTTTTGTCGTTATCAAACAATCATGTGCTCTGACAATCATTAATTGCTATATTTCAATTCAATTAATAACTAAACACTAAAGAATACACAATTAATTGTAGAAAATTGAAAGAAAAGACATATTGAAGAAATTAAAGAGAATATATAGTCGTGTATGATTAAGCATGTGTATACTATTTTCATTGTCAAAAAAATAATTAATAAAAAAAATTTTTGTAATCATACTATTAGGTGTTAGAATTATCTTTACGTGTTATATCTCATTTCAATTGAGAATTAATAATTAAATATTGAATAATTTACATAATCTATTACAAATAGGTATGAAAAAGAATGAATATAGAACTATCTGTAGAAAATGTGTAGTGCCATTCATTAGATACAAGTGTGAATTATTATCAGATAATAATAATTTTAATTACTTATACATTAAATTTAATTTTTATATGTTATAATCTTGGATGACTATGCATTAGATTTGATGCAAATTCGTTGTTTACATCAAATTATTACTAAGTTTTTTTTTTGCCATAATTATTTTGAATTTTAAGATTAAGAAGTTTTGTTAGAATTATAAATGATAAAAAATTATAACAAAAAAAGAAAGAAAGAATGGATTTTCATATTGTAAATGTGTGTGGAAACAAACTAATCAACAAAAGTTAGAGTAGAAAACTATATTAATTAATCCTTTAAGTTAGTTAATTTGGAGATACCTCCCTTGAAATGTTTTTCATTGACATGCAGAAGATGACAAAAATTTATTACTTTCAATGCACCAAACTTTTCAAAGAAACATTGACAGAGATTCTTTGGCTGGTTCTTAACAAATATACCAACGTGTTATTATATTTTTTAAATTTAATTTGAAGCCACTTCAAATAATGAAAACTATGGCAACCCAAATCTACATTACCAAATATACCAAAAATTGTGGGCCTGGTCATAAAAATTTATGTATTATAGTAAGAAACTATTATAAAAATCTCCAATGATAGTTTACTTCCACATGGAGTATGATCATTCTAAATGTGACAATTTTTTTAATTAGCTTGAATTAGTTTTCAAATTAAAATGAAGTTATTCCTCATATCAAAATTGAGATTATAAATTGTAATTTCTTGAAGTGGAAACAATTTTTATAAATTTGAAACAAGAAAAAAAGTAAGTTTTTGATTCAAGGTCTTTAAAATCAAAATGACACTGTATTTTTTCAACTAAATAATCCTTATTGTGCATGTTTTTTGGAAAATAATTATTTTCTTATTATTGAAAAATTATTCAAATTTTATAAATTCTTTAGAGAATATTGGAATGGAAATGGAGCTCTTGTATATTCAAAGTATACTTTTTACCTTTTAAATTTTTTTAAAAAAATAATTTGGTTTTCAAAATATAGCTAATAAAATGATACACATGTTTTCTTCAATATACCAAAAGGATAATATTTTTTAACACTATTAAGTACAAAATGAAATCCTATTTTCCAATTAGAAAATAATTTTCTTTCTAAATATAAACTTTGGAAGAAAAAAAATATCCTTACAGTGAATGAAAAATTAGCTAAAATCCGATAGAACAAATATAGGTTGAGAAAATATTTCCCCAAAAAGTTTAGTATTGCATTGCAATGCTCGAGCCAAATGAGAATATGAGACTTTATGAACTAAAGTATTCACCATGTTACATATATACAGTAGATTGCAACAAGTTACAACAGTGATGATTTTTTAATCTTCAGCGAACAATGATAATTATATCATAGAAAATTTATGCAAAAATATTTTCCCTTTAAAAATATTTATAGTTTATTTCAATACTAGCATAATTTATAAAAAAAAAAGTCACAAATTTTTTGGATAGAATCAGCATTATACAATTGAAGTCATTAATTGAAAAGTAGCTAAATGAATAAAGTGATGTAATTATAAAACATAGGATACATAGCTACGGCTCTCTGATTTTCATATCCACATAGAAGTTTTAGGACATCGAAGGCTTGACAGTAGTAATCCGAAGCTTTAGGCCACCATACAGAATGGATAGAAAGATTAAGAATAAGAAAATTATTTCCAAAAAAGAATGGAAGCAAAAAGATGAATAAAACCAACCCATCATCACATAGAGCTCTCCTATGACAAATAAAATCTTTAATTTCTCAATTAATTTTTCCAACATGATTTCATGTAACAGCCCGGGTAAAAATTTTATTTTTACCGGGACCGTGAAAGTCACTTACACAGTATTTACCTATGGAATTAATCTTGGGTAATTAATTCCGGGGAAATCGAGTCTCGGGTTCCAAAACCGAGCTTTGTCCCATGCTCGAGATTTTATTGCGGATCTTACGGATCGAATTGGGATTTTTCGGGTCCGGATGGTACACGGTTCAACTGCACAGAGTAGCACCGCATGTCATGCATGTTGTGCATGTCATGCATGCATGTCGTGCACAGTTCATCTTCTGCTCATCCGTGTGTAACCAGTGCTTCCGTGAAGAATTCCCTGCTCACTCGTGAAAACCTGCTCCCCACCTATGACTCACCAGTACTCCCGTGAAAAACCTCCTGTGCGCCTGTGAAGCTCCCCCACATCGTGACCTGCACTTCGCCGCCTATGAGAAACCCGTCGCTCTACATGCACCACACAACACAGCCACCTTCAACCCACGCTTCACCCTCCCTTCTCCTTCAGTTTTCTTTCTTTTCCCGCGTCCAAACCACCAAGCCGCGCCACCTTGCAACTCCACCAGGCCAACACGCAGCCACCCACCCTTTTCCCCTTCTCCTATTCCCCGTGCAGCCAGCACCACCACACCCTCACCTTACTTCTCCTTTCCCAAGCAACCCGCGTCCACCACCACTTACACCACCATTCCACCCGAGTTTCTTCACAACCGCCCCGTCACCCTCCTCTCTTCCCCTTTCTTTCTTTCCTTTCTTTCCATCGCACCCGACCACCCACCCAAGCCTCCCCATAGTTGCGACAACCACCACCACATCCACCTTTCCTCTTCCTACTTCCCTCCCGCGAGCTGCCGCCATGCCCAGCTTTCCTTCACCGCGCTTTGCCCCTGCACCACAAAGCCGCCACGCCTCGACACCTCGCAACACCATTCCCATGGCGTCCTCATGCCCCCGCCGCCGTCGTTCCCGCGCCCGTCGCTTCTCCCTGTTTGCAAGCCGCCGCCTGCAAGCCGCCTCGTCTCATGCCACGACCGTCGCCCGCCACCAACGCCGAGTGCACCACACGCCACCTTCCATCTTGTCGCCTTGCACTCGTTGCCGCCGGGACCTGCACCTGCGCGTCACCTCTCCCTCGCACCGCCAACCAGCAGCTCGACCTAGCCCCGTCCCGTTCCGCCCGCTTGCCGCCCGCACCACTCACGCAGCAGGTAACTCACGAAGAAGATGAATTACTGTGCTTGCATGGTTGTTTCTTTACCTACGTGAGCTGAATATTATTTACATGGGCTGAGTATTGTTGCATGGGCTGTGTTTCATTTGATGTTGCATGGGCTGTTGTTTTATTTATGGGCTGTCATTTTTTTTTTACGTGGCTGTGATGTTTTAGGTGGGCTTGGGTGAGTTGATGGGTAGGTATTAGTCAAGGCTTGGGAAATTAAGTATGGGCTAGAGTTTAGTTGGGTTTTGGGTTTGGGTATTAGCTTGATGGGTTTGTGTTTGAGATGGGTATGGGCTGATGGGTTGGTGTTGGGCCTGGGCGGTGCTGGGCTCACTGCGTGGGCCTTCATGGGCTTCATGCAGTGGACCGGGCAACACTGCTCACGGCCCAGTCCAAGGAAAAAAATAAAAAAATATAATAATAAATAAAATCTGGAAAAAATATATATATATATTAAGGTATTTTTTTTTTTGAAATTAAATTATGAAAATATTTTTGAGATATATATATAATATATATATATGATTATTATGGAAATATATTTTGGAGAAATAAAGATATGAAAATAATTTTGGAAAAAGGAATTAATTTGGTAAAAATAATTTTTGGAAAATATAATTATTCTCTAAAGTTGTAAATTTTGAAAAGTAAGGATATATGTATGGAAATAATTTTGGAAGGTTTTTACCAAAGTATTAATACCGGAATAATACCGGGAAAAATATTTTGACACCTAGAAAATACATGGTGAATGATGATGATAACGGGGAAATTAGTACCAAGTTGCTGTGTGTGTGTTATATGCTTGAATAATTCTTGTGGCTGTGAATGGTTGTGGTGAATTGAATTTAAATGATATTTGTTGCCGTTGTAGTTGCTGAATTGATGCTACTGTTGATGTTATTGAATATGTTGGAAATGTTGGTACTAGTAGATTATTACTGTTGTTGTTGACTGTGAATTGTGAAAGTAGAGTACCGAGGGTACCGAGTTAGAAGAGTTTGTATTATCCAGACGAGCGGAGAGGCTGTGAGCCTGCTCGGGATAATGAGAGAGTGGAGGATAGTAAGAATTGAGTAAACTAGGAACAATAAAACTTATCTCACTTAGACATCTAGTAAGTCACAGTTAAGTGTTGTTTTAGCCAGATGGTAGTCTTATTTTTATGGTGCTGGGGAAGAGTGTGCTTGGGGTCTGCTCCCTGTCTGTACCAATTATTATTTTTAGGCGCTGGGGGAGAGTTAGTGGTTGGTCCTGCTCCCTGTCTGTGCCAGTTCTACGTGGAGGTACCAGGGCAGGGTCCACGGGCTAGCTAGCTTGACTACCAGGCGACAGCCATCATTTAACTAGTGATAGGGGCCCCGATAATAAAACTGGTGTAGTGTGTCTAGAATCACAGAGTGAGTCATTTAGAGTTCGTATGAACCTTAGGTAACTGCTGTTGATGTGACTTGGATTATCTATGGTTGTTGTATATGTATGCTTGCTTATGGATTTTACCCGGTGAGCACTTCGGACTCACCCCTCGCCTGCGGGGTTTCATCCCGTAGGTGAAGTTGTTACGTAGTGCAGGTACGACGATCGTTGGCTGCTGCTTTCTTCTCCACCTGACTCCGGATCCATACCTCCGCTGCATGTGCATATAAGTCTTCCGCTGCTGTGTGATATATGATGCTGTGTTGCTGCTTTCCTGTGATGCTTATATTGCTGTTGATACTATTTGTTGCTGCTGTTGAGCACTATGTTTAGATTGAATAATGGTCCCCGAGTACGGGTGACAGTTGTATTTTATAGTTTGCTGTTGTATAATACTTGCACGATGTACTGTCTGTTCTATCAATAAGAATAGTTTCGGCACGTGTTTACTGTGTTACGGTAAATACGGGTCGGGGTGCTTCAGTTTGGTAACAGAGCAGGCAGTAGGTCACTAGGGACATGACTGTGATTGCATGATTGCTTGTTTGTGCATAAGTTCTGTCATGATATGATATGCATACATATACATTCTCATATAAGGTACGAATGGATCCGGTTGGAGGGAATCAGCATGCTGGAGGTCACCTAGAAGTCGATGTCATAGCAGGTACTTTTACAGTCTTTGGTTGTACGACATATACTTTGATTGATCCTGGTACTATGCATTCGTTTGTCGCGCAAAGTTTTGCAACACAACATAACTGTACGGAAGAAAACTTAACTTGTCCAATACCTGCGGGTATAGTGGTCAGGTTAACCCATGTGTGCAGAGAGGTTTCTCTTTTGAACGATGGTGAGGTTTTTCTCGCGCGGTTGGTTGTGATGAACATGGGAGGTTTCGATATTATTTTGGGGATGGATTGGTTGTCGAAGTAGAGTGCTTTGGTAAACTGTCGAACCAAGGAAGTGTTGTTGACTTTCGATGGTGGACGACAGGTTTTGTTGACAGGTATTGGGAGAGTTACTACTACATGTAGTATCTCTGCTAACCAGGAAGTCGGAATGAAGCCGCATGGTTCAGATGCCTTGTTGACTCACGTCAAGGGCGAAGAAGTTCAGACTCCGGTTTTGGGGGATATCATAGTTGTCAGAGAATTTCCAGATGTGTTTCCGGAGGATTTACCAGGATTGCCACCTGTCAGGGAAGTCGAGTACACCATCGACTTGATGCCGGGAGTGACACCAATCTCGATGGCACCGTATCGGATGGCACCGACAAAACTCCAGGAGTTGAAGAAACAGTTGGATGAGCTGCTGGAGAAAGGTTTCATTAGACCTAGTACTTCACCTTGGGGATCACCAGTCCTCTTTGTGAAGAAGAAGGTTGGCAGTTTGCGCATGTGTGTAGTCTATCGACAGTTGAACAAGGTGACAGTGAAGAACAAGTATCCGCTTCCCAGGATCGATGAACTTTTTGATCAGTTACAGAGAGCTACCATGTTTTCCAAGGTTGATCTTCGGTCTGGATATCATCAAGTCAAAATTGCAGAGAAGGACATACCGAAGACAGCCTTCCGCACTCGATATGGTCACTTTGAGTTCATCGCGGTTCCTTTTGGCTTGACCAATGCACCTGTAGTTTTCATGTGCTTGATGCACTTGATCCTAAACGAGTTTTTGGATAAGTTCGTGGTAGTCTTCATCGACGATATTCTGATACATTCCAAGAACAGGGAAGAACATGAAGAGCACTTGAGGGTAGTACTACAAAGGTTGCGAGGGAAAGAGTTGTATGCCAAGTTCAGCAAGTGCAAGTTTTGGCTTGAAGAAGTTGCATTCCTTGGACATGTTGTATCCGGGGATGGGGTTAAGGTTGATCCTGCTAAAGTAAAAGCTGTTCTAGAGTGGGAGCCGCCCAAGACGATACCAGAGCAGATTCCTGCCCGAGAGGACAGACAGTTGAGGAACCGCGTCATTCCTATAGTAAAGGTAAAGTGGAGTAAGCATTCCGCTAACGAGTCTACGTGGGAGGTAGAAGAGCACGTGCGTTCTCAGTATCCACACCTGTTTGCTGCATCGGAATGAATTTCGGGGACGAAATTCTTTTAAGGTGGGTAGACTGTAACAGCCCGGGTAAAAGTTTTATTTTTACCGGGACCGTGAAAGTCACTTACACAGTATTTACCTATGGAATTAATCTTGGGTAATTAATTCCGGGGAAATCGAGTCTCGGGTTCCAAAACCGAGCTTTGTCCCATGCTCGAGATTTTATTGCGGATCTTACGGATCGAATTGGGATTTTTCGGGTCCGGATGGTACACGGTTCAACTGCACAGAGTAGCACCGCATGTCATGCATGTTGTGCATGTCATGCATGCATGTCGTGCACAGTTCATCTTCTGCTCATCCGTGTGTAACCAGTGCTTCCGTGAAGAATTCTCTGCTCACTCGTGAAAACCTGCTCCCCACCTATGACTCACCAGTACTCCCGTGAAAAACCTCCTGTGCGCCTGTGAAGTTCCCCACATCGTGACCTGCACTTCGCCGCCTATGAGAAACCCGTCGCTCTACATGCACCACACAACACAGCCACCTTCAACCCACGCTTCACCCTCCCTTCTCCTTCAGTTTTCTTTCTTTTCCCGCGTCCAAACCACCAAGCCGCGCCACCTTGCAACTCCACCAGGCCAACACGCAGCCACCCACCCTTTTCCCCTTCTCCTATTGCCCGTGCAGCCAGCACCACCACACCCTCACCTTACTTCTCCTTTCCCAAGCAACCCACGTCCACCACCACTTACACCACCTTTCCACCCGAGTTTCTTCACAACCGCCCCGTCACCCTCCTCTCTTCCCCTTTCTTTCTTTCCTTTCTTTCCACCGCGCCAGACCACCCACCCAAGCCTCCCCATAGTTGCGACAACCACCACCACATCCACCTTTCCTCTTCCTACTTTCCTCCCGCGAGCTGCCGCCATGCCCAGCTTTCCTTCACCGCGCTTTGCCCCTGCCCCACAAAGCCGCCACGCCTCGACACCTCGCAACACCATTCCCATGGCGTCCTCACGCCCCCGCCGCCGTCGTTCCCGCGCCCGTCGCTTCTCCCTGTTTGCAAGCCGCCGCCTGCAAGCCGCCTCGTCTCATGCCACGACCGTCGCCCGCCACCAACGCCGAGTGCACCACACGCCACCTTCCATCTTGCCGCCTTGCACTCGTTGCCGCCGCGACCTGCACCTGCGCGTCACCTCTCCCTCGCACCGCCAACCAGCAGCTCGACCTAGCCCCATCCCGTTCCGCCCGCTTGCCGCCCGCGCCACTCACGCAGCAGGTAACTCACGAAGAAGATGAATTACTGTGCATGCATGGTTGTTTCTTTACCTACGTGAGCTGAATATTATTTACATGGGCTGAGTATTGTTGCATGGGCTGTGTTTCATTTGATGTTGCATGGGCTGTTGTTTTATTTATCGGCTGTCATTTTTTTTACGTGGCTGTGATGTTTTAGGTGGGCTTGGGTGAGTTGATGGGTAGGTATTAGTCAAGGCTTGGGAAATTAAGTATGGGCTAGAGTTTAGTTGGGTTTTGGGTTTGGGTATTAGCTTGATGGGTTTGTGTTTGAGATGGGTATGGGCTGATGGGTTAGAGTTGGGCCTGGGAGGTGCTGGGCTCACTGCGTGGGCCTTCATGGGCTTCATGCAGTGGACCGGGCAACACTGCTCACGGCCCAGTCCAAGGAAAAAAATAAAAATAAATATAATAATAATTAAAATCTGGAAAAATATATATATATATATATTAAGGTATATTTTTTTTGGAAATTAAATTATGAAAATATTTTTGAGATATATGATATATATATATATATATATATATATATATATATATATATCTATATGATTATCATAGAAATATATTTTGGAGAAATAAAGATATGAAAATAATTTGGGAAAAAGGAATTAATTTGGTAAAAATAATTTTTGGAAAATATAATTATTCTCTAAAGTTGTAAATTTTGAAAAGTAAGGATATATGTATGGAAATAATTTTGGAAGGTTTTTACCAAAGTATTAATACCGGAATAATACCGGGAAAAATATTTTGACACCTAGAAAATACATGGTGAATGATGATGATAACGGGGAAATTAGTACCAAGTTGCTGTGTGTGTGTTATATGCTTGAATAATTCTTGTGGCTGTGAATGGTTGTGGTGAATTGAATTTAAATGATATTTGTTGCCGTTGTAGTTGCTGAATTGATGCTACTGTTGATGTTATTGAATATGTTGGAAATGTTGGTACTAGTAGATTATTACTGTTGTTGTTGACTGTGAATTGTGAAAGTACAGTACCGAGGGTACCGAGTTAGATGAGTTTGTATCATCCAGAAGAGCGGTGAGGCTGTGAGCCTGCTCGGGATAATGAGAGAGTGGAGGATAGTAAGAATTGAGTAAACTAGGAACAATAAAACTGATCTCACTTAGACATCTAGTAAGTCACAGTTAAGTGTTGGTTTAGCCAGATGGTAGTCTTATTTTTATGGTGCTGGGGGAGAGTGTGCTTGGGGTCTGCTCCCTGTCTGTACCAATTATTATTTTTAGGCGCTGGGGGAGAGTTAGTGGTTGGTCCTGCTCCCTGTCTGTGCCAGTTCTACGTGGAGGTACCAGGGCGGGGTCCACGGGCTAGCTAGCTTGACTACCAGGCGACGGCCATCATTTAACTAGTGATAGGGGCCCCGATAATAAAACTGGTGTAGTGTGTCTAGAATCACAGAGTGAGTCATTTAGAGTTCGTATGAACCTTAGGTAACTGCTGTTGATGTGACTTGGATTATCTATGGTTGTTGTATATGTATGCTTGCTTATGGATTTTACCCGGTGAGCACTTCGGACTCACCCCTCGCCTGCGGGGTTTCATCCCGTAGGTTAAGTTGTTACGTAGTGCAGGTACGACGATCGTTGGCTGCTGCTTTCTTCTCCACCTGACTCCAGATCCATACCTCCGCTGCATGTGCATATAAGTCTTCCGCTGTTGTGTGATATATGATGCTGTGTTGCTGCTTTCCTGTGATGCTTATATTGCTGTTGATACTATTTGTTGCTGCTGTTGAGCACTATGTTTAGATTGAATAATGGTCCCCGAGTACGGGTGTCAGTTGTATTTTATAGTTTGCTGTTGTATAATACTTGCACGATGTACTGTCTGTTCTATCAATAAGAATAGTTTCGGCACGTGTTTACTGTGTTACGGTAAATACGGGTCGGGGTGCTTCATTTCACACAACAAAAAGAGAAGCAAGACATAATTCATAGTGGCTGAAATTTAAAGAAACTGAAATTAATTTTTTTAAAAAATTATAGACTTCTTATTTTTCCACTATAAATTATTATAAAAAATAAATTCATATATAAGAATAAATATATCTACACTATATATAAAAGCACGAAGACAGCAAAATAGCCCAAAGTACGAAAATAACCTTACTTAGTATTAATCTTAAAAACAAAAACGACATGTCATATAATAATGAATGACAAGTAGTTTCTCTATATTTATAATTATGTAGCAGGAGCTAAAAATGTAACGACCCGGATAAAATTTTTGTAAATTTTACTGAGTCGTTTGACTTTTACAGTGGGTAATAAAGTTTTACCATTGTTAAACAAGAATGATCCGAGAATTTTATACAGCTATCCGAACCTCGGTTTGCAATTCCGGGACATGCACAACGCTCAGAAGAATTAATTGGATTTTTTGAGCCTAAGTTGTATTTTCGGGTGCGGGACGGAATTTTATGGAAAGACGGATATACCCCTATGCTCTTAACGGACTAAAGCCGGAACGGAGGATATTTTGGTCCATTGACGGACCGATAATTTAGCCGACGCTCGAGATGCATTTCTCTCTCCCGGGTCAACTCTCCCTTACCCGTCTTTTTGTTTCTTTTTCCTTCTTATTTCTTTTTATCTTTTCCCCTTCCTTTTTCTTTTTTTTTCTTTCTTTTTTTCTCTTTTTTCTTTTTTTTCCTTATCTCTTCCCTTCTTTCCAGCAAACTCCCCACTATCTCCTAACAATTCCTCTCCACGTCGGCCACCTCCTCCCCACCATCTTCTCCTTTTTCTTTTTTTATCTCATCTCTTCCATCTTCCTTCTTTCTTCTTTTTCCTTTCTTAATCTAATCTCTTCCTCCTCCCCTCCTATTTTTCTTCACCAATTCCTCACCCTCACCATCCATTTTTTTCTCCATCCCTTCCCCCTGCCGTCGCCTCCCTTCAACCCACCATCACCTCACGCATCGTCGTCCAAGCCACCTGCGACCACCGTCAACCATACCGACGCCGCCGCTCGTCTGCTCACCTCGCCGCCTCGTTCCCTTCCTCCTCTCTACAGCGCCATCTAGCAACCGCTTCTTCCTGCTGCTCGTCACCGCCATCAAAACCCGCCGCTGCCGACACTTGCAGGATGCCACCGCACGCAGCAACAACCACCAGCAGCCGACGCCGCCACATTCTACAGCCGACCGTGCCTCCCCCTCGTGCCGTCGCCTCTTCGTCTCTGCTCGCCGCTCGCACCGCCGCCTTCACAGTACCTGAAGCCGCCCTGCTCGCGTGTTCCTTCCTCCGCGTCACGCTTTGTAGAGCTCGTCGTCGCCACCGCGTGAAGAGTGGGTAAGGCCTGACGAAGACCTCTTTCTCTTCCTCTATAACCCGATTCCTGTGAGTTTGGTTTAATCGATTTGTTTGTGTGTGCTTGATTTGGGTCTTTGGGATCGTTGTCAGTGACTGGCCGTGGACGGATGAGCGTGTGGCTACCATGGTGGTGGCGATGGTCTTGTTGTTGTCGGTGGTGGGTGATTGACTGACTCTGCGGCTGTGGATATGACGTGCTGTTGCTGGGCTCGGCGGTGATGCTGTGTATTTTGGGTGTGTTGTTGGATAATGAACAGTAGTAGGGTTGAAGCCGTGAACAGTGACACGGCCGGAATCCAGCGAGTTTCCGTTGTCCCGGGGATTTTCCGGCGAACCCAGGAATAGACTTTGGGTAAAACCCCGGACCTTGGACTATCCATACATGATTAATGAACCCGAACTATATTAACGGACCCGAAATTTAAAACGGCCTTAATTAATCGGATGATTTAATTAATCAATATTAATTTATGATTTTATTTATGCTTAACTCTATTTTAGTTATGCTTAATTTAATTTTATGTTTTTATTTAATTTTCGGTTGGGCTATTAAAAAGGCCCATTATATTATTTTTCCGGATTAATCTGGGCTATATTATAAATGGCCCATGATAATTTATTTTCATTCTTGTCTTTATTTATTTAATTTCAGCTTCTACTTTATGATTAATTGAGAAATAAACCTGAGTTAGAAACTAATTATTATCTTATAAATATATATGGCTATTTATGATTTATCTAGTATATATTTATTTATATACATGTATTTTCTTAGGCCAGGATATCGGCTTGGAGCTCAGTTTTGGTTTTCGATTTGAAGATCGAGAAGGATCGGTATATCGGCTGGAAACACATAACCAGCTAATTCCCACTTAGTTGGGTAGGCTAATTTTGTGAATAACGCCACGTACCGAGAGGCTCTGATTATTATGTTTTTAAGATAATCATGGAAATAATAAATGGACCGGTAAAGATAACCTGTCATCTAATAATTGTTAAACCGGCATCATGCATAATCATCTTTGTCTGTGCATTATAAGTGATTATTGTTTCTATAATATAGGGTATCAAGGCTTAACCGGATATCAGCTTCCGAGGAGTATCAGGTGAGGATATAAACTTATAAACTTCGGTATGATGCCCGTGATACCCCGGTTGTTTGTTTGATTGTTGTTTATATGTTATCTTACGTACCTGTCATGTTATTACTGGCTACTGTTGTGATTATTGTTATATGCTTGATGACTACTATGGACTAGCTGTTGTGCTTTGTGATGTTGATGTGATTATTGTGATGTTCGTATGAGATATATGGTATTTGATCGGTCAATGGCAGTGACCCAGTATTGTGACGTTGGATTCCCAAAAGAGCTGTGAGGCTGAGAGCCTGCTCGGGAAAGTGAGTATGATGAGTTACTATTGGATAGTGGAATAAGAAATAATAATAAACTGTGGTAATATCATCTAGACATCTAGAATGTCACGTGACAGGTATTGGTATGACCAGATGGTAGTCACCTTGTGATTGTGATATGATAGGGAGGACTGCGGGACTCAGTTGATTTGTTATAGGAAGGACTACGGGACTTCCGCCGAGGACTGCGGGACTCGATTATTTGTGATATGATTTGTGATATTTAGCGGGGAGCACCCTGGGGTTAGCTAACCTGGCTACCAGGCACGGCCAATACTCATCATGTGACAAGGGCCCTAATAATAAAATTGGATAGTCAGTCGCCGATTGTTAGTGAGTTTAGAGGACTAGCTTAACGGTGTGATGTCAGTCGTATAGTAAGGTCCGGTAAGTTGTCTGATCTCGATGCTATGTTATGCTTGCAGTACCTTTATTGTACTGTGTTGGCTTTGGTGTAAATATGGTTGCTTGTATACTGCCAGGGGCGGATATAGGGGGGAGCAAGCAGGGGCCCTGACCCCCCTTCGGATTCCGACATATACATATATGGTAATAAAATGAACCAAAGTTGTATGTGGTTCAGTGGTTAAATGCGTTCAAACCCATCTAGTGATCACGGGTTTGAGGCTTAGCTCACCCATTTTTGCATTTTTTCCCCCCACAAAACAAATTACACCACATAATATATATATTTGGCCCACCCTAAAAATTAAGTAGTTAAATTTGGCCCTCCCGAAAAAAATTTCTAGATCCGCCCCTGTATACTACGGTTTATTTGTTTATCGGTGAGACAGTGGTTAGTATCACCCCTCACACAGTCCTTGCAGGTTAGGTCAGGATTGCATTTTGGCGGCTGCAGTGTACCGTCAGACAGAACTCGGATCCATTGGTTTGCATCGAGTTGCATATGTTGTCTTTGAGATCATAAATGCTTCCGTTGTGCTATTGTGGTTGATGTATCGAGGTCGGGTGATTGATTTAATCATTGGGTCATTGGGTCAGTTTCCGATTGTATTTACTGTATGTGCCACGTGTCAGCATTGTTGTTTACTTATTACTGTTTGATGGCTAAAATTTAGGTCGGGGTGTTTCAAAAAAAATCAACAAATTAGTATAATCATCCTTATATTCACGAAGACAGCGAAACAGCCGAAAGTACGAAAATAACCTTACTTAGTATTAATATTAAAAACAAAAACGACATGTCATATAATAATGAATGACAAGTAGTTTCTCTATATTTATAATTATATAGCAGAGCTAAAAAAATCAACAAATTAGTATAATTATCCTTACAATCAATACAAAAATTATAATCTATACTATATAAAAGCACAAAGACAGCGAAACAGCCGAAAGTACAAAAATAACCTTACTTAGTATTAATATTTAAAACAAAAACGACATGTCATATAATAATGAATGACAAGTAGTTTCTCTATATTTATAATTATATAGCAGGAGCTAAAAAAATCAACAAATTAGTATAATTATCCTTATATTCACGAAGACAGCGAAACAGCCGAAAGTATGAAAATAACCTTACTTAGTATTAATATTAAAAACAAAAACGACATGTCATATAATAATGAATGACAAGTAGTTTCTTTATATTTATAATTATATAGCAGGAGCTAAAAAAATCAACAAATTAGTATAATTATCCTTATATTTAATACAAAAATTATAAAAAAACAAAAGTTTATCGACTAAAAAAATAATACTAAAAAATAATAATATAATTTTAAAATTAAACTTATATAATTTAGAATATCAACAAAATATTAAAAATTATTAACCATAGTAGATTTGTAAATTCTTATCTAATACTAAAACTAATTCTAAACAAAATAATAGTGAAGAACAAGGATAGTATAATGAAGAGCTGCTGAAGAGTCAGCAAAAACTATTAAGAAGAATAACATCAGTGAAAAAGAATAATCATAGAGAAAAATAATTGTAAGAACTTATGGTTTATATTTTTTCAAGCAGTTTCTCTATATTTATAAAATGAAGAACTACCGAAGAGTCAACGAAAACTACGAACAAGGATAACATCAGTTAAAAAGAATAATCATAGAGAAGAATAATTATAAGAACTCACGGTTTATATTTTTTCAAGTAGTTTCTCTATATTTATAAAACGAAGAACTACCGAAGAGTCAACTAAAACTACGAACAAAGATAACATCAGATAAAAAGAATAATAATAGAGAAGAATAATTACAAGAACTCACGGTTTATTTTTTTTCAAGTAGTTTCTCTATATTTATCAAACGAAGAGCTGCCGAAGAGTTGGCGAAAATTACAAACAAGGATAACATCAGATAAAAACAATAATCATAGAGAAGAATAATTATAAGAACTCACGGTTTATATTTTTTCAAGTAGTTTCTCTTTATTTATAACTATATTGTAGGAGCTAGAAAAACCAACAAATTAGTATATTTACCCTTATATAAAATACAAAAAATATAAAAAAAACAAAAATTTACCACATGAACAACGACTAAAAATAATAATATAATTTAAAAATTAAACTTATATAATTTAGAATATCAATGAAATAAAATATTATTAACAATAACATATTTATAAATTCTTATCTAATACTAAACCTAATTCTAAACAAAACAATAACGAAGAACAAGGATGGCATAACGAAGAATTGCCGAAGAGATAGTGAAAACTACGAACAAGGATAACATCAGCGAAAAAGAATAATCATAGAGAAGAATAATTATAAGAACTCACGGTTTGTATTTTTCAAGTAGTTTCTCTATATTTATAGAACGAATAACTGCCAAAGTGAAACACCCGTATCCCAATTTACAAATAAAATACTTGAACAAAAGGAATTTACCAAAATGCCCCTGAAACCTGGGACACGAAATCCAATACCAAAATAGTATCTGAAAATCTTAATAAACCGAGATGTCATAAAGAACAAGAGTAAACCGGCATATCAAGCCTTAAATCAACCCGGTAACCAGCCGAAACATCATCAGGTATCAAATCCCGGCAACCCGCCGATAATGTAATCAAAAACAAGAATGACATCTCAACAGATTCCAATGCAGCGGAAGAATAAGACAAAATAAAACAAGAGAAGAAAAAAAAAATGAAATGCATGTCGACTCTATGGATCCAACCGGGTGAAGAAGCACAGCTACCTGCTGGGATATCCACGTCCGTACTCCGAAAAGAAAGAGAGAGACAGCACGCTATCTAAGAGTCTGAAAAAACAACGGTGGCGATAATGTGAGTCGCCTACTCAGTGAGCAGTATAAATCTAGTTATGTAGGTGTGCAAAGCAAGCTCGAAAGGAGTGTAGAGAAAACAAGCACAAGTAAGCAAACACACAATAACCGGTACCAACATGCCAACAACATATAAGCAGACAGTATGTTATACATCTGTTTGTGTGTTAATTATATTATTATATTTATTATTCAGGGCCCCCTACTGTGTGCGTCAAGCTCGGTCCCGTCTCATGAGACAACCAGGGCGTAAGCCCTATATAACCAGGCGTATAGCCCAAATATAACCATAGAAGAGAGAGAGACAGAGACAGAGAGAAGGAGGGAGGTAGAACCGGTCATCACAGACCCATATGCTAAACCGCATATACCATGCTATTCTGCATGCAAACCCGAGGGGTATCACTTCCCGCTCGAACCAACCGGTCATCAGCACATAGTAGTATATCTTTTATTGTATATTATTCTTATTCATACTTAAGAGTTCATGTGTGCCAAAAGTAATGATTTAACAGGGTTGTGTGAATTATTCATTAAATCAACATCCGGGTTGGAAACCCACATCACATCACACAGTTCACCCAAAATCATATCACATGTTATATCTCATAACAGTTAAACAAATCATGCTCGCCACCCAATGGTAACACACAGGCACACAATACAGATCATGGCATGTTAGCAAACAAGGCATGAAACTCAGACAAACCAAACTAACAAGCACATGTAAACAAACATAAAAAGACTTATAAAGTCACCTCAACGAAGATTATCCTGTGGAGCTTTCCCCAAGACAGATCCTCCAGCTCCCGAGGTGTTACCCGTGCCTGAATACCGGCACACACAATAATTACCAAAACAGTTATAATAAACCGTGCATGCATGATACTTATATGCTCAACTGAGTGAAACCTAACCCAAACTACCCGGTTATGCAATTTCAGGGTTTAAGCCCAACAAAGGTGTTCTCTCACCTAAACTCCAACAATCAGGTCTTAAGGTTCACCAGGCTTAAGACCATCTAAAACCAAAATAATTTCTCGGGCCTAAAGCCCTCTTCCTCAAGTCCACAATAAATCCAATTATGAATTTGGGCTTAGAGCCCATTCCTTAAAGTCCATATTTAACCTTTTATGCCATTGGGCCTCAAGCCTATAACTTAAGGTCCATAAAAAGTTTTAAGGTCCTTAGAGTTAGTTAGTTGGGCCTGGGTCCGGTTTTACCTAAATACCGTTCTAAGTTCATTCCCAAGCCCAAGTGTTTTCGACATATAGTTCTACTCGTGTCGGTCCATTCCGGCCACACACACGGTATTCCACTAACTCTCTTTGAATTTATTTGTACATAAGCCGATAACATTAATTTAAGTACAAAACAAAACCGGGTCTTAAACCGGAGACAAATACCGTTAATAGTCCGCGAAGATTTCTGTTCGCCGGAAAGCACCCGAGCCTCGTCGGAATATTCCCGAGCTCGCCGGAAATTCTCCCAAAGCCAAATATTCACTAACGGCACCGGTCTGGTCTCAAGCTCACAACCTCACAGCTCGGAGGAATAACCAACCAACAACCTCACGAAGAAGACGAAGACACCACACGCAGGTGACCTCGTCGATCTCGTACAAGCCCGCCCTCGTCTTGGTCCCCTCTGCAACCCGTGGTGGTGGCGGCGGCGACCTGAAGGAAAAGAAGGATGACGGGAGCGTGGAGAACAGGGAGATGAGATGTTGATGATGAAAAGAGCGAGAGAGAGAGAGAGAGAGAGAGAGAGAGAGAGGGAGGGAGGGAGAGAGAGAGAGGGAGAGAGAGAGGGGGGGCTGCGGCGGGAGGAGAGAGGAGAAGAGAGAAAAGAAGAAAGAAAGAAAGAAGAAGAGGAGAGGAGGGTTAGGGTTTTTAACCAGCCTAGCCAAAACGACTTCGTTTCGTTTTAGCTGGGCGCGGTCAACCCGCCCTAGCTCGGTTAACAGTTTTTTTTCTTTCCCTTTACCCAAAACGACGTAGTTTAGTCCAAAACTACGGTAAATCTCGCGTTTCTTCACGAAACACGTTTTATCTCCAACGAAAGTCATACCCGCCATACTAACCACTTAATACTGATATAACCAAGGTAAAATAATTTATTTTCCTAGTCTAAAAATCCGAAAATTCCTCGAGGGTAAAATTGGAATAAAAAAATTTCGAAAATTCTATAAATTAAATTATGAAAATCCGGGGTGTTACAGTTTTACCCCACTTAAGAAAATTTCGTCCTCGAAATTACAAGATACGAAAAATCAAAACAGATGTGGAAACTGCTCTCTCATATGGGATTCAACCTCCCAAGTAGCCTCATTCGGGGAATCACGGCTCCACCTAACCCGAACCATAGGAATAGTACGACTCCTCAACTGCCGCACCTCCTGAGCCAAAATCTCTACCGGCTCCTCAACATAGGTCAAATCCTCAGAAACCTCCACCTCTGTCGGGGATATAACATGACTAGGATCAGACCGATAACGCCTCAACATCGAAACATGGAATACATCATGTATGCGCGACAGCTCCTCCGGTAAAGCCAACCTGTAGGCCAGCAGACCAATCCGCTCCATGATCTCATAAGGACCAATATAACAAGGGCTCAATTTGCCCTTCCTCCCAAACCGGATAACACCTCTCCAGGGAGCAACACGAAGGAAAACTCTGTCACCTACACTGTACTCCATCTCCCGACGATGCTTATCAGCAAAACTCTTTTGTCGGTCCTGAGCAGCTCTTCATGCACTGCTTAACCACCTCGATCTAATCAACAGTCTCCTAGACTAGGTCCGGACCAACCACCTGTCTTAGACCTTCCTCATCCCAACAGATCGGACTATGACACTTCCGCCCATACAAAGCCTCATAAAGCGCCATATCGATACTGGACTGATACCGTTGTTATAAGCCAACTCAACTAACGGTAATGTCTCATCCCAAGAACCACTGAAGTTGAGCACACAATCTCTAAGCATATCCTCCAGTGTCTGTATAGTTCTCTCTGACTGTCCATCAGTCTGCGGATGGAATGCAGTACTGAAATTCAACTTAGTACCCAAAGCTGACTGCAAGCTCTTCCAGAAGTGGGAAGTAAACCTCGGATCCCTGTCCGACACAATGGATAGTGGAACTCCATGTAGACGGACAATGCCCAAAATATACAACCTCGCCAGCTTATCCATTGTATCCGTCTGCTGAATCGGAAGGAAATGAGCTGACTTGTTCAACCTGTCAACAATGACCCAAATGGCATCATGTCGTCCCCGGGTCCTCGGTAACCCGATCACAAAGTCCATAGTGATATGCTCCCACTTCCACTGCGAAATAGTCAAAGATTTCAACTTGCCGGCAAGAGCCTGATGCTCGGCTTTCACCTGCTGACAAGTTATACAACGAGCCACAAACTCCGCAAAATCCTTCTTCATCCCGGGCCACCAATAATGACTCTTCAAGTTCTGGTACATTTTGGTGCTACCCGGATGCATAGCATACGACACATTATGCGCTTCATCCATGATCCATCTCCTCATGTCATCGACGTCCGGAACACACAACCGATCACCGGTCATCAAAGCACCATCCTCCCGGACATAGAAACTAGAACTCTCCCCCCCCCCCCCCCCCCCCCCCCCCCCCCCCCCCCCCCCCCCCCCCCCCCCCCCCCCCCCCCCCCCCCCCCCCCCCCCCCCCCCCGAGAGCCTTATCCCGCAACTCCGCTAGATGAAGATCACCAAACTGCAACTCCATGATCTTATCCTGCAAGGTCGGCCGGATGCTCAAACTGGCAAGCAACGGCCCGGTGGCATCCACCTCCAGCTGCGCATCCAAAGACCTCAGCTCCACCAAGGAAGGTAAAGCATAAAAAACCGGATCCTCATCCGCCGAAGCCACTCTCTTCCGGCTCAATGCATCCGCAACTACATTGGCCTTGCCCGGACGGTACTCGATAGTACAATCATAATCCTTCAGAAGCTCAATCCAGCGTCTCTGCCTCATATTAAGCTCCCTTTGGGTCATGATGTACTTCAGACTCTTGTGATCCGCGAAAATCTGACACTTCTCACCGTACAGATGGTGTCTCCAAATTTTCAAAGCAAAGACCACAGCAGCTAACTCCAGATCATGGGTCAGATAGCTTTTCTCATGAGTTCTCAACTGTCTAGAGGCATAAGTAATCACCCGACCCTCCTGCATCAAAACACATCCCAAGCCCAAACCAAAAGCATCACTGAACACCGTATACTCAACTCTGGGTCTCGAAACGGTCAAAAGCGGTGCAGAAGTCAACCGACTCTTCAACTCCTCAAAACTCTTCTGACAATGATCATCCCAAACAAAGGTACAGTCTTTCCTCAATAGCTTTGTCATGGGACCCGCTATCATGGAAAAACCCTCAATGAACCTCCGGTAGTAACCAGCAAGTCCAAGAAAACTTCGTATCTCAGATACATTCTTCGGTGGCTCCCAATCCATGACTGCCTTAATCTTGGCTGGGTCCACCTTAATGCCCTCACCGGACACAACATGCCCAAGAAACGCGACCTCATCCAACCAAAACTCGCACTTGCTGAGCTTGGCATAGAGCTGTTCTTCTCCCAACCTCTGCAAAACCTGTCTCAAGTGGTCCTCATGTTCGGCCTTACTACTCGAATAGACCAGAATGTCATCGATAAACACTACCATAAACCGGTCCAGAAATTCATGGAAGTCCTGTTGCATCATACACATGAACACTGCCGGTGCATTCGTCAGACAAAATGGAACAACCACAAACTCATAATGACCATACCGAGTGCCGAATGCAGTCTTCTGCATGTCTTGCTCTGCAATCTGAACCTGATGGTAACCAGATCGCAAGTCAATCTTCGAGAATACAGATGTACCCTGCAACTGATCGAACAAGTCATCGATCCTAGGCAAAGGATACTTGTTCTTCACAGTCACCTTGTTCAACTTTCTGTAGTCCACGCACATCTGCATACTGCCATCCTTCTTCTTCACAAACAAGATCGGGGCACCCCAAGGTGAGATGCTCGGTCTAATGAAGCCCTTATACAACAACTCCTCCAGTTGTTTCTTCAACTCCTGAAGTTCTGTCGGAGCCATTCTGTAGGGCGGTATAGAAATAGGTGCAACTCCCAGTACCAAGTCAATTGTATACTCTACCTCCAGCTCCAGAGGCAACCCAGGTAAGTCATCAGGAAATACATCAGGAAACTCCTGAAAAATCAGAATATCCTCCACTCCAGGTACTAGTACCGAAGAGTCGACCACGTGAGCTAAAAAAGCATCACAACCCTCTCGGATCATCCTGAAAGCTTGGATGGCCGAGATACAACACACCGATAGGGCTCTTCGTTCTCCAACGAACACCATTCTTCGCCCCAACAGAGAAGATAAAGTTACTTCCCTGGCCCGACAATTAACTACTGCCTGGTGTCTGGACAACCAATCCATGCGTAAAATAACATCAAATTCTCCCAAGTCCATGATAGCAAGATCAGAAGGGAAACTCTCACTGTCATACTCTATCGACACATCTGTACAAACTCGATCAACAACTACTATATCACCTGTGGGTAAACGGACTCTCAAGGGTCTACTAAGGTTATCATCTTCTATGTTATGAGTGGTCTTGAATGCACGTGATACAAAAGAGTGTGTTGAGCCTGGATCAACTAAAGCATGTGCATACTGACCAAAAACCATAAAGGTACCTGCTATGACCTCTGGAGCATCAACAGCCTCCTCCCGAGTGATGGCACAAACCCTAGGAGCTGCAGCAGACTGAGTCGCACCCCCGCGGTTTGAAGCTCCAGAACCCCCACGACCTCGTCCCTGCTGTCCGCCACCCCTATTCGGACCAGAAGAAGCAACACCACTGGCCAAAGAATTCTGTACTGTATACTGGGAACCACTGCCACCACTATCCCTAATCCACTAGCTGAATTTTGGTGTCCCGGCTTATTACAATACCAGCATGTACCCGAAAATTATGCCAAGGAACCCCGTCCTTGAGATCCAAACTGATAGGACCGTCCTCCTGAGGATCTGCCTGGTCCACCCTGATAACTCTATCCTCGGGACTTCTTCGAACCTCAGTAAGAAGAACCCTGTCCACCAGAATAATCTGTATCTCCGGCATCAGAGTACTGTCTCTTCTGTCCAAAAGCAGAAGACTGCTTCCTCTGCTCGGCTGCCCGAGCCTCTTTCCCGATCAACTGAACTCTCTCAGCATCAAAAGCAGCCTCACAAACAGCCTCCCAAGTCTTGTGCCTACCACCAGCCAATGCTATCGCAAAATCAGTGCGTAGGGCGCTAACAAACCGCCTACACTTAGCCACCTCATCGGGCACAAACTCCTTGGCATAGGAGAGAAGGATGTTGAACCGGATCCTGAATGCCGATACCAACTCATCTGGCCCCTGCTTCTCCTCCAGAAACTGCTTTTTCTGCCCCTCCAGAAAACCAACAGTGAGAAACTCCTTGTAGAATTTCTCCTTGAAATCCTCCCAAGGCATCTCCACTGGGCTTGGTAAGTTTGCCACAAGTTCCTGCCACCATGTCCATGCGTAACCCGTGAACTTGTGTGCCGCAAAATGAGCCCTGTGCTCAGGTGCACAAGTGAACTTCTCCAGAACATTCTCCACCTAGCGGAACCAATCATCGAACTCCTTGGCTTCGCCCTCCTCACCAGAGAATTCCTTGACCGCTGACTTATCCATGTGCTTATATCCGCTCTCCATACCACCTGCTGCAGCAGGTGCAACCGGTTGGGCACCCTGCTGCTGCTGCTGGAATGCTGGGTCCACAACAGGTGGTATGGGTGGCACTCCATTCTGTTCTCCTCCACCTGCAGCATCATTCCCTGCTGCATTATTGTTCTCCTGTCCAATGGGAACCTGCATCACCGACACGTTGTCGGAGACATGAGTAGCGGCGTCATCCTCAGCATTGTGCTGCCCCTGGTGATCCATATCAACGCCTATATGAATGCAAATGAGCCAAAAACACTTTTAAAGTTATAAATCCGGAAACAGGCTTAAACACAGAAATCACTTTAAAAACAAAGTTCAAAACACTTTTAAAACCATGGATCTGAAGCCTGCTCCGCTACCAAGCTGAAACACCCGTATCCTAATTTACAAATAAAATACTTGAAGAAAAGGAATTTACTAAAATGCCCCTAAAACCCGGGACACGAAATCCAATACCAAAACATATTCTGAAAATTTTAATAAACCGAGATGTCATAAAGAACAAGAGTAAACCGACTTATCAAGCCTTAAATTAACCCGGCAACCAGCCGAAACATCATCAGGTATCAAATCCCGGCAACCCGCCGATAATGTAATCAAAAACAAGAATGACATCTCAACAGATTCCAATGCAGCGGAAGAATAAGACAAAATAAAACAAGAGAAGAAAAAAAAATGATATGCATGTCGACTCTATGGATCCAACCGGGTGAAGAAGCACAGCTACCTGCTGGGATATCCACGTCTGTACTCTGGAAAGAAAGAGAGAGACAGCATGCTAACTAAGAGTCTAAAAAAACAACGGTGGCGATAATGTGAGTCGCCTACTCAGTGAGCAGTATAAATCTAGTTATGTAGGTGTGCAAAGCAAGATCGAAAGGAGTGTAGAGAAAACAAGCACAAGTAAGCAAACACACAATAACAAGTACCAACATGCCAACAACATATAAGCAGACAGTATGTTATACATCTGTTTGTGTGTTAACTATATTTTTAAATTTATTATTCAGGGCCTCCTACTATGTGCATCGAGCTCGGTCCCGTCTTATGAGACAACCAGGGTGTAAGCCCAATATAACCAGGCGTATAGCCCAAATATAACCATAGAGAGAGAGAGAGACATAGAGAAAGAGGGAGGTAGAAAGGGGAAGGTAGAAGGAGGGAGGTAGAACCGGTCATCACAGACCCATATACTAAACCGCATATACCATGCTATTCCGCATGCAGACCCGAGGGGTATCACTTCCTGCTCAAACCAACCGGTCATCAGCATACAATAGTATATCTTTTATTGTATATTATTCTTATTCATACTTAAGAGTTCATGTGTGCCAAAAGTAATGATTTAACAGGGTTGTGTGAATTATTCATTAAATCAACATCCGGGTTTCCAACCCACATCACATCACACAGTTCACCCAAAATCATATCACATGTTATATCTCATAACAGTTAAACAAATCATGCTCGCCAGCCAATGGTAACACACAGGCACACAATACAGATCATGACATGTTAGCAAACAAGGCATGAAACTCAGACAAACCAAACTAACAAGCACATGCAAACAAACATAAAAAGACTTATAAAGTCACCTCAACGACGATTATCTTGTGGAGCTTTCCCCAAGATAGATCCTCCAGCTCCCGAGGTATTACCCGTGCCTGAATACCGACACACACAATAATTACCAAAACAGTTATAATAAACCGTGCATGCATGATACTTATATGCTCAACTGAGTGAAACCTAACCCAAACTACCCGGTTATGCAATTTCAGGATTTAAGCCCAACAAAGGTGTTCACTCACCTAAACTCCAACAATCAGGTCCTAAGGTTCACCGGGCTTAAGCCCATCTAAAACCAAAATAATTTCTCGGGCCTAAAGCCCTCTTCCTCAAGTCCACAATAAATCTAATTATGAATTTGGGCTTAGAGCCCATTCCTCAAAGTCCATATTTAACTATTTATGCCATTGGGCCTCAAGCCCATAACTTAAGGTCCATAAAAAGTCTTAAGGTTCTTAGAGTTAGTTAGTTGGGCCTGGGCCGGATTTTACCTAAATACCGTTCTAAGGTCATTCCCGAGCCCAAGTGTTTTCGACATATGGTTCTACTCGTGTCGGTCCATTCCGGCCACACACACTCACTCCCCACACACGGTATTCCACTAACTCTCCTTGAATTTATTTGTACATATGCCGATAACATTAATTTAAGTACAAACCAAAACCGGGTCTTAAACCGGAGACAAATACCATTAATAATCCGCGAAGATTTTTGTTCGCCGGAAAGCACCCGAGCCTCTCCGGAATATTCCCGAGCTCGCTGGATTTCGGTAACCTCGCCAGAAATTCTCCCAAAGCCAAAGCAACCACACAAAACCAAAAACACAAATCCTCCTCGTCCCTGAATTCGATTTTGCCCAGAATCGAAGAACAAACCACAACGGAATAGAGTTCGCCCTTGCACAAACAACAACCTGCACGGATCCGTCGAACGATACCATCCCCAAGCTCGTCCAACAACACAATCCATGGAATTAAATCTTCACTGCCGACACCGATCTGGTCTCAAGCTCACAACCTCACAGCTCGGAGGAATAACCAACCAACAACCTCACGAAGAAGACGAAGACACCACACGCAGGTGACCTCGTCGATCTCGTACAAGCCTGCCCTCGTCTCGGTCCCCTCTGCAACCAGTGGTGGTGGCGGCGGCGACCTGAAGGAAAAGAAGGATGACGGCATCGTGGAGAACAGGGAGATGAGATGTTGATGATGACGAGAGGGGGGGGAGAGAGAGAGAGAGAGAGAGAGGGGGGGGGGGGGAGGAAGAGAGGAGAGGAGAGAAAAGAAGAAAGAAAGAAAGAAGAAGAGGAGAGGAGGGTTAGGGTTTTTGTCCCGCCTAGCCAAAACGACGTCGTTTCGTTTTGGCTAGGCGCGTTCAACCCGCCCTAGCTCGGTCAATAGTTTGTTTTTTTTTTCCCTTTACCCAAAACGATGTAGTTTCGTCCAAAACTACGGTAAGTCGCGCGTTTCTTCCCGAAACACGTTTTATCTCCAACGAAAGTTGTACCCGCCATACTAACCACTTAATACTGATATAACCAAGGTAAAATAATTTATTTTCCTAGTCCAAAAATCCGAAAATTCCTCGAGGGTAAAATTGGAATAAAAAAATTTCGAAAATTCCACAAATTAAATTATGAAAATCCAGGGCGTTACACAAAGAGTCAGCGAAAAAGAATAATCATAGAGAAGAATAATTATAAGAACTCACGGTTTATATTTTTTCAAGTAGGAGCTAGAAAAACAAACAAATTAGTATAATTACCCTTATATACAATACAAAAACTATATAAAAAAAACAAAAATTACCAACATGAACAACGACTAAAAAAATAATAATATAATTTGAAAATTAAACTTATATAATTTAGGATATCAAAGAAATAATAAATATTATTAACAATAATAGATTTGTAAATTCATATTCCACTACATAAACTTATTCTAAGTAATGTGTATCCATCTATCTAGATTTTATATATAAGTTCTTTTCAAGATTAAGATTAATACTACACCACATGATTTAAAACATATAATACTATGCCACATGCATCGCACGTGCAGAAAAAACTAGTATAATTAAAAAATGGCTAGCATAAGCAAAACTTACCATGTCCTATAAATAATGATGTATTGTAGTCCACCTTTGTAAATTGAAGTAAAAACCTCTTTCAATAATGATTTTGACAATAACATTGGACTTATTCAATATTGTAGAATTAGTATTGTAGTATTATATTTGTGCCTTCTAGAATAATGAGAATAATTAAAATATTATGAATTTGAATTTAAATTAACATATAAATTATAAAATTTTGAATTCATTTTTAAAAATTTAATACGTATATAACTAGGGATTAAATAAATATATCCAATTCTCACAAGGACAAAACAATAATTAAAATAGCAGTCCATCGTAGTTATTAAGGCTTAAGTTTCCTATATTTTAATTTATTTAAGGAATTAATAAAAGTGTAATGCTTCATTTTTTAGAGTACTTTATAAAAAATTTTAACAAATTTAAAGGAAGATAAAATAATTAATACATAGTTATTAAAATTTAATTTTAAAAATTCTAAAAAGAAAAAGCCAAAGTAAGAGAACAACAACACATAACAATTTGACAAAAAAAAATAACTCATAAAAAGGTAAAAATATTAAATTAGAATAAGTCAAATTAGAAAATATGAAATAATTAATATTATAGTTTAATATATGGTAACAAAAAATATGGTGCAAGATTCTAAAGTCTAGGGTACTACTAGTATTTAATACATAAACTTTCTTTGTGTTATCATTAGAAAATTTCATGAAATACATTGTTTTAATTCAAAATAAAAATCAATGAATTGCTGACACGGATTAGCTTTCGTATATATGTATGCATAAACATTATTGTAAGAATTCAACCTTTTTATTATAAAATTTTGAGTAAATTATCTTTTAACAAAGGTCCAAAAAGTTATTGTGTTTAAATAAAATTTATTGTGTACAACAATATGCAGTGGACATACTTACTTCAAAGTTCAAGAAGGCTAATTTGGTTATATAGCCTACAATTCATTCTCAATCATTTTGTAGCACCAACACTTCAATATAATAATTCAAACGCTAAGAAAAATTATGAACGTAACCAAATTGAATCCTCTCAACTTAATATATATGATTTCTTGCATCGCTCAATCCTTTAAAATTGAGTTCTCCCTCTATATAGTGTATGACTTTTCCCATTTTTTTTTTGCTAATCTTCAAAACCTCTTCAACCATCAAGGTTACTGAATCCGCATAGTATGTAATATCCTGTATTGAAAGGTAAATAGTCAAATCCTTCACTATTATTTTCCCAGGACAATAAATATTTTCTATGTTATCAAGCAAAATCTATCTTGATATGTCATCAATAATGTATCATATATTTATAAATTACTAATGAAATAGGACAAAATAAGAAGAAATAATTACTTATGCTAGTGGAGCAATGCAAACATCCTGAGATGGGGATCGATTGCTAGACCGATCCTCTCAAACATTGGATCATATACTGCATTTTTAATTTTCCTGTAATCGGTGAAATTCTTTAAGTTCGGGTGCTCTTCTTCAGCTGTTGGATCTCCCTAAACCATATAAAGGAAGAAAGAAATAGTGTGGTTTAAACAAAAATGGTCAATATTATATTTATCTTTACTTTTTTAATAGAGTATATTATAAAAAGTTAAATGCTTTATACCCTTAATCGTTTAGATGAAGATTCCCCAATCTCAATTTTGTTTCTTTTACGGATACCTGATGCTGAAATTTCCTGATAAAGAGGATTACAACAATTAAGAATTATATTATTTCTATATAATTGGTTAATAATGTTTTAGAGTAAGGAAATTGTTTTACCTTTGGACTTTCTAAGTTGAAGAGTTGATTCTCTTGTGAAGTATCAAGGATGGAAACGGGGACACTTGGTCTAGCATTATATATAACAATGCATTTTTTATCATTAGGTGTTAAGGACTACAGTCTTTAGTTAAACACAAATAGGCTTGCCAGTGAAGAAAAAAATTAAGAAGGATAAATTAAGATTATGTACCTTGGGACCCAATAGAGTTCTGATGTCGTAGAATTGGTGTTCGACTCATCAAGCATCCTAGAATTCAAGTGCTCATCAAGCATCCTAGAATTCAAGTGCCCACTATTTGACTGTTGGAGCCTAACATACAAGAAAGAAAGAGGAAATAGTTAAAATACTAACTACTTTTGTTTTCGTCAACATTATCTTCAAACGATTGGAAGTAGATCCACTATGAACAATTAATGGTAAATAGCGCAATCGTACCTTGAAGGCACAGGACTATGCAATATAGGGTTGCAATACTGTGAAATCAATAAATCAGTCATGCTTTGGACTTGATGATTGGGAGTTTTTGAGGTCCTAAATTGAGAAATTAGATAGTGTTTTAGAGTTTAATTTTAATTCAAGAAGGAAAATAAGTGCAACTATTTTTACTCATAAAATGAAATAATATAAGAACAATAAGGCTATCTACCTTAAAGATAGAAAGGAGTCATCTGGCACCATGGAATTATAGTTCGGTAGATCATATATATTAGATTCCATTGGACCTAAGTTGAGCTCATGCGAAAAGTTTTGGGGCCTATGATGATGATATGGTAATTATATGCAATTTTTAGTTTTTCAAGACTTACAAAATATATAACTTAGAAGAAATACCTTGGATGCATTGAAGGTACGAATGTCATGTGGTAATCATGAGGCACATGCACATTATGAAAGTTTGGCATCCCCAACACTGGGTTAGGTAGTTGTAATCTATTATTGGATTGCGTAGGCCTGAAAAAGAAAATGAGAATGTACTAGTTAGCAATAGTATTTTGTTTATGTATAGCAAATATTATTCATAATAGCTACCTCAATGCTGAAGGTCCAGAGAATGTACTAATTAATAATAGTTTTTTGTTTATCTATAACAAACTTTATTCACAATAGCTACCTCGATGCCGAAGGTCCAGGTGACATTGGACGGGAAAATTGTGGATGAGATACATTCGCTTCAATGGAATAATTGCATTGAGGGTATTGGTACCTAAAGAGAAAGGTTAAATCAATAGAATAAGTATATATCCCCATATGCCTCACTAATTTTACTATTTATTTATTAGAGTCACAACCCAAAATTATATTAAAAAAGCACTATACCCTGATAAGAAAGAATGCATAGGGGCAATGAAGTTGTTAAAAAGTCCATTATTTCGGCTTTGTTGGTTGTCCCAGGATGACCTTCCATCAACCCCTTCCATATCTATCTTCTGCCAAAAGATTTCAGCTTCTACTAGTTTAAAATGTTAACACTTAGAATGAAGGATATTGAAATACTTAAATTTTTCTTGGTCTTCCTTCTTAAAGTAGGGACATGGTCCAATTTATAGAGCTGACTAATCGAGATCGATATAGTTTGAACCTAGGATTGTTTAAAGCAGTTTGTGCTACTTACCACTCACGTTAATAACCATTGATTCTTGAATTACTTATAGCATTGTATGATCATAATATAATCAGTAACAAGTACTAACCGAGTCTTGAGGAGATGAAGTTGGATATAAGTTTTCTGCTTGATGAACATTATAGATCATCATATTATTTGTTGCAATATTTAGATGGGGTTGGTTTGTACTGCCTTGGATGCTTGGAATTGTACCTTGAGGCCTAAATCAAGAGCAAAATACAATGTTGTAGGAAAAATATATGAAGAACATTAGTCCTGAAGACCTAGTAAAAACAATAAAGAACTTACGAAAGTAGCTCAACACCAGAGTTGTTTTGGGTATGAGCATTAAACCCATCTTGATTCTTATTGTTCACAACATAATCTAGTGGAGAATGCTGGACTCCATTTTCTGTGATCATTTCAGCCTAATCAAAAAATAAAAAAATACAATAATTATCAATTAAATCTCTGGTTATGCCATTCAATGTGGTGTTATTTGGTTAGTATAACATTTAAAAGCATATACCGTTGGCGCAGAATAAGTTTTTGGTAAGATTGGTTGGGTAGGATTAGGCAAGGATGATCCTGGTTCCCCTATATTTACAAAATCGTCATCAAAATTTGAATATGCAGATTGCATAGAAGAGTTTGCATGATCTGAGAATTCGTCATCTTGTGTTGCTCCTGATAATTCTGGCTCCAAATGTTCCTGATGAACAAAAAGGGAAAGGGAGAAGAAATTAAAGAAAAAAATAAATGGCATGGAGATCACAAGCATAAAATCTATCAAAGTACAACTCCAAACAAAGAAACAAATATTACTTATGGTATGGAAATGCAATATATATAGTAATAAGATTTTCTCTCGGGAAGAAATATTTGTTTGTCTGTAAAATACCATTGCTGTTATATGTTAACTGTTTGTGAACAAATCAAGTTTTTGCTTTGAAATCTTACTAACTAAAGTAATGATTGAGTAAAATACAATGGAAAATCTAGTAATCAACACAATCTTCTTATAAAACAACATAATAAGCAATAGATTTAAGTTATTGTACTAATATGATCATTAGTTTTGTAAGAACAAAAAAAGGGTGTACTTTAAAGTACACTATCAAAATACTTTAGGTACTTGTTGAAAGCAGTAAGTTTAAAGGAGATGTACCTTCAACTGAAAATGTTGTAGAGAATTGGCCAATGATGTTCTCAAATTCAACTGTGATACATCTAATTCATTAGGCATTGGAAGATCAATTGTAATATCCTCATTTTTTGATGGGTTTGTTGTGTGATCCAACTTGCCCAATTGAGGCTGATCATTTTCAGCTAATTCTTGTTTGCCCTGTGTGTTAAAGTAATAAAGTTTACTAAATCATATCATAATTTAGCATAATAAAAATCATGTAGTAAATACGTTGCTTAAACGTTTAAACTTTTTTTTATGCTAGTTGATGAAGGTGCGACTCGAATTAGACACCTCACCCCTCTTCTTTTTTTTTTTTTTTGATATAAACCATATTTATTGAATAAGAAGAAAGTACAAAGAAGATGAAGCCAACAAAAAGTTGATTGGTCACTGCAAGTCTACACTAGAACGTACACAGAAGGAAATACATCAAGGGTATAAGTTTAAGGGAGATTTACCTTCAACTGAAATTGTTGTAGAGAATTGGCCAAAGTCAATTGTGATACATCTGATTCTTTAGCAATCGGAAGATCAACTGTAATATCCTCGTTTCTTGATAGGTTTGTTGTATGATCCAATTTGCCCAATTGAGGCTTATCATTTTCAGCTAATTCTTGCTTGTCCTGTGTGTTAAAGTAATAAAATTTACTAAATCATGCTGTAATTTAACATAATAAAATTCATGTAGTAGATACACTACTTAAACGCGAAACTTTTTTTAATACTAGTCGATGAAGGTGCGACTAGAATTGGAGACCTCACCCCTCTTATGCTTTTGATACATGAGTGCCAATAAGCTACAAATTTTTTTTATAAAATTTTAAAAATAGAAGTTAAGGTAAACTTTACCATGGCCTGATGATTGCTTTGTGAACTTTGTGGTAATGAAAGGATAGTAGGTAATGGTACTTCAGGTTGTTCCAAGTTTAGAGCATTTTCTAATGTCAAGTTACTATTCACTTCCAATTCTGCTACTTGAGTATTTAGTTGAATATTACTCTCTCGCGCTGACGATACTGGCTCCCTGACCTCCTCCTGTTTGTATCATTTTTAATAAGAATGCATTCATATGATACAAAATATGCTAAATATTATACATTTATCACTTAATAACAAAAGGTAAAGGAAAAGTAATAAAAAATTAGAAATTTTCAACTAATAGGTGTCTACAACATAACATCTAATTTACAAGTTACAATTGATATGTAATGAATGGTGAAATAGCATAACTTACAATTTGTAGACTCCCTCTTAGTTTCTCAGGAGAGGCAGAAGCATCACCACTAGGTGACTTATGGTCGAAGTCATCATCATTGTCACTAATGATTTCTTTTGTAGCTATATGTTCCCCATCAACCACATTTGAATGAGCCTCCATATACGATTCTAACCATAACAGTGGGCAAAAATGTAGAATGATTAAATATCAAAATAAATAGATAACAAGGGAGATACTAATAAAAAACTTGTTCTTCTCTATTTATGAAATTCGACCAGACAGTATATGATGAACAAGCAGCCAGTTGAAACTATTAAGGTAGAATTAAATCAAATTAGATACTGAACATACCAACAAAATCTAAGTCCTTCACAATCTAAGTACGGTATCACTACTCCTTAATTTTTCCTTTTTTATATGATTAAAAATGGTCATTTTAAAGTGAAAAGCAAGTTGTTGAAAAAAAATGCAGCAAAAAGAAGTTAATCTACAAAGTTTTGATATATGGATTTTTTGTATAAAACTTGAAAAATTCACATCAGATTCTTAACTTAGCTTTTCCTTCTATGAGATCTCGTGTTTGAGTCTCCAATGATATTAGAGAAGAAAAATCATCTTGTTTTGGTAGCTTATATGTTACATAATATTATAATTAATATTTTATAATGGATTTAATTATTCATGTTGTGATGATTTTTTAAAAGATGATACTTTATTATAAGTGGTGGCATGTTTTCTGGATTTCATTTAACGAGTTATAGATTGGATCTCAAAAGTGGAATGAGGGTGATTGGGTGTTAGGAAAGACTATCGATAATTTCTAAAATTTCGATATATAAAAAAATAATGGAATATCAATACCAAATTTGTATGTGTACTTATGTTTTTATATGCATGTGTATATTCTAATGTATATAAATTATATGTATACACAATAGATGGGCCACTATATCATATTTTAAATTTTTTTAAATTATATTTTATGCTGTGTGCTTTGACAGTTTCTTGCAAACTTTTAAAGCAACTAAATTGGCTCTAGATTTTTTTGGTGGAAACCTGTGATTATATTAAATTATAGAAGAAATTCATAAAGTTATAGTAATTTTTGTTGCATCAGCCAACAAAATAGCCTTGTAGAAATCACGAGGCGAATCTAGAAGTCTCAACTCCTCTCGTACATCAAAAGCATTTACCGCTAACATATGTGCTATAAAGTATAAGGCAAACAAGAAGTGAATGTACTCTAACAAAAATAGATATTCCAGCCTATTATGGTTCATCGCTTAGGATCCCAGCCACCTCTTAATTATTTGTTTACACAATCAAGTGGGTTACACTAATAAATTGGCTCGATTGGTATTTATTTTATTCACATTAGTTCTTCACAATAGTAAAATTTACTAGCGATCCTCTACTTTTAGTTAATTCAGGTTTCACTTTTTAACCAATCAGATTAATAATGATCTATATACAATTTAGTAAAATATTTTACAGTGACTAAAGATAGTTATGAACAGGGACTTAATTGTTGTTTTTTTGGAAAAAAGGAGTAAAAATAAAGTCAAAATGGACAGGTCACCATTCAAACCCATTCAAACTGGGAAAAAATTATATTACTCAAGTTGTACCAGTTGTCATACTTTGTACAGCATAACCAGGGTTGCCTCTTTTTTTGGTTCCCCATCCGAATCCGGAACTTTGCAGCGACTAGTCCAGATTCGACAAGGATCGCACAAGGGTTGCCTCTTTCGTTATTAGGGGAATAGTTTTTTCTCTTTTTTTTCACTTTAAAAAACTCCTATTGATTATGTTGTACTAGATGGATAAGGCAATGAGCATCATAAAATTTGTCACTCAAACCGTAGGCCTCAAAATTAGAACATGCATTCTTAACTACTAAACCAACTAGTTTTGATTGAAATGATACTACTATAATTAGGGGGCCAAGTCTCCCTTGCTTCTTCCCGGATCTGCCCCTAATGTTTTTGTACCGGTTTGTACACATTTGGTATGGGTTAATTGCTTCCTTATATTCCTACACTCTTGTATTTCTAGTATCTTGTTAATAGAGTCTGTCTATATATTTTTAAAAAGTGAACATGTGCTTGTATGAGAGAATTATAGTGGAATTGGCTACTCTCTCTAGGTAGAAATGTAAGAATATTTTCTATTATGTGGCACACATAATATATTGAGTATTATTTAATGACGTGACAAAAGCCCATTGGCCAACTATTAGGGTTTTCTAAAGAGCACTTGATGAGAGTGTATAAATAGAAAAATATAGAGATGGGTCCTCTCTCTCCTGACACAACGTTTGTTAACCCATCAAAACAACGTTAGAAAGCAGACAAGGCAAGAGGGAGAAATCCACCTCAAGGAAACCAAAGCAAATCACATATCGTCAAGCACACATCATGGAATCAACAGGTATGTTATCAATCTCTTAAAGATTAGTGGGAGCTAATGAGTTTAAGATCCTAATTATGTTGTTCTAAATTAGGGTTTATGTGATGTTTGTTTAATCCCTAATTGTTATGATGTTTCATGTTAAATTAATTAACATGTGGTAGCGGAGCGCTGGTTCAAAACAATTATCTCCCCTTTAAAGTTGTTGATTGATGTTTAGAATAAATACTGTTTTTGACGAATGTGTGTGCATCGAAATAAACTATTTTGGTTGGCTATTACGTTTCCCCAATTAATTCAGATTGCTGATTGTTATTGAATAAATTAAAGAAGAAGAATAAAAAAATAATAATGATGAATAATAGCAGACCGTCGACATGTTTTAAAAGCACAGTATGTTTGATTGGGTTTCTCTGTTTATTCACGCACCGCACAGTACGTTTGATTGCATATTATCGATTACTGTAGTGCAATTATATTATATTTATTCATCACGTTATCAAGAATAATGGAAGGCATTGATGGATATGGATTGTCCAGTGGCAGTAAGCAACTTTATGTTTCAAAAAAAAAAAAAAAAATAAAGCCACTTTACTATCACGTTTTTCAAAACACGCAATCGTGTTTTACTGCCACGATTTTCATAACATGTTTATGGAAAAATTATTGCTGATTCTCACTTAAATCCGCACTTTACAGATTCTGTCATTCAAGTCCTTTGACAGATTTACAGTTCAGTCAAGATATTATGTATTCTATCATTTAAGTCCTATTATTAAGTTGAAACTTAGACATAGATGTATATGATTAAGAATAAACTCAGTGACACTTTTGTTATACATAAATGCTTTCTAATATGTATATGTTTATGGATGCTTGATATCTATGCATATATAATTTGTTAGTCACCAAAGTGGCCGAATTAGAAAGGTTTATAGATATCAAAATCAAGAAACATATTGATTACTCATGAGTATGTGATGCTATTATTGTAATGACATGATGATGTAAATTTATTTATCATGAGTATATCAAGTTTATTGATTATAAAATATTTAAGGATCGCCCAAAGGTTGATTAGCCATTTTATATAAATCCACCTCAAGGAAACCAAAGCAAATCACATATCGTCAAGCACACATCATGGAATCAACAGGTATGTTATCAATCTCTTAAAGATTAGTGGGAGCTAATGAGTTTAAGATCCTAATTATGTTGTTCTAAATTAGGGTTTATGTGATGTTTGTTTAATCCCTAATTGTTATGATGTTTCATGTTAAATTAATTAACAAGAAAACCATTAGGAGACTTAAATAATACATATGACTTAAATAAAAAAAAAATTTATATATATATATAGTTAAGCAATTGGCCCAAGAATAGAATACCTTCCAAATTGTCTTCTCGTTTTCCACTTGTGGCTTGTTTAACTTGGACAATATAGGAAAAATCAGAACATAAAAAAACAAAATGAAATATAACTATAATTGTGCGTAAATTTTTTTTAGAATTATGCTATGTTGCAGTTCCAAAAGAAAAAACAATACTTAACTAGTTTTTGAAAGTGATAATCATTTGACGTAATTAGAACACTCCTTTTCTTTTCTTTTTTTTTTCTGGTTATATATGTTATGTTTGGATACTAATTTTTTCTTATAAAATAGTTGATGATGCTAGATAAGGACTGAGGAAAGGGGGCCTACATGCCAAATAAGTGGACGAAAAAAAGCATACAGTATTGCATGCTCACTATTTCACTTGTAGAACAATTTCTTTTTTCTTACCAAACCATACAGTTACAGACTATCAAAATCCTAATCATACCAAAAAGAAAAAAGAAACTCTAAGTCATGTATCTGATTACACGCTCTATTCTAAAGTCTATAAGAAGAAAGGGGGAATCTAGTATCCTATCCCTAAATATTCTTTTTGTTTGCTTTTTATATATATATATATATATATGTAGGAGGATTTTGAGGTTTTTGCAAGGATTACCATCTCATTTCATCAAGAGTGGAAAAAAATTAAAAAACAAAATCAGAGTTCATCTCCGTGCAAGAGAATTAAGATGGACCCTTCTCAAATATGCTAATAACACTTTTTCAGCCTTTGCACATAGATTTATGCATGTATAATTATTTACCACAGATGAGTCTGTTTGATCTAATTCGTTTAAGCAAATTATAGATTTATGCATGTATAAGTATTTACCACAGAATAGTCTGTTGTTGTGTGTGTGTGGATGACAGTCATGAGAGTTGTTGGTGCTTGTTATATATATGAGTGCATCTCAATGAAGATCCAAAGAAACAAGAAAAGAGAAAAAAAAAAAAAAAAAAGCTCATCTAACGACACCAGTTACATAGAAATGTATAGAAGATCAAGGAAGTATATGAAAGAACCTGGAAACGAATTTTGCATTGATAACCCCGAGGTGGAAGCAATTGATTTACTGGTAGTTAAACCAACAATAACAGGAAGAAACAACCTGCGCATAATAATATACTTGGACAAATTAATTGGAACAAGTCGTGTGAAAATATATAAAAGGCAAAAAACAAGCCAGTATTAAATGATGAATTGTGGTACGAACTTTAATCTCCACGACCACACTAACTTTGTGTTTTTATTTGTCTTTTCAAAGATGTAGACAGTGAAGAAGATAGATGTATAGAAGAATAGAGAGAGAGAGAGAGCTAGAAGTCACTGAAGAAGAAGAAGGTAAGAGGAGTGGAGAGTAGGCAAGGAGACAACTATAATATGGCAATTCATATATACCTAATTAGGAGAAGGCAAAGCGGACATGACTGTTTTGTCTGTTTGGAAGGGAATGAGACCTTGACACTCAATTTATAGGTGTCTCAGAATTATAAAGAATGCAAACAAAGAGGCTTATGGTTTCTAGTACATGGTGAAAATGTTTTAATTTGCCACTTTTTTTGGCAACCATATATTAGCAATTTTGCAAACCTTTAAAGAAAAACTAAAAAATGAGTTTAATGGAATTTTTTTTTTTTTTCCAGAGGTTCTGCTAATCTCTCAATCTATTGTTCTAAAGCATTGGATGGCTTCCACCCATTAGCGACTCTTTTTTAAAGAAGGCCTTGGCGTAGCTGGTAACTAAATAAAACTAATCTAACCAATTCTCTAACTGCTACCACAATATAGTCTAAGTATGTAATTACATAATCTTAGCTCTTAAAAAACAAGAACAGTAACAACATGGGTTAATTGAAGTCCATTTTTGTAAATTGGAACACCTAGTTGTTAGAAATAAATGAAATTAAATTTAATGTACATTTCTCAAGCTCTTCAAAAATTATAAATTTGTGTGAGTTTCTCTGTAATATGATGCACCTTTCCGTCCCGGGTGAGACTTACTGTAATATTCCTAAGATATAATTCAGTTTTATTACGAAACAAAACTATATTTTAGTGAAGTATTTATAATCAGTTAGCATTTTGCTAATTTCCTCTTATGCTACTCATGAAAGGTTTTAGTAATTAACAGAATTAGTAAATCTAATGATCACACCTCTGGTGAGATCACTGTAAATAATGTAGTATAAAAGATAAATAGGATATATATAAAAGACATCCTTCCGCCTTGGATGACCAGAATTGGGAATTGGTAGAGGACTTGGCTGGACCACATATGACACGAAATTGTAAATTATAGTTAATAGTCCACTATACCAACCAACCAACTAATCACAATCATGAATGACTAAGTATATATCAGCAAAGTAATCCTATCAGTGTGAACATTTTGAAGTTAAAAATCAAGGAGAATCACACAAAACCTTGAGCAAGATTTTTGATTTTCCAGAAAATGAGAAGTGCATGGAAGTGTATCTCAGGTGTACTGCACATTTATGTGTACGTCTTCTACCAGGATTGGATGACTACTAAAAGTAAAACACACTAATGCTTGCCTGGATCAACTACACAGTATCAGATTCCAATGATTCAGAAATCATGCCATTCACGTTCTACTGCATTTCTTTTCTTTTCTTTTTGTTGGCAAGTTACCAAATGAATTTTTGCAAATTTGGTAGGTGGTCCTATGGTTGCACCCCTTTCCATGTAGGATATCTCAACTTTTAAGACCAACAACCTTCCATGTTTCAAACGTAACAATGCATTCTTTATTCAATGTTTTTTATAACTACAAAATCACATTGTGTTGGATAGGGTTGTCTTGTATGGTACATATGTCCATAATAAAAGAATTTGCTACTATTGGTTGGTATTTCTTTAGGAATATTGCTGGATCTCAAGAAAGAAAATCTTGTTGGCCTGATAATTATCCCAAAGAATAAAATTAAACTTTAAACCAAATCAAAAAAGAAAAAGTGACAAAAAAAAAAGCAACCTAAGAATAGATTCTTTTGACAAACTACCCAAAATCACCCAAGATTGTCTCATTCATGATTTTCAGGGGCGAGCCAGGAGAAAAAATTAGGGGGGGCCGAAATTAAATGAGAAAAATGGAAAACAAGTTAGGTGGGGGAAAAAATAATGACAAAAAAAGGTGCTGGGAAGATTCAAACCACAATCTGCTTGGGTGTGAACAACAATCTAGCCACTAAATCACCATGGCAAATGATATCAAAATACTCTATATACTCGTAATCCGATCTAGGGCCATGGCTCCGGCTTACCCCCTCTTAGATTTGCCCCTGAGATTAAACAATATCATTTAATTCATTATACGCCTCCTGAACATTCATTATATATCAGTTTTCCAGTATAGACAAAAAAAAAATATTTTCCAATAAATTAAATTTCATAAGAAAAGAAATCATAGATATGCATCTGTAAATCTTGTATATATCCAAAATTTTTGTACACTTTATACATATATCTTTCTTTTTTAAAGCTTTTTATATGTCTGTATGTGTAACACTTGTCACACTATCGTATATTTCCTGAAAATAGATGATAAGACTTTTTTCTTTTTTTTAAGGATAGATGATAAGACTTTAAATATGAAGGATTTAGTTCTTGATTTTGCTTTATTCAACCATGCTTTTTTTTGTAATAAAACTAGTCGGTTGTCCCGTGTTAAACACAAGTTTGCACAATGGGTCGATCACGTGCCAATGACAATCAATTGAATTGTAATAAGTAATAACTCAGGAGTGGATGAAATACAAAGCACCTCTCTGTAGAATTGAAGTATTGAACTATGTTCTAATTTGATTTAATGGTTGTTCGCTTAGTAAATAGGAGCCCAAGGTAATAGATTATTTTTAGACCCTTTATTTAGTTAGTAGACCCATTAGATTAATTTTTAGGAAGTTCATACTTATTACTCCACCTAGACCATGTGATTATGAGCCCAAGAACATCAGATTTTTGTGACTTTATTGAATTAAAATTTAAAATAAAGAAAAGAGGAAAAAAGAAGAGAGTTTAATAATTTTTTTCGAGTTGGAAATAAGTTTAGATGATTTAGGAAAAAATCTAGTTATTTTTATGAGCATTTTCTGGCTTTGTTGATTTAATTTGCACGCTTGTCGAGAATGTAGCCAAAATAATGAGGATCAAGGTTAAAATTAGAAAAAGAATATTTTGGAAAAATGATTACCGGTCTTGTTGAGAAGACCGCGAACCGTTCGCGGTCATAAAGGGTTGACCCGCAGGCATGTGGCAGTCAATGGAAGAAAACCACCAAAGCTCTTCAGTCTTGTCGCGATGACCGCGAGCTTTTGGCGGTCATGCGGACCTGATATATGGGAAATTAGATTTTTTGCCTCTTTTCTTAATCTTAAGCCCGGACCCTTAGATCCCTAAACTTGTTCTAAGCCTTTCATTGTTATCAATGGCCACAAGTCACTGAGCACTATAAATATACCTCACCTAGTCACTTGTTAGGAGCATCAAGTAAGAATAAGACTAGGGGCTCCTGCCTGAGAAAACTCTGCTTCCTCATTGTTTCGATTTCTTGTTGTTATTTGTCTGTTCCTTATGGCTTTGTATGTTAGCTAACCCCTTTTGCAGGTTTTGGTCGAGCTCAAAGTGGAGTAAAAGATTTGGAAGAGCCGTACTCTTGCTTGAATCATGTTCAAGCTTCGTGTCCCATAAAGACAGCCTGACCTTTGCTTATTCTATTGATTACTGCTTTTTATTCGGAAATTAAATTCGTATGAATTTGAAACTAGACATCCATATCCTTCTTTTGATACTATTTTCAGTCGAATTGGTAGTGTACTGACGGACTTATGATTTTCTAAAGTCGAAGCTATTGCAAGAATTCCAGATAGGACAAATTTTAGTAGACGAGTCATAACTCGAGTTCCAGAAGTCTAATCCTTATAATCTTGGTGTCTTTAGAAAGCTAAGAGAGAGAAATACAACTTTGCTTTTTCAGATAAAGGCTGATTCAAACGTTTTCTTTACACAAATTTTAGTTGAAGTCAACACATAATTTTTGTCCTACGGGTGAAGGTAAGTGTGCTCTTCTCCTTTAATTTTTCAGCAAGGATTTTGTGATTGTTGATGATAGATAATTTGATTGTTCTTGTTACTTGAGTGATGCCATGTAGAACTATGTGGGCTATGGTCTTGGATTTGGATAATGATAATGTAATAGTCACGTGATAAGTAGTGGTACGATTCGATAGTTTAAGACTGTTTTGTGGTGGCCATGATCTGGGTTACTTGTGATAAGCATGTCTATGCTTGGGATGCCTATCCCGTGATTATATTTGGGATGTCTATCCCTGGGTTACTATTTTTGGGATGTCGATCCCTAGGCTCTCTTGGATTTGATCTGGCACCCGAAATATGTTGAGAACCAGGTCTGACCCCTAGTTTAACCGTGACGAGGCACGGAAAGATAAAATTGGAAATTGGATTTTGTTTAAGTCTTTTGGGTCTTGGACCAGTTTTGGGTCGAGTCTTTTGGTTTGGTATATTTTCGCGGTTTTTCCTTGTTTCGACCTTAAGTAACTTATAGTGTTGCATATTGATCGTCTATCCATGGTTGGTGGGCACTTCGGACTCACCCCTCACCAGCGGGCTTTCATCCCGTAGGTTGAGTTTTTTGTGGTTCAGGTATGATGCATTCCACATAGGCTGCGGCGTTATCCCTTGGACAGGACTCGGATCCATAGTTGCATCATGTGTCGCATACAGTGTCTTTGTGAGTTATTAAGTCTTCCGTTGTGTTGTTTATTGCTGTTGTTGGGCCATTGGGCTGGTTGTGTTATTATTGATGTTCCCGGGGTTCGGGTGACTTGATTATGATGTTGGGTTGTTGGGCTGTTGGGCCAGACATACTTATGTTATTTGCTGTTGAGCTGGTTCCTGTTGTATACATTGTAAAATGGGCTTTGATTGGTCGGGTCGTTACAGTTCCGGCACGTGTTTACTATGTACGGTAAATACGGGTCGGGGCGCTTCATTTTTGGTAGCGGAGCGGGCGTTAGGTCTTGTTGGGTAGTCCTTGTGTGTTGTTGTTCTTGTTTGCATAATTCGCTCTATTTGTTTATTATTTTATATCATTTAGTTAGTACATGATGGATCCAGTCGAGGGACGCCAGCTTGCCACAGAACATTCACATAAGAGGTAATTGATGCCATAAATATGCAGAAACATAAATATTATTAATATTACTAATATTATTATTACAAACATTAATATTACATTATTATTATTATAAAAACATTCATCTTCTCGGTGCAACATTGACCCTGAAGCTATTGGGGTCATTGTTAATGTTCACCTTGATGTTGTCGTTCCACGAGAACCACATGCCGCCCGTGTTGTTCTGGCCAGGAAGCTCGAACCGGTTTGCTGGAGGGAACCGAAGTGGGATGAGACCGTGATTGTCTTCAGGCTGCCACTGGGTCTCCGTGAGAAGAACCATGTTGGGCTTGTACTGGTTCTTCAGGTCCCTCAGGATACGCGAGAACTCCTGGGAACGCCTACCGATTCCTCTGTAGTTCCACACCAGTACACGGGCCTTTGGCCAAGTTGGAGGTAACCGAGTGACTCTGGGAATGCTCTGGGCAGTCATCGAGAGCTGGTAGTAGGTGCATTGGTCCAGGAAATGGCAAGTGGGCTCTAGGTTGAATTCCTGAAGTCTTTCAGAAATGAAAAACATGACGAAATTGGCCGAGCCGTGGACGGAATTAGCCGAGCCGTAGAAGGAGGTCCTCAGGCTACCTTGGTCCCCTAGGAAGAACGTCTCTTCCATGGGAGTGACGAAGAACCTGGAGGAGTAGAGTTCGTCGACGAAGACCAGACGAGGCATCCTGCCAAGCTCGTTCGGTAGTTCCTCTGGACATTCGTTGATCATGCTGTAGGCCAGCCGGTTTCTTCTGCCTAGGGAGGCACCTTCGACAAAGAAGACGGACGATGGAGCAGGCATGTTGTCTCGACGCGTGGTGCTTTGTTTTCTGAACGTTCTGTTTTCTTTGCCTAAGCGTTTGTTTGCTTTAAGATGCTTTGTGGTTTCTGCTTTCTGTTGTTTTGCCTTTTATAGAAAAATGTTTACCTGTTTTTCAAAGTATAGACCCCACATGTTCCCGAAAAAAAAAAGAAGAAGAAAGAAAAAAAAGTAAAAGAAAGGAAAAGGAAGCAAGAAAAGAAAGAAAAAAAAAAGAAGAAGCTGTTAAAATAAAAAAAAAAGAAAGAAAAAGAAGAAGAGATGGAAATTAAAAAAAAATGGGAAGAAAAAAAAGGAAAAAAAAAAAGAAGAAAGGTAGAAAAAAGAAAAGAAGGCAAAGAAAAATAGAAAAAGAAAAAGAAAAAGAAAATAAAACATTTTTCGGGGATAGGAAAAGTAGATTCTTTTCACAAAACTTTAAACCATTTTCGATCTTCGAGGTTTTGCTTTTTGAAAATTTTGTCGTTGATTGGATTTTTCTTTTTGAAAATTTTTCCATGGTTTGAAATTTTGCTTCGTTACTTTATACGTTTTTCGGGCTACAAATGCAAGTGTTTTTCAGCTCGTTTTCATCATACCTTTTACCTTCACGTTTGATTACCTTTCTTTATTCTTTTTATGACTTTTTCCTGCATCTTTTATCACATGCATCCGTGACCGTTGTGGCTAGATTGATGGGACCATACCTCGAGTAAAGTGCATGTTCGACAAGCTTACACCTGTTCGGACATCATGGAGGGATACGAGACTTGACAGATGTTTTTGGGTCATGCGGAATTTGTGAACAAGTGGATAACGTTTCTTTCGAGGGAGACAGAACATTCTCGTGATCATCGCCTTGCAAGTTAACGGATGTCTTTTTCACGAGGGAAACCGACGTCACCGTTAGCTGTGCATGTTACGTTTCTCGGGATCGAGGATGTTTACGACCGATATGAGCGCTGATCATGGAAATATATTTTTGTTTTAACTTCTTATTGTTTTGGTTATGTTAAACGAGTTTTGTTTTGTTTTTAATCTCTTTATGTTGGTTTCATTTCCTTTCATTGGTTCTGTTTTTAACATCTTTATGTTTGATTTTATTTTTCCTTCTTGATGATCTTGTTTTGCTTTAAAATATTTTGCCTTTCTGTTTAACATGAGATTTCGTAACATAAGAGTTTTGATTTAAAAAGAAAACTTGTTTTATTTATTTCATAACAGTTTTACAACAGAGAAGAAGTACTCTAAGGAGTTACTTGCTTCTCAAGGTCTTTTACAAGTTTTTGGATGGTTTTCACGTGAGGGAAGAGTTTCCCACACGCCAGTTCTATCTGCATCACCGCCGAGCTGACCTTCTTCAGTGAAGTGTTCAGTTGCGTCAGCATCTGCGGTGGAGTGTTGCTTTCAGCCGTTGCTTTGCCCTTTCGATCATCAGCTTCCTTGCCAGCACGCTTCTTCCGCCGTCTTGGGGAGACGACCATGTGTTCTTTCAGACCGACGATGTCTGTCTTGTATCGCTTCTTGGGAGGTTCTTCATCGGAGCTTGTCGGGAAAGCAGTACCACCGATGTAGCTTTCATCCTCGGAGTCTGAGGTAGTTCGAGATCGGATTGGAGAGTCCATGGCTGAGAGTGAGTTTCTCAGTTATGAGGTTTCGTATTTATAAGCGGAGGAGATGTCGCTTAAGGGTATAAGCGGTATCTCGCGTTGAGTTTGGACACCTGGTAGAGTATACCAGAAGCTTATCGTGGTAGGACCCACGGATAAGACAAGGAATTTCGGGGACGAAATTCTTTTTAAGGTGGGTAGATTGTAACAGCCCGAGTAAAAATTTGGATTTTTACCGGGACTGTAAAAGTCTTTTTACAGTGATTTACCGAATGAATTAATCTTGGGTAATTAATTTAAGGTTAATCGAGCATCGTTTTTCGAAACCGAGGTTTTTCCCGCGCTCGAGATTTTTCCCTAGATTTTACGGACCAAAGTTGGTATTTTTCGGGTCCCGGAATCCTCAGAAAAATCACACCGGAAAATAACTAAGGGGGTATCAGTCATTTTCTGGTCCGGATCAGACCCGCCTGCATTATTGAAGGCGGCTAAGTTTTGTGTATAAAAGAGGCAGAAAGCAGAGGAAGAAAGGAAGAGGAGAGGAAGGAAAGAAAAAAAAAAGAAAAGAAGAGAGAAAAAAAAAGAGAGAAAAAGGAAAAAAAAAGAGAAGAAAAAGAAAGAAAAAAAAGGAAAAAAGGAAAATCGAAAAAAAAAACAAAAACAGAGTAGAAGAAGGAAAAAAAAGAAAAAAACAAACAATACAGAAAATAAAAAAAAAGAAATCAGAAAAGAAAAAAAACGGGTGAATAGTGCATCACCTTCCTCCTCCCACGGTTCCTGTTCACCTCGAGATGCTCCAGGCCGCCACCAGCATGCTCCTCTCGTCGTCCCCTTTCGACCGCCGCTGATCCCGTGCTTTTCCGTCCACCGACGCGCCGTTTATGGCCGTTGACCCGCGTGCAGACCCGCGGATCCACCTCCCTTGCGCCTCCCGCCTTCGGCCGACGCTGTCGCGCCCTTCCTGTTGCCGTTCCAGAGCCGCCAGCCGCCGCTTGCTCTCCTGCACCGTGCTCGCCCTTCCCCGCGCCTGTCATCACCGCCGCCTTTGCAAGGTGAGCTGGGAGGAAGATGACCCGTATGGGTCATGGTTAGGGCGGGTTTGACCCGATAGATAGATGGGTTTCAGGGTTGTGGGTTTGGGCTGGATGGTATAAGTTGGGTTATATGCTGATGGGTTTGGAGCTTGTGGGCTGGAGTGAAGTCTGGGCCTGCTGCTTGGGCTCACACCTGGATTGCTGGGTGAAGCCTATGCAGTAGGTTGGGCTTGTCCAATTGGCCCAGTCCGTTAAATAATAATAAAAAAATACCTATATATTTGTAAAATATATTTTTTGGAAATATATATATATAGTTATATTTTTTTTGGAAATAGACAAAATAATAAACTTGACCAGATATAATATATCCTTTGGAAAATTACTTATATACTATGGAAATGTTTTGGTGAAATGTATATATATGTGATAACATAAATGATTTTTGAATAACTTTTAGAAATAAATATGGTTATAAACTGTATAAATTAAATAAAAATAAAAAGATATATTTTCTAAAAAATATATATGATATACTTAAGTAATATTTCTGGAAATAGATTATTATGTTGATAATATAATTGCTTGGGGATGTATTATATCTTTAGAAAATAAATATGCATACCTATATTTATTTTCAGAAAATATGTTTATATGATTACAATTTCTGAAAAAAGAATACATATAGTATATGCTTACCTTAATATATATATATTTGATAAATAATAATTTTCTGTATATATATATATATAATTTTTTAAGTATTTATTATGGTTTGGAAATGTATTTTTCCTTTGGAAAATAAATATATGTATATTTATAAATTTATATTTATTTTCAGAAATTAGTTTTTATGAATATATATTTTCTGGAAATAACATATATAGAATATGATTAATATATATATTTTTGATAAATAATAATATTTGGTAACTATATTATGGTAAGTAGTTTTATAAAAAATATTTTGGAAATATATATATATACATATGTTATCTTTTCCAGAAAATTATGGTGGTTATATTTTGGGAAAAGTATAATTAATTTATGAAAATATTTTGAAAAGAGTTTTAATTAAAGTATGGTACCGAAATTATATTCGGATATACGTATGGTATAATATTTTCGGTAAAGATGATAATAAAGGATATGAACCGGGATGGGATTATTTCGCAGTATTGGTATCATGTCATACTCTTATGTGCATCTTATGTGAGTATATATTGTTTTGTTATATAGGTTTTGATATCGGGCAGTTTCCCGAGGAGCCGGCTTTGGACCGGTTATTATCTTCAGAGTTGAGTAATCGGCTAAGGTGAGGATGGATTTCCTTCAATATGTGCCGGTATTACTCGATTGTTGTGTTTGATGATTGTGCACTGTTGATTGTTGCATTGCTGTGGTTTGTTTCGGGACGTTTATCCCAGTGCTTTGATTTGATTTTGGGATGTCTATCCCCGTACGTTGAGTTTTTGGATGTTTATCTTTGTGTCTTTTGGTATAAGAATAAATGAATAATAATAAAATGTGATAAGGATGTCGATCCTCGGTTTTGGATGGGATGTCTATCCCGGTATTTTGGCTAGGGATGTTGATCCCTGAGGTTTGGATTTGGATAATGATAATGTAATAGTCAAGTGATAAGTAGTGGTACGACTCGATGGTTTAACATTATTTTGTGGTGGCCATGATCTGGGTTACTTGTGATAAGCATGTCTATGCTTGGGATGCCTATCCCGTGATTATATTTGGGATTGTCTATCTCTGGGTTACTATTTTTGGGATGTCGATCCCTGGGCTCTCTTGGATTTGATCTGGCACCCGAAATATGTTGAGAACCAGGTCTGACCCCTAGCTTAACCGTGACGGGGCCCGGAAAGATAAAATTTGAAATTGGATTTTGTTTAAGTCTTTTAGGTCTTGGACCAGTTTTGGGTCGAGTCTTTTGGTTTGGTATATTTTGGCGGTTTTTGCTTGTTTCGACCTTGAGTAACTTATAGTGTTACATATTGATCGTCTATCCATGGTTGGTGGGCACTTCGGACTCACCCCTCACCTGCGGGCTTTCATCCCGTAGGTTGAGTTTTTTGTGGTTCAGGTATGATGCATTCCAGACAGGCTGCGGCGTTATCCCTTGGACAGGACTCAGATCCATAGTTGCTTCATGTGTCGCATACAGTGTCTTTGTGAGTTATTAAGTCTTCCGCTGTGCTGTTTATTGCTGTTGTTGGGCCATTGAGCTGGTTGTGTTATTATTGATGTTCCCGAAGTTCAGGTGACTTGATTATGATGTTGGGCTGTTGGGCCAGACATACTTATGTTATTTGCTGTTGAGCTGGTTTCTTGTTGTATACATTGTATGCTGGGCTTTGATTGGTCGGGTCGTTACAGTTCCGGTACGTGTTTACTATGTACGGTAAATACGGGTCAGGGCGCTTCAGACTTATTTTAGAAAGATAGTTTAAAATTATTTTCTTTCTATCGACATGTGGTTGAAAAAAATGATATAGACTTATTTTAGACATACGGTCTAAATTATTTTTTATTGCGTTTGAAACCTAATGAAATGACTACAAGTCTAATATTATTTTTTTGGAAGAGATGGTCCTTTTAGACATCTTGTCTAAATCAAATTTCTTCTATTGACATACGGTCAAAGAAAATATAATAAGAATAGACTCTTTTTAGACATATGGTCTAAAAAATTAATTTTATTTTGGGTTTATGACCTAAGTAAAATTAAATTGTCTAAGTATTTTATTTTATGGGCTTATAGCCTAAATAAAATAAAATAGTCGAGACATGAGTCTAATATTATTAGTATTTTATTAGAAGAGATTCTCAATATAAAGATTAAATTTTTAGACACACGGTCTAAATAAATTTTATTTTTATAACTCATGACCTTAGTAAAATTTGTCCATATTAGACATATAGTCTAATTTTATTTTATGGCATATGGCTTAGAATAAAATTATGGAGGGTTCCAATATTTTTCTTAAAAAGATCCAGGTAAAAGATAATTAGTCATGCGGGCTAATTATCTTGACATAAATTTTTTATTTATATTTTATCACCAATAAAATACAATCCAAATATTTCCAGACCATTTTCTTTGTGAATTTGGCACGAGAAATATTTATCCAACGGTTCAAGCATCAGTAATACACGATTACCTACTTTAATGTTAACTGGTTTAACATTATAAATTAGTTGCTAATTATGTTAGCATCTCATGTTAATTAATTTAACATTATTGAGTTGTTCAACTTATAATCCACATGGGATTATAAACTTGTGCTTGACAAAATATCTTGTCTGGAGCATGATTAATGCTTAGCTGTGTTATTGGTTAAATTAATTTTCATTATGCATTCAACTTTAGGACGATGACTGGGAACATAGTGAACTTTCGACTCCGGGTTATGCATGTGATTATTGACGTAGCCAATCGAAGCTTAGCATTATACATATATGTATGTTGGACATTATACCTTATATGTGATCCTTGTGTATTTTATTTGTTTCATGAGTTATTGTCGCATAGCTCAACAAAAGGTTGATGCTTAATGGTGATAATTATGAAATCTGGAATTGATTATTCCAATATGTGCTGGTAGAACAAAAGTGCTCTTGTGGTCATCAATGTAGTCATGAAAGTTAAAGTCAGATCAGTACGGCAAACAATACAATGCAAAGTACTGTTGTAACAAAAGTGTTGCAATGATGACCAAAAGGGTCATTTTCCAATGATGAAATTGTATAGTATGAATTGGTACTTTACTTTGCATGAGTTAGCAAACTTTGTGTTTGCGGCAGTTTTATTTTGTGTGTAACTGAATATAATTCTTAGTGAATTATAGACTCAGTAGCCACACATTATATTGTAATGGAGATGTGATACGTGATCAACGTTAAGTCTGACATGGAGATTAAACGTTTTGACTTGTAAATGGCAACAATAAGGTGTTGTTTAAATACTCATATCATACAAGTTAGTCTTGTGTAACATATGAGATGTGATCTTATATGATAGATTTCTTTTCTGACATGTCTTGGTTTTAGTAACCATACATTCTTTCATGACAAATTATAAAATTGATTCTGTTTCAATTTTACATGACTTTAGTCTTATTACCGAATAATGCTAGATTTGGTCATACGGACCAATAGAGAATGCTAAGGTTAGCAAATAATGTTTGCTTCCTATCATTATACAAGTAGAATTGTCTGCTTGTGAGTGTTATCTAGTTGATTATTGACCATCCGGTAAAGTGATTGAAGCCAGCTCTTCATTGTTATTTGTCCACCTGGACTTCTGCGGGTCCATTCACGTTTGGACTAGGCATCAAGCATGTTATCCATCATTTTCTTTTAATGTCCAATTATATCTATTTAATTTTCTAATTTTTAGAGACATTAAGTTGTTTCTAAAGCTATATGAGCTTAATAGAAAATTAAAAAGATATGAAGATATAAGATCTTCACGCTAATTGTGATCGTTTTACGATCCAATTAGTGGGGTATGTGATGAAAGGGTATAGTGCATTACTTGACTATCCCCAATACTCTATATTAAAATGTGTTATAGAGTGACATGATGGAATGCTTTTGTAACGACTAAGTAAATGAAGGCTGCAAAATCTTATTGCCACATGGGTAATATTTAGATTGACTGTTGCTTATATACTTAACAGTATGCCTACATTGTTAGTTACAACTACTCTGCATATATTGTGGATTAGAATAATACCCACCACGTGTTTTAGTAACTTTGGAAGTTGTGCTGCTTATATATATTATTTCTCTCTATTTGGCAAGATTTGCCTTCAGAGGAAGACAAGTATCTTATGAGATACTCACTAACCTGAAGGGTTATATGTTTAGCGTAACTGAGTATAAACCACAAGATGTCACATTCTTTCTGAATGAGTTTCCTAAGAAGGGTGGGGTAGGTTAAGGCCAATCTTTATTTGAGAAAGAGGATTAAGACGTGTAAGGATTACTTCATTCGAGTGGGAGAATTTTTAACAGAAGATGAATTAGCTTCTCATCAATAAACTTCCTCATAATCAAGTCCGAATAAAAGTAATCTTGTTGTAATCTTTTTGTTCCAAGTGGGAGCGATAAAGATAGATCTTGTTCTAAGTGGGAGCGAGATTAACGTTTTAATCTGAGTGGGAGCAATGTCGATCCAAATGGGAATAACATACCTGAATCACAATTTAGTGTGATCCTCATAAAAGACTGTGGGTGATGATTTGACATCAAAGCTAGTGGGTCTTTTATGACATTCCTACATGATGAGCCTAGAAGAGGCTGCCTCAAAATCCTTCTAAAGAAAAATGGACAAAGGCACTTGAAGAAAAGATGTAGTCAATGAGAGTCAATAAAGTTTGAGAACTAGTTGATCTCATTGAAGGACACAATGCCATTGAGTTGAGAAATTTATGGATCAACTAATGGTGAAAAGGTGCACTACAGAAAGAGATAGAATACAAAGAGTCAATCTCGATTCCTGTGAGTTTTACCTATGTATGGATGTTTCTAGCTATGATTTCAAAATTAGACCTTAGATTGTATCAAATGGATGTAATAGTGTCTTTCTCAATGGAGACGGAATGAAACAAACTACGTGTTTCATCGAAGAGGACCAAAAACATAAGGTTTCTGATCCTCAAAGCATTTATCAAGTAAGTTTGTATTTTACATATAGTATGTATATGACATACTTATAGGTAGAAATGATATGGAGTTAGTCAATAAGGTAGCGGACCTAGTTGTCATCTCAATCAAGATAGATGATATGGATAAAGATTGCATATAAACTTGAAATTAGGATTTCATGATATTGTTTCAAGAAATTATTGTATTTCTCATAAGAGAATTACACTAATAAAGCTTTGGAATAATACTATATGCATCAAAGTAATCCTATCTAAACTCTTATCAACAAATGTCATACTTTGAGAAATCGTGTGTCCTAAGACTCCTGATAAGAGTGATGAATAAGCCAAGTTCCATAACGGAGCACAGTCGGAAGTTTGTTGTACACTGTAGTGTATGATAGACTAGATATTGGTTAAGCAAATGGTTTAACAGATAGATGTCAATCCGACCTAGGCATAGCACACTGCAAATAGTTAAAAAGGATCATGGGATGTCTAAAGAAGTCTATTGATTATATTTTTGTCACCAAGTAGGAAAATGTCCTTTTTGGTTGAATACACAAGCCTTGATCATGGAAAAGATCTAGATGGTAGAAAAGTCTACATATATGCTCTTACTAAATGATGGCGCCATATCATAAAGTAGTAAGAAATGATCATGTGTATTCTTGTCTACGATTGATGCTAAATGTGTGGCTCTCACTTCAGCAGTATAAAAGTCATTTGGTTGAATAAGTTCTTGGATTTATAAGATGGATAATGCATAGAACACTGATCTAGTGCTAGTCGACTATGCCAGTGAGCCTGCAATTTTCATTGCCAAGAATGGTTAGTTTCACCAAATAAGTAGACATCCGATACAACTATGCAGATGGCATTATTGTATGCAAGGTTGTGAATGTGAAGTATATGTCTATAAGAGACAATGATCAGATGAATTGTTTAAGCCTTTACCTTGGGATGTGTTTGTGGAACACATTAGGTAATAAAATTGTTAGGCTTAAGTACTTTACTGTATGCTTATTATTTTCCCAAAGTTCACAACCTATGTTTAATGTTCTTGCTATCAAATAAGTTGATTTGCAAGCATACATATGGATGAATGTTATGTACAATCTTCATTTATGTGTTAAGAGTATGTCGAGTAGACACGAGGTTAGCCCTCTCACACGGGTAATCGCCTCCTTATCTTTGTGATAAGTGGAGATGGGACAGATTTTAAGCAAAATTATCAGATGGATAATTTGAGAGCTTGTGGCTTAAAATTATGATTGTCGACTGTATAATGACAGAAGGTCATTTTAACGGTGGAATATGTTCACCGAGTCTACTTAGTGAGCCAGATGTGAGTTCAAGTTGATGTGCAGATCGAGGAACTCAAATTTGGACACATATGGTGTCTAAATACCATCTGTACAATATTCCTTATGGGAAAGACATACGCTCCACGGTAAAGGAGAAAATGCCGTAGCACATGTTTCATACCATGTGTACGATTTGTCGACCAAACGGGTTTACATAAGTTCAATCTCCGCTTATTGTTGTGTGAGACCCAGAGCCTTTATGGTGGCTCTATCGTGTACCCTCAGGACTCCGATTAGGTACTTGAGATTCAGCTTGATGTTTGCTATCTTAGTGTGTTGCCAAAGGACTATGGACACTGATTCGGTCTGGCGGGACATGTCTAGAAAAGCAAGTTAAGTTGAGTTAAAGGGATCGTGAGAAGGGGAAGATCATTGTCCAAAATCACATTAGACTGTATTCACCGGTGCACCAATTATGACATACGGTTATAATTGTGAATACAATGTATCTTTAAAAGAGAGATCTTCGGTAGATTTCTAATATGATTTATAATCTAGGGTACTTGCATACTTTTCTGGTCTACTTGCAGGTTTATTCTTGAAGAGAGGCTATATATTCCTAACAGATGTATAGTAGTTAGCTCTCACTGTATGCTGGTCGTACGGTTCCACTTCCCTATATGGATGTTTGCAGTTTCAGATGAGAATCTGTTTCTCATGATTATGTTTATGAGCACTCCCATTATGTGTGAATGGGAGATGTTGGAAAATAGTGAATCTACCCATAAAGGAAGCTCACTTAAGCCCAACTCGGCCCAACTAGTATATTATATAAGCCACCACAAGGAGAGGCTGAAAAACAGTGTATTGTACACATATGTTGGGTAAACACAGAGATAACCTGCACACACGAGGCCGATCCGTCACACTATGACAGTCTCTACCGACCAGTGATTCAAGCCGTGACTCCCAATCCTGACAACGATTCTGCTTCACTCTTACAAATAAGTGTTCTTATCTGTTCTACGTATATGTACATAAATTCCGTCAGTCGGATGAGCATCTTTTCTTTTCTTTGAATTTTGATACCTGGCTAATCAGGGGGTTACACTGTAAATTTGATTTTAATACTGCTTCCCCTTCTCACGTAATGTTTGGTATGACAATGTGGCTGTTATGGGAGTGGCCAAATTAGGTTGTGTTTGATCGAGTGCCAAACGACCCGCAGACGATGCTTTCTTACATTATCCGTTATGTAATGTTTATACTCCATGATTCTGCAAAAGTCATACCAGCCTCTACCATGCGGCATTCATCTTGCTTGTTAGCTTGGAAGGCTCCTGACGCAAGTATTATAAAAAAATAATGTTTATGCTGCAGTGACTTCTTGTGGAACTCGCTCTGGAACATGAGGAGTAGCAAAGGATGCCAGTGGTTCTTGGCTCCAAAGTTTAATGCATAAGCATAACTTGTCGGAGTAATGTCCTTGTGCGGAGCTGTGGGCGATTAACGATGGGCTCGTTTTACCAACTGAAATGGGGATTTCATGGAGGTGCTATAACAATGATATTCCTAGCAGATTGCTGTCATTGCCTTTGATGGAGTATGTTAGAGCGACGATGGCAGATTTTAATACTTGCAGTATTCAATTTGCTTGGCGCAAAATCTGCTCTTTCAGTTTCATGTGATTTTGATGTAATTCCCTCCTGAGGGGTGTTTGCGCTTGTTACATGAGTGCAGCTCTACCTCTGCACCAGCTTCTGTTTGACTAAAGCAATAAAATGCTCACTCGTTACATTTAAAAAAAAAAAAAATTAATTATTTCCTGACAGGAACAACCAGATGTTTCGGGGTTTAATGTTATCATGCTGCTCTGTAGGTAGTGACTGTTTCTGTTTTCCCTGCAGAGATTCATAAGGAGAATTGATCAAGAACTGTGCACAACAATGGCTTTGATTTTGATTGGGGGATTAACAGGGAAATTCATCCATCATTGACTGCCTTCCAGGAGCATCATGCTCCTCGCTAAAACCTGACAATTCCAGAAATAAAAAATTGAAACCTGTATTTTGTAAAAAGTAAGGCAAATAAATAGTACAAACCGCGGCAAATCAAAATATAGAGGAAAAAGTTGTAAATAATTGCAATAAATTTATTGATATACAAAAAAGTATTCTTCTTCCCTTTTCTAATTGGAGCGAGCATAATCCAGCAAACTCGTTTTTCTTTTTTTTTTGATACAAATAATCCAGCAAACTCATGATTAACACCTTTTTACAAGATTTTTTTAGTAACTTTCACCCAAAAAGCTGGCTAAAAAACTTGCAACTACCCCACCACGGCAGGCAGGAGACCAGAAGGGGGAGATTTATTATTAATGAAGGGAGATCACTGGGCGTTTAGTTGGGGGACTTTGCCCTCGTAATTTGCACCTTCATGGTCCAACTGTACATGCATGTTGCTGACTGGGATCTCCATTTGCTCACGTGGCAACATATCAGACATATTTGGACCCACCATTCCATGCTGGCCACACCACAACATCAATCCATTAGTACTACTATTACTAAAATGATTTAGTAAAAATTTGGGCTGCCCACCCACAACAGAATAGGAAACGGACCTGGATTTGAGAGTACAAGGCAGCAGCAGGTGGCATGGAGGTAGACTGGAGTCCAGTAGAAGTGTAAGGCGAAGGCCAAGTTGGAAAGCTTCCGTCGTTGGGGTTTGTCGTCATATGACACTCCCCTATGCTGGATGCCTCAGCATTTGAGTTCGATCCTTGCAACATTGGATCATATAATGTTGATGAAAGATCCCTGTCCACACCCACCAATACCATCATAATTAATTCATTCATTAAGCTCGTCATCAATCAACCAGTATTATTAACCACAAACACAATGAAATAAACCAGCCATCAACTGAACCAGTTGGAAATTAACCAACCTTAGTGTAGTATTTAACGAGGCTGAGGCATCAAACATTTGGGGTTGGTTTTGGCCTCCACTTGATAAAATATGGGCATGCTCAGTACCACCATCAGGCAACCAACCAACCGCATCATTCTCGAAAGAAGTTGGCATCCCATGCTATGAATAACAATAATACATAATATGTGCAAATTTCAATCAAGACCAATATATACCTTTGCTCTTAATTTGCGTTTTCAATTGGGTCAGTTAATTTACCTGCATGCCCGATGGATCATAGGAAGATAGATGATTGCTCAACAGATAATCCTGCACCACACCAAAACTCGCCATTAACCAGCTTAACCAACAATTTGTGGAGAAGGAAAACAAATAGGAAACCCCTCCTTTATGTATGTACCTACGCACTCAAACAAAGCATCATATAGACAAATCTCGTAAAGAAAATTCATTGGCCTCTACCTTCCTTTGGATGACGCGTGTCAAGGTGTCAATGAGATGTTTCTCACATGCTTCCAGCTCCCCGGTACAAGATAATTTCACAGGGTCAGGTTCATACATCCTTTGGTTGAACACAACCATCCAATGGGAACATCATTAGTAACGAAAACATAAAGAATCCTCTGTTCCTGATCAATAGAGATTGCATAAATCAGACCTTATCTGATCCTCTGCCATTTGAAGTTGTTGCTGTAGCCTTGCAATTTCCTGGTGGAATTCCTATTGGATGCAAAAATTTTATCCCCACTGAGAAACCCTTTTGTAATAATAGAAGTAATAAACTAACAAGCATAAAACTACTAAAGAGTGATAAATGGCTCCATCTTTACCTCAACGTCCGAATTAATGGCTTCCGGACTTTTAAATGCACCCAAAAAATAAATAATCATTAATCAGGATTAATGATGTTATATATAAATAACCAATAGAATTTATATACATACATTGGCAATCCATAAAAATATGCATAAAAAAGAGAGAGAGAAGGGAAGAGAATATTCCACAAACTTGGCAAGTTGAAGAGCAATATCATTTTCGCTCCGGAGCTGTTGTAGTGTTCTAAGCACATACTGCATCAAGGAAAAGAAAGGCATTCCATAATATATATGTATATACAATTATTCAGTCCACTATATGAATTGAGAATAGCTGGCTTACCTCCTTGTTCTGAATATCCCTGTAACTTGAGAAACGATTCGAAGAAAGGGTTAATTAATAGAGAAATCCCGAAAAGATAGATAAAAGAGGAAAAAATAAATTGAAACAGAATTGAATAAGAGCATACTGATGTCTGCCTGCTTCAGGATATACGGCGCTGCACCCAAAAATAGGGAAACGATGCATAATAACCACCATTAATTAAGTAATTAATCAGTAGTAGTACAACAAAGCGAAAATTAATTCCTCAACTACGGAAGAAAAGTTTACAGAGCGAGCATGCATACGCTTCTCTTTCTTGGTCGGAGAGATTAATAAAACGGGTAAATACATCCTCGATCCTGAATTTCAAACAAATGAAAAAAAAAAACAAAGAAAAATATGTTAGGTGCAGGACTTGTAGATAATTAATCTAAAGAAGAAACCAACGAAAAGACATGATGCATGCAAGCACAGAATAGGGGAGAAGATATGATGAAAATCAGTATGAAGAGTTGTAAAACATTCCAAGCATCAGATTATTATTACAGTCGGGTCGGGTGTGTTTTACTTATTAAGATCGTAAGTTTTTCCCCCTCTCTCTTTCTCTCTGAGAAAACCCTAGATCTACCAATTTAGGGCTGCCGCTGACGACTTCCTTTCCGGCGGTAAGCCCCGTATTTCCTTTAATTTTTTTGTTTTCTTCCTTTTAGTTTTGTCTATTTAGTCTCGCTGTTTGTGAGTTTTTAGTACCCTTTTTTAGGGTTTGGTTTTCTCCTTTAGGGAGTCCTTGTCATCTTCTTTGGGTGTTTTTTTTTGTTTTCTGAGGAATAAAATTATGGGAGCCAAAAGCTTTGGAGGAAGATTTGATTTGAAGAGTAGATCTTTATTTGCTGCTGCAATTTACCAACAAGGCACGAACTATACAAGTTATGATGTCCGTAAAGACGCTCATCGTCGGAGTAGTGTGCCTTTATAAATCCTCTTTTGAAGGAGATACATCTTATTGTTGTGTAGTTTCATGTAATAAGTTGAGATCAATTCTTATGTCAGATTTTTTTTCTGATCATTTGTATCTTCAATTATGTATTCTCAGATCGCTAGATCTGTTTATATAATGAATGAAGAATGCCCCATTTATCAAAAAAAAAGATCGTAAGTCGAATACTCTATATTAAAATCCATAAGAGCAGTAGACGCATATTATGCACCGAAAACAAAACCAAAAAGAAAGAGGAATGACAGGTTGACAACGCTGGAACATGCAAGGAGGTGCAAGCAAATTGCCGTGACACATGGCAAAACTTACAAAATGCGAAATTTTATAAAAGAGCAAGAGGCAAACTTTTTCGAAATAGTTGATTTGATCCTATATTGAAAATATGTCAATTGCATACTTTTTTTTTCAAGATGAAATGTCAATTGCATATTGAATTCTAAATTTCGGGCAATTTAGCCTAAAATTGAATTATATTTCTAATTTTGTGAAAGCTTTGTCACTGATTAAAAATTGGGTTAATTTTTTTCTTGACCTAATTTCTCGAATACAGAAATTCATTCTAACCTTTGAAGAAAAAACTGAACTAATGTGGATAACACGAGAGAAATTTAGGTTTTTGTCAACTTTCTTTGGCTATAATATTTAGAATATTAATAGTGGTGGGCATGTATGTTACTTCATACAGTTTATTGGACTATCCATATACATTCTGACAAATGAATCCAGTACGTATAAAATACACAACCGTTTCTTCACATTTATATTATCCAAGAGGCATGGACTGTATCCAAGTCAAAGATCCTGATTCGAGCGCTATTTACCCTCTAGACATCCCTAAGTGTAGGTAATTAGTTTGTTTCCGGGCCAAATCAAAACAAGGACCAATATCTGCCAATCATTACATGCTGCAAACTACTCGTTCGTTTAAAGTGATATGCAATTCTTTTTTTAAAAAAAAAAAAACTACTCGTTGTATAAAGTGATGATATGCTAAGCAGTTATATTGCAGCTAACCAAGAATTCATAAAATTAATCAAGCATATGCCAGTAAGATTAAATAAAAAGGAGAAAAATATAAAGCTTAATATGTTAAAAAAACGACTCAAAGAAAAGAGGGGATCCGGATAACAAATATTATGGAAAGCATAGTGATGCTCTGAGCTGAAACAAATGAAGTGACCATCTCCCACTCGAATTTATGATGCCTACAAAGTTGTAAAGAAAATCGCAATAGAATATAATGGATGATATGGCAGGTGCGTTAATGTCGTTTGCTACAGATCATTTATCATTAATCACTCTATACAAATTTTCCTTCCCAAAAAAAATTCTATCTTATGCACCGTCTATAAACATTCTTTCAAATAAACAAAGTACGTGTAATACATGACCAGTTCTTCCCAGATATATTACTGTTTCCCAGTCAAAGATCCTAATTCCAGTGCTATTTACTCTCTAGAGATCCTTAACCAACATGCTATAATCAGTTTTTCTCAGTGCCAAATCAAAACAAGCAATAGTATCTAGCAGAAGCATCTAACTATTTGTCATGGGATTATTCATAAGAAAATAGATCCTAATACTTATTTATATCAAGAATTGGTAGTTTTTGCTACAATACAATAAATCAACAATCACAAAGAGGGAAGAAGATTGTGTTTTCAGGCAAAATTAGGCAGGCTAATTAGTAAACGAGAGAAGAGAAGGCACAGAAAGACATATCAAGATTATCATGTAACAATATGGAAGTCCTTAATTAAATATTGTCTTTCATCTGAGCTGATGGCTTGACAAATTAATTTCATTTCAAGCAACCTCGAGCATGATATGTATACTGATATACACACATATAAATAACGATGATTGGACAACAGGCCTGGTAATTACAGTAAACGGGAAAACAAAGAATCAAAAGAATGATAGAATCACCTTTTTTTGCCAGAAAAGTGACTTAGACGACCAGAGGGAGAGAACATGATAAGTGCAATATCAATATCACAGAGGATGGAGAGCTCATATGCCTTCTTAATGAGCCCATTCCTACGTTTTGAAAATGTAACTTGTCGATTGGTGTTGTTCTCAATTCTCTTAATCGCCAGTTTAACTCGACCCATCTCAATCTATCTGTCACCTTTTTTATGTATTATGGGGGGAAAAAAAACAGAAAGAAATGTAGGAAGGAATTTTTGGGATCAGATTCTTTTTCTTATTTTTAGAACAGGAGATAGGTAGGCACTATATATGACTAATGCCTGGACAAGGAGAGCCTCAAATCAAGGGTGGTTGCGTTCTCTGAGAGGAGGGAGGAGATTGTTAGAAATGAATGGAGATTTGAAGAAAGGGTGCAAAAAACGAGGGGTCATAGGCTGAATTATGCAATACTAGTATTTAGTGGTGGTCTTCGAGGAATTATAATGGTTTTATGGACGCTTTGGTTTAGTAATTAGCTCTTTGCAATTCGCCTTATGTGTATGTTTGGTGGTCTTGAGTTTATATATATATATATATATTCTTTTTTTCTTTGCCACACAATTGGGTCGTCATTATTTTATTTTCAAATGACTTTGGTAGATCAATTTTTGCCATATTTCCATCATCAAAGTTGAACAATTAAAAGAAAGGACCAAGACCGAAATATATGCCAACGGAATCAGTTTTCATATACCAAGCTAATTTTCTTCTTAATTTGTTCTCCTTAGTGACCTAAGCAAATCATAGTTGTCTGAACTGAATGGATACAAGAAAGTTATTTATGATAAACAAGTTCCAAGGACATGACAAGGGAAATACAGAGATACTACTACTAGTGGTAGCAAGTGTTCTTCGTTTCCTCTGGCGCACGCACCAACTTGCTGTCTTGATCTCGAGTCTTGAAATTGATTTGTTGTAATGTGCACAAAAATCTAGTCACAGGGCCGGATAGATAGAAGAGTATATTGTTTTGGTCGGCTTTGACAAGGGGGGAGCTGATACGAGAAAGAAGTGTACACTCAGATGCTTAGATGAGTATCGAAAAGTGGGCTTTTGGGTTGGAAGCATTGAAGATGTTAAGAAGCAATGACGCCGGACCGTGAAAATTAGTAGAAGGGGGAAAAGTTCGAAACTATACTACAATACAGCCAATATTAGTTTGCGGCTCTGACACATTTGTTTTGGACTGGTGGTACAGGTCTGCCCAACAAGTGACATGCAACCCTGCAATCCATCCATCTCTGCCGTTTTCTGGATTGTTTCCTTAGCTCTCTTCATTAGTTTTACTCTCTCCTTCTCTGCTGTTTACTGTGAAAATCCAAGTTCATTCATCTTGAATAGTTAATGGATGCACTTGGTCATATATATCTGGGTTCAGATCCGCCCCTCTCCATCAATTTTTCATCAAAAAATAATAAGAAGAAGAAGAATGTTATTCCTTCCTTCTCTCCCATTTTAACTGTTAGTGCATTATTAGAAATTGACTAAATTCCCAAAAAAAAAAAAACTATTATGATTCAGTAAATTACTCTAGGTGCGTAATTAAGAGATACAAAATTAATAAGAAATTAAGAAATTTTTATAGGTTTTGGAGGGGACATATATAATCCTACTTCAGAATATTATAGTGATAAATTTTCATAAATCAATAGGTGGCGGCTTAACGGCTAATCATCTGCTACCAATGGGGAATTCCTTCCTATAGTGGTTTAAGTTGCTATTACAGATAATACAGTTCGTTCGAGTCCATGCTCAACCTTTTCCCCCTTCATAGATAGTCCCTGATGATCATAGATAATTAATGAATGATAGTAAGCATAATGAGCTAAAGAGGAAAAGAAAAAAAAAAACAAATAGATAATGACTCTTCCTGCATTACCGCAAAATTGTGCCAGAGCGAAATGGGCCAAGTACTATTAATACGTCCCGATCCATTCTGGCCCAGAAACTGCTGTCCAAACAAAATCTACAGTCGCAAACCCAGTTGTTCAATAGTTGTTCGAGGGCCGAGGCCGAATTTCAGCGGTGAATTGAAACACCGCAAAATCCTGAACTCCCCCACCCATCCACAACACAAGGACATTGCATTTTGAAGTATTGTTGTTTTTGTCCACAAGCACATGCACGGAACAATATGCCAATCTAACGTTATATATTGCTCGTGTTATCCAAAATCACCATGATTTTGAGATAATGACGCTAAAAAAAATCTAAGGTTTTATTTTTTAAACATTATAATTAAGATGCAACTTGGAAAGCCTTGATTGATGACTAAAATTAAGGGTGACAATCTGGTCCTTGTCAAAAATAATTAATCATAATCCAGCTCATTTTATTACTAGGTCATGTCCTGGCTTGTCAATTTCTGAACAGAACATGCACTCTGGAGGATGAAGCTGTACAAAATTTTAATTTATGCATACTTATTGAGAATATAAAGAAAATTATATCCGCATCATTAGTAACTTAATTAGTGCAACTTTGTAGTTCCAAACCTGGTTTAAACTTCAAATAGCAACCAAATCAGCTCAAGATGTAATAAGATTGGTTAAATGAGCCTAAAATGTTGCTTACTTGTAGACTTATGCTTTTAGATTCAATAGTGCTACTTGTGTTAAGAAATTCTTATTAAGAGAGTTTTGTTAACAACATATTCCACCTCGCCCATTTTAAACGTGCCATTTCATTTTTTTTTTAAAATTCAATTCAAAAATATAATTTTGAAGTTTTAGAAGATCCATGGTCTCCTCTGTTATAAATGTCCCGAAAACAAAAAAAAAAGAAACAAAAGACCCTCAATGTCAATCCTAACTGCCTCTTTTGTCACCGTATGGTACAAAATAGCTCTTTCTTGCTCTTATTGGTATCAACCTTGTAGAGAAATTGATGAGACTTTAACATCCCTTATTCTCCCTCCCTTATTCTCTTCAACTACTACATATTATTCTCTCTTTAATAATTTTCTATTAGTGAACCTCCCACTTTTAGTTTATACTCTTCTATCATGATTATGAAGTTGACCATCAAGGTACCTATCTACTCTAGCTTTAATTTTAGGTGATTTTGTAGCAAAATTATAATTTTTTTAATTGAATTTTGACATGACACCTATTTTAAAAAGGACGAGATGAGAAGACAGGACCCCATGTGTTACTAAAAGATGCCATCGCATTTTTTATACTATTTTATTTTTTCTCTCAAATTATCGCGCCTTTACACCCTTTAATTATGGATTGGGCTTCTCTCCAGTTGAGGATAACAGGAAAAATCCTGTTACTCCAATCTCAACCGTTAAATTAAATTTAATGGTTCTTCTCTCCTTTACCATTTTCTCTCCTTTTCTTCTTCTCAATTGTTTGGATCTACAAACTGATTTCTCCAAACAAAACTTCAGATATTAGTGACAACAAAACTACAAAGGATATCTTCTCCCAGTTTGAATTTTATACACAAGTCATATCAACAGCCTTATTGAGTTTATATAAAAAGGGATAGATGGAGAAAGGGAGATAAAAAAGATTTGAAGGGAAAGAATTTTTTTTCAATGGGCTGATGATTATCGCAAAGAGTAAAGTAACTAATGAGTGGATTTGCTAAACATTCAGATGGAGTTGTAACCAGCCCTTCAAAATCACACCCTCATTTTTAAACTACTGCGTGAAAAGAAGAATTTTCCAAGGTGCCTTCTATTTGTTTTATTTCCATCCACACTCTTGGTATAAGAAGAATAGGAGATATTTTAATTCTGTGTATTCTTTTGTTATCTTCTTTTCGTGTAGTTATCATTGGGTTGGGTTTTGAAGATTTTGAAACTGAAATATACTTGCTTTAGATTTTTAGATCTTGGATTGAAAAATTATCTTTTTAGTGTACAGTAATTACCAATCATTAGATTTAATTTTACAGTTAAAATTGGAGTGACCGGATCTCTCATGTTACCCCCAACTGGAGAGGAGCCCGATCCACTTCAACTCACGTGGGGCTTCCCTTCAGTGTCCTAGCATGCAAAAAGTCCCATAAATCTTCGTTATTTTTCTTATCTTTCTACCCTTTTTACAGGATATCTTTTACTTTGTGGTAATTTGTTTTTGTTCTCTTTGGACGTATTAGTTTTGTTGAGCACTTCAAAGCAATTTATAAAAGTTACAATAACCATCTCCTTCAGGGGTATAGAAGTGTTTTTATCTCTCTATTGCATGCCTCTTCTCCCATTTCTGTTCATCATCTCTTTGACTCGCGTTAACTTGGGACTTGTGGAGCCTTAATATGCCTATATTCCTTTTGATTGTGTTCCATTAAAAATAAAACCCTTTTAGCGTGTTATGGGCCTCTAAGCAAGTCTTCACGCCGATTAGACCAATGCCCATTTCTATCTTGGTCGGGCCCCCAAGTCTGTTGACCATTGCTTCTTCTTTGGGCTGACCATCGACACCCATTATACAACAATTTTCATGGCGTCAACAATGACCAAAATCGTTGATGAGCCCCAATGGGACAGTTGATCTTGCAATCTTGATATGAGTCATGCATGTTCCGATCTAGAATCTAAGACAGACAGCATAAAAAGCTCGCTCATTCATAAGCTTCATTAATTGGCTGTGGTATGGTCTATAATGTCATCCATCACTTCGCTTTACTAATAGGAATCTTATCACGCACACAACCAATTCGTCAACTGCTCAAGAGCAAAACCTCAGCTGTAGTTACTTTAGGTACTCTTCTCACTACCTTTTTCATGAACCCTGTTTGTACCTAGTTTTATTTCATAAATTAACACAAGTTTTATATGTATATATGGTGGTTGGAAAATTATGAAGAATGGTATATACCAATATATCTATATATATACGTAAAAACGTTTCACGTGTTCGACAAAGAAAAAGAAAAAAGTTTCCCGTGCATATATATATATTATGCACCAGAGCTTGGACGTACAATTAACGTAGCTGTCGCTAAACAACCCACACGGTTTCATCATCTGAGCTAGCCATACCTAAACCTCCACGTCCACCATATACACTTTCCATGGCTAACGTTAGAGAAAAACCAAAAGGAAAAAGCAAGTTCATTAGATAAAATAAGCAAAAGATTATGAAAACCCAATAATTATGCCAAAAAACTTGCATTAATATTGATTATATAGCCACAACTTACTTTACCATTGGATGTGCTTGCCTAGCTAAAACCTAATTGTTATATAAATGGTTATCAACATTTACATAACGGAGCAGGCATTTGGGTTTTCATCACTGAACATGGCGGTGTAACCGTCGTCCATGGTGGTCTCGGTGATGGTGGCGGTAACCGGAACTGCTCTGACATGATTAGGAGGTGCCTTCTTGTCATAAGCCTGAGCAACATATGGATTTGCCACTAAAGTGTAGGGCACATAAGGCCACATCTCCACCTTCTTCTTTGTTGCCTTTGCTGCTTCCAGTACTTTCTTGGGATCTACATATCCGGTCACAGTTACCTTCTGTTGCTTCATGTCTACGTCCACGGACTTTGCTCCTATAGAAAGAACACGAATGAAATTTATTAATTTGGAACTAAGAGATAATTTCCCTTCATCCCATACCATATATATGGACTAATTAAGAAGACTGGATAAAACAATACAAAAGTATATGCAAGAGAAATGCGTGAAGGTTTCAGAACGTCGCTAAGTATATATATGTGTATAAAGGGTACCTTACCTTTAACTCCTGAGAGAACACTCTTCATCTTACGTTCACAGCCCTCACAGTCCATCCTGACTTTGAGTGCTACAGTTTGCATTTGCTTCTTTTTCTTGCCTTTCTTCACACTGCTTAGTAATTCAGAGATGTACTCCAAAGTGCCCGAAACTCCCATATCTGCCTCCTGTTTTCTCTTGTAGCTCCTTTTTAGGTAATTGATAAGTGAGAAATATGTTGGAAAAAGCAAGAAGATCAATATGTCTTCTTAACTTAATATCCTATATGGAAAGGCCCTTCAAGTGTGATCTTAAATTTATAAAGCTAGAAATGATGGTTGATGCGGTTTAACTTCTTATTGACTCAAAACAAGAGATTCAAGTGCACAGGATGTTGGAGGAATTGGCTAGCTAGGTTGATGAGTGCAGAGAAAAGCGGAGACCCCTATCTTATTATAGTAGCCATATGACAGATATGTCCCCGTACGATACAAGAAAATTCCAAAAAGAAAATAATGTATATAGTAAGGAAACAAAATTCTCCGGATGAATTGTTTTAAATTTTGTAAAAAGTGGGTTCTACCCTTTGAAGTGGGGTTCTACCCTAGAAGCTTCCTGCAAAACACTTGTAGATGCGCTTGTAACTTGTGATGTAGCAGATGCAAAAGAAAAAGGCTTTAAAAAGCATGCACCCTCCCTCACTGGCTTTAGTTATTGGGATTAGTAACTCTTTTCACCAGACAATCTTCTCAGTTATGCATCTCATGATCATAAGCAATTAAACATCTTAACAAGAGAGCACCAAAAGTTCCCAAGAAAACACAATTAATTTGCATTCGAATTCCAATTTTATTGTTTGTTTAGTGTAGTAACAGAGTTCAATACTTCGGGTACACGAAAGTAAAAAGGCAAAAGTATAAAAACCAACAGTAAAGTTTGAGGGCAACCCTTGAGGAAAAAGACTCGTCAAAAGTTGAAAAATTAAAATGTTTCTTTCGAAACAGATTTTGGGAGAGACATGCATTCAATTCAATAATTTGATAATTAAAAAAAAAAATTGCATGGCAGTATCAGACGACAGGTTGCAGGGGGATCGAGGTTCCACGTGGTCAGGTGGAGATCCAATGGTTGACTAGGATGCCCACGTAGAGGAAAAACGGCTACTGTGGACATTTTGGTGGTAATTATTTTTTAGGTTGGGAGGGGGTGTTTGTTTGTTTATTTACTAGTGCTTGTCCATTTGTGAATTTCTTGGTTGATTGGATTAATATATGTATGATTGGGATTTGGGCGGTGGGACTGTGGAAAAAGGAAGAGAAGAAAAGAATTATTGACAATACCACAAATGGCCATGGCTGCTGCGACAAGTGGCAGCAACCTAAAAAGATGATGACTTTTGTTAATGCCCCCACCTTTCTCAGTTTCCATTTGAGCTTTCCCCGGCTATCCTTCCGGCATTCTTCTTGCATGGATAATTGGATACTATAAAGTTTTGCTCTTCTGTTTTTTGGGGGGTTAATTTGATACTTTGATTAGTGTAGCCCTTTTTTTGGCTTTTTCAAGAACTGTTTTGTTTGTAATTAGACTTGATGGCAATCATATGAGCACACTGCAGGTTTATTTTCCAAGTGGAATTCGAGCTAATAAAGAAAATATGAGTTATCCGGGGTTTGTGTTTGTGTTCGTGGCCGAAGTTGGATACTCAATTCCTAGTCTCGAACTGAATCAATGTTTGGGTAATTTACTCTATTTTGGAGTTAGTTGTTAGTATTATGTTGTTAATTAATGGCAATCATCCACTGTAAAATAATACTATCACTGAATTGATTATTAAAAGGGTTTAAACATATATAGATAGACACAACTAGCTGCTAGACCCTACCGATTAATCTATGTATTTTCCTTTTTTTGGTGGAATTGATTGATCTTTGTTGCTACTACAATAAATGCTAGCTTTGACATGGGTGAACTGAAGGGTGCCCCCAAGCACGCTCTTGTCTGGGGGGAGTCATCCTGGACAAATTATCGGAACACAACACAGTTTCTTGTATTAATAATTCCAGGCGTTAGATATATCCAGATGCTTCCCTTACATACCCCATCAACAATTGACCATGCATCTAATCAATCAATTGAATCACATAATTAATTTCCCTGGTGACTTTTGTAATATGCTGGTTCATTTAATTTTTTCAGTTAAAAAAGACCGACATTGATCCAATAACCGGCATCTCCATGAATATCACTTACATTATAAACTTTAGGATGCAATTGGCATTTGATTTCAGAGTATACATCGTGCATGCTTTTCAAGACCGGAGTACTCAACTTCCATGATATAAAGATGTAGCTAGGCCTCAAAACCCACAGACGTACGTACCCTTCGTCCTGCTAGTGCTAGCTAAGCTAACCATATGAAACTGCCACTAGCTATATATCAATTCATCAAAAACTAGCTGTAACTATTTTGTTACTAAGAAGCAAAATAATACAAATTAATTTTTCATGATTTTGTGCTCTTTTATCTCATTTGTCATCTGAACTTCACGGGAATCTAACACAACTTCATTCCAAAAATTAGTGAAGGAGAACAAAGGCAAAGGTTACTGTCATGTTGCTTTCACTATTTTGATCAGACCCCGACAGCCTACATCCATCCGGACACATGCCAAACCGAAAAAGAACTAATTAAAGCCAACTAAAATTATGAATTTCAGACAAAAAAAAAACTAAAATTATGAATTGCCAATCGTAGAACAATACATGCCACCACTCGCAAGCGTCCATGCATTGTGTGCCATTGTCATGACCTTATATAGTCCCAATCACCCATTATCTATATCAATCAACTCTCCCAGTACGCCATCCCCTTCACATATATAGAGAGAAAAAACATCAAGAAATCAAAACTTCGATAAAATAATTATATATAACAAACCACCGAATTCAGTTGTCTCTGTAGAGTATTCCACGCGGATTGGGCTCCTCTCCAGTTGGGGGTAACTAGAGACATCCTGTTAAGTCAATTTCAATCATTAAATTAATTATTTTATAAGATAATTTTTCAACACTGCATTTATTTCTGTAACAGCCCGGGTAAAATTTAGGATTTTTACCGGGACTGTAGAAGTCTTTCTACAGTGAATTACCGAAGGAATTAATCTCGGGTAATTAACTCGAGGTAAAACGGTAGTCGTTTTTCGAAACCGAGAGTTTTCCCGCGCTCGGGAGTTTCTTCCTAACTAATCGAGCCTCGGTTTTCAGTTCCGAGACTTGGACGACGCTCGGGAGAATTAGTCGGATTTACCGAGCCCAAGTTGTATTTTTGGACTCGGGACGGGATTTGTCGGAAAGACGGGAGTATCCCTGCGTCTACGAGATTCCGACGCGAGAATCCGGACCGGCCGAATGTGGTTATCCGAGCCACTCTTCTTCCCCTTCTCTCCTTCTCTTCCTCTTTCCCGGCTACGTTTTCCCTCTCTCCCGGTTTTTTCCCGGCCACGCGGGCCCCACTTTCCTCTCTTCTTTCTTTCTTTCTTTCCCTTCCCTTCCTTTCTTTTCTCCTTTCTTTCTTTTCCTTTCCATTTTTCTCCTTCCGCCGGCCCTTTCTTTTTCTTCTACTTTCCCGTGAGTCACCGACCCTACCTTTCTTTCATTCTTTTCTTCAATTATTTCTTGTCATTTTCCTTCTCTCCCTCCTTATCTCCTTCTCTCCCCTGCTTCCAACTCTTCTCCTCTTTCTCTGCCGTCCACGCCTCGCCGCCACACCCTCTTCATTTTTCTTCCTCCTCTTTCCTTTTCCTGCTCTCCTCCGCCCCTCACCATTTCTGCCACCACCAAACGCACCCGCCTCCACCTTCCCAAACCGCCTTCTCCCTTCTGCTTCTACAACTCACCGCCGCCGAGCCACCCACGAGACCACCACAGCCGTCCTCCCCTCCCCTCTGTTTTCCCAAATCCGCCACCACCTCCTCGATAGCCTCTGCCCATGTTCCGATCGAAGGAACTAAGGCCGAGCCGCCACCGCGCAAGGGAGGCCTGCCTCCTCCTCCTCAAATCAGCCGCCGCCCGCCACCACCGGAGGATCCTACTTCAACCGCTGTCAGACCTCTTCCCCTTCTCGATCCGTAGCCGCTGCAACAGGGCGCCGTCACCATCTTCTTCCACTTCTTGGAACTCAAGACGAACGACGAAGGACCGCCGCCGTGGGTAAGTTGCTGCCGTCGAACCCCTCTTCTTCTTTGTACTTTGATTTCTTTTCAAACCCGATAAGAGGATTGACTGGTGTTTGTTGTGGGTCTGTGTTTGGGGTTATTTGATTTGACTTGGTGGTTGGTGTTGCTGTTATGGCTTGGGGTGGTGTTCTTGGACTCTGGATATGGCGATTTGTGATTTTTCGGGCACAGGAGGGCTGTCGTTGAGATTGTTCATGGTACTGGTGGTTGGATTGTTGTTCTGGCAGTATGGAATTGGTGTTTTGGAAGAGTGATGGGCTGTAGCAAAACGTTGGCTGTTTTGGGGGGCTGCGTGAACAGTGTTCGCCGGAATCCAGCGAGGTTCCGGCAGCCTCGGGAATTTTTCGGCGAGTCCCGGGCAACTCCGGCGTGAACAGTGCGTTCTCCAACAAATGGGACTCGATGGACGGGTTGTTTTGGTAACCCCTCGGACTCATCTATATCATGGGCTCGGGTTTGGGCCCGGTGCACAAATGGGCTCAGAAACGGGCCAATGTGCGGAGGCCCATGTTCTCGGGACGGATACATTCTAACGGACTAAGAACGATAATGAACCCGGACTCTTAATTGTTTAAATTAAAATAAAGATTTAATTTAATTAATCAAATACTAATCCTTAATTCCATTTATGTTTTGTAATTCGATTTATAATTTTATTTTGTGTTGGATTATTAGGAAGACCTATAGCATTTACTTAATTTATATCTGGACTCTTAATAATTAAAGGCCCAATTATACTTATTTACTTGATTTAAATGTCAAATATAAACTAAAAATATAAATATGAATACCTATGAATTATAAGCACATGTGTATAAATGATTATATATACGTATCCTACTAAATTTATGTTTGGCTAAATAATGAAGTTACAACTTGATTTATCGCATAAATATAAACATAAGGTTAAATAGGAGTTACGTACTATCTATATATAAATATGGTCACACTAGATATATGTTTAATCTAGTATCGATTTATGTGTAAATATACGTGTTTATAAACGTATTTTAATATGTTTATGATTTCTCTTATCTTAAGAGACCAATGGGCCGGGATATCGACTTGAACTTTCGGATTTGGTTTTGATTTAAAATTAAGAATAATTATAATATCGATAGGAAACTCGGTTTCGGATTTAATTTGAAATTAAGTATAAACGGTATAATGAATAAAGAGGTTGATTTCATAATAAAGAAATTGGATATAAGGCAAGTCGTATAATGATTTCTAAAACCGGCATCATGCATAATCCTCTTGTCAGTGCATTATAAATGATTGTGTTGCTATGTGTATACATATAGGGTATCGAGGTTGACCGGATAGTAGTTTCAGAGACATACCAGGTGAGGATGGATAAACCTTGATATGTGCCCGTAATGTTGTGTGTGTATTTTGTTGTTGTTTGATTTGCTGGAATGACTGTTGACTGTTACTGGGTTGCTGTGGAATTGTTGATGTTGTTGTTGTTGTTGAATCGTGTTAGACCTGTGTATGTTGTATTGGAAATATTGTTGAACTGCTATTTGTGAATAATTGGTGACATGAGGTTGTTGATTGAATGTGATTGTGGATTAACCTGAGGAATATTGATGATGATGTTGGACTGTGATATTGGAATTGTGATACTGTGTTGAGAATAATGATGAACTGGTCAATGTGGATAATTGAGAAAGGAATAATGAGTATTGGAAATGGAATTGGATTGATATTGAGACGATGATGTAATTGTCACTTGGAAAGTAGTGGTACGACTAGATGGTTAGAGACTAGTTCTGTGGTGCCTTGCCAGAGGGTTTGTTGGTTGGGGTGTTGACCCCGGATTTGTGATATTGGGGTGTTGACCCCGGATTTGTGATATTGGGATGTTGATCCCGGATTTGAGATATTGGGATGTTGATCCCGGATTTGAGATATGGGGATGTTGATCCCGGATTGTGGTGGGGCCTGGCATCCAGAATTAGTTAATAACCAGGTACGACCCTAGCTTGTCCAGTGACGGGGCCCGGAAGATAAAATTGGTAATAAAAATTAATAAGTAATCTTTGGGTCTTGGTTCAGTATTGATTATGATGTGCTTGATATGATTTAGTAGATTCCTCTGTCGTGTTGCTTGTGTTGGTTTCCTCTGTTGTGTTGTTTGAGTTGTATTCCACTGTTATGCTGTTTGAGATAGTTTCCTTGTGATGTGAGGGTTGCTTATTGTTGTGAAGGTTGCATTACTTCGAAAGTATTATGGTTGAATATATCACTGTTTATCTTTCGTCGGTGAGCGTTTCGGACTCACCCCTCGCCTGCGGGGTTTCATCCCGTAGGATGAGTTGTTTCATGTACAGGCTTGGTGCATTCCAGACAGGCTGCAGCGTTTCCCTCGGACAGGCTTGGATCCATAGATTGCATGTGTCGCATACAGTGTTAGTGAGTTTAAGTCTTCCGCTGTGCATGTTTTTATTACTGTTGGGCCATTGGGCCAGTTTTGATATGTTACTGTTGGGCCATTGGGCCGTGTTGAGATATTATCAATGTTTTTGTTATGGGCCGTTGAGCCCGAGTTATTGTGATATACACTGTATGCTAGGTCTTGTTGGGTTGGGTTGTCACAGTTCCGGCATGTGTTTACTGTGTACGGTAAATACGGGTCGGGGCGTTTCAATTTCTCTTCTTTCTTTTTTGTTTCTTTCCTTTAACCGATGACATAAACAAAACAACTCATTTAATTCTTTTCTTTTTTTCACACATGCTCTTTACTCTCTTGTTTTTTGGCTTCAACTTATGAAGGGAAACAAATAAAATCACCATGAAAGTTCTATTGAATGATCAATATTTTTTAAGTTTACTACAAATCCAGTATTCATGGTTTCCCTACTCTCAATCTTCTTCTTCTAACCTTACTGAAAATATGGTATTTGTTTTCCTTCACAGTTTAAAAATAAGAAACAAGAGAGTAAAAGAAAGTTAAGTTCTATTGAATGATCCACATTTTTTTAAGTTTACTGCAAATCCAGTATTCATGGTTTCCCTACTCTCTATCTTCTTCTTCTAACCTTACTGGAAATATGGTATTTGTTTTCCTTCACAGTTTTAAAACAAGAAACAAGAGAGTAAAAGAAAGTTCTATTGAATGATCAAATAATTTTTTAAGTTTACTGCAAATCTAGTATTCATGGTGTTTTTTTGTTTCCCTTCATAAGTTGAACACAAAAAACAAGAGAGTAAAGAGCATGTGTGAAAAAAGAAAAGAACTAAATGAGTTGTTTTGTTTATGTCATCGGTTAAAGGAAAGAAACAAAAAGGAAAGAAGAGAAATAGATGCAGTGTTGAAAAGTTATCTTATAAAATAATTAAGAACTATTAGATTTAATCTAATGGTTGAGATTGACTTAAAGGATGTCTCCTGTTACCCCCAACTGGGGAGGAGCCCAATCCATTCCACGCATATCTCCTCAACTGGGATAAAAGCTCCCCTCAACTGGGATAAAAGCGTCATTACCCAAAGCGGAAATCTAACCCTTAAGGACTTGTTGAATGTTTTCTCTCCCAACCCTTTCATTTGCCAAAAACTTCTTTCATACATAACAGATCGCTAGCCATATGTATGACTCATTTTGCTACTCTAACTTGAGATATTCAACATTGTTCCAATACTTGGCCCCATTACTTGTACTCAAAATGTATCATGTTTGGACACCAAGCTCCACACTTAACTTAATGAGCATAACTTTATTACTTGCTCTCATGCTTCGTAGATTTAGACTTCCATTCATCATTGGCTAGATAAGTTATTTCCAGCGCTGGAGATGTGGCTTTTTCTCTGGTCCAATTGAACCCCAAATAAATTTCCTGCATATCTTTCCAATCTGGTCATGCAGAGATGTAGGCGTTTTGGTTGTTTGCATTGTATAAAGATGGCTACTATGAATGATTGAGTCAAGGTTATTCGCCAACTAGGAAGAGGCTTGTGGCTTGCCAACCACTGAAATATAAATCTCTCTTGTATTGTCTGAATTACATGTTGGAAGGTAGTCGCAGAGGTTCTCTCACGAAAGACGATATCCCGAGATATTTCCCCATGTTATTAGTAAATTGGACTTGGCTCAGGCTATTAGTCGGTTGTTGTGAGATGCTGTGAGACATTAGTAGAAAAAAAACAACTTCATCTTCTGTTTTCTGACTCTAGGCACAAAAGTAGTCAAAGCACCCCAAGACGGCTAGTATTCGGTCCATGTTAGCCTCCCCAAAAAGAATTAGGTCATCTGTAAAAAAGACATGTGAGATTCCAGGTCTCCTTTGGTGGCTCTTATTGGTCGCCAGTGCCCTATTGCTACAACAATTTCTATATTTTGTGCAAGTTTTTCCATGCGTAGTACGAAAAAGTAAGGGGAAATCGGGTCCCCTTATCTCAATCCACGTTAAGAGAGAAGGATTCTGATAGAACACTATTCCAATTGACCACGATGGAGCTCATGGTTATATATCTCATCACCGTTCTTCGAAACAAGTCCGAGAGCCGAACATCTGCCATAGTGTTCTCTACAAATTTCCATTACACTCTATCATAGGCCTTCTTGATACCTTAATTTGCAAAATACCTCGTGGTTCTTTCTTCCTTTTCATATTGTGAATGAGTTCTTGTATTAATACAATGTTGTCAGTGATTAGCCTCCCAGCGACAAAGTTGGATTGGGTTGCTATAATCTGGTCCTTCAAAATGGGCTTAGCCTGTTAGCTAGACTTTTCGTGATGATAGCTAACATTACACAAGCCTATCGGTCTGAATTGGGCCATTAACTTTGGGAATTAGAGTCAGAATTGTTTGATGAACTTCTAAGATCATAAACTACTTCAGGTAGTGCACACTTGGCCCTACTATGCTCCATTTTTTTTGATAAAACATAGCATGCTTCCCGTCTAGCCCAAGCACTTTAAGTGCCCCTATTTACTGTGTTGATTCATTCTTACGGAATTTCTAGGAATTTGTTGCCAAATCCCATTTGCGCGTTCCTCAGGTCGTCATCTGAGTACAAGTAAGAATAAAACTCCACAACCAATATACACAATGCAGCCAAGTCAGTATGTCACCTCCCAAGCTCATCCTTTAAAGTAGAGATGAGATCTTGGTTCCGCCACATCTTCATTTTAGTGTGGAAGTATGATGTGTGTTTCTATCTCTCCCATTTGGCGCGGCTAAATCTTGGTTTTTGAAGCCAAATTGTTTCTTCATAGGCGAATACTTTATCCAATTCCTCCCTTAGCCCAATCTCCAAATTCGTGAGAAAATTGGAAGACTTTTTATCTAGGTATCCCTTGATACCGTCGAGCCTTGCTAATAGGTGTCGCTTACTCTATATACATTTCCAAATACTTCTCTCTTCCACTCACTTAGCTTGCTAGTGAAATTAGACAAGCTTGTTGTCCAGTTAATGACTAGTTATCCTTCACAAACTTATCAAAATCCTCATGAAAGGCCCAAACAGTCCTTTGACAGTTCCAGAAGATCAATGGATTCACAATAAATTTATGGAAAAATTTCAATTCACTAACCTTAACTTTAGCTCAATACCACTTTGACAATTTAACTTTTTGTTGTAACAAATTAGTAACTTAACTTTTTTTTTTTGATGCTAAAATTAGTAACTTAACTTTCAAAAAGTAACAAATTAGTAACTTCGTTATAACACCGTTAATAAAAATTATTATGTGCGAGTGTTTAAACTTGATTTTCTTTTCATTTTCTTTATCATGCTTTTTCCACATCTTTTTTATTTCTTTTTAATTTTTTTTTTAAATCCTAGCTAGACGATGTTGTGATGTTGCAAGTACTAATCAAATAAAAAACAACAAAGCTGCACTCCTCCCTTATATGAATATTTTAAAATAAAAATTTTTATACAAGAAAAAAATTAAAAGTAAGAGAATAATGTAGAAAATTACTATAAAAAATATAAAATCTAAATAAATAAAAAATTATATAAAATTTAAAATTATAAAGGATAATTTTTTTGAAAAAAGTAATAATTTATCTACCATCTTTTACTAGTAATATTATCAATTTTATTTAAAGATAAATTAATATTTTCACCTATATTATATATAATACTGATAATTTAATCAAAAATAATTAAAACATAAGAAAATCAAGTTTAAATACGCGCGTACCATGAGTTTAGGAGCTAGTATTAACGGTGTTATAACGGAATTACTAATTTGTTACTTTTAGGAAGTTAAGTTACTAATTTGTTACAACAAAAAGTTTAGATTGCCAAAGTGGTATTGAGCTAAAATTAAGATTAGTGAATTGAGATTTTGCTTAAATTTATTTACAAAAAGAAGGGTGGTCTTACTGACCCTCAACGGCAAAAGGGGGCATCCTCCAACACTTCCTCATCCATCTCAACAAGGTCACCTCCTTCCTCCATCACTTTTGCCTCAGATACTGCCTCTTTGGGAGAAGACCTAGCTTATAAGCTATTTCGCTTCCCCATTGGCGCTCCACTCGCCCCACTAGTATTCCTTATGCTCCTTTGGTAGTTCTAGGGAGGCTTTCAGGCCCGGGTCCAAGTTGAGATCCCAAGGCTTCCCTTTGACTAACTCGGGTGATGGCCGTGATTGGGTGTTCTTGTGTCGTACGAGCTGGGTTGGCAACAAGAAAATGGATTAATTGTCCTCCTTGGACTGTGGCATTGCAAAGGATTGTGCCAGTTCTGCACTTATCCTCCTTGGATTAATTGTGTCAGTTATTGACTTCAGGCGTGCCAAAACAATCTTATTGCGAAGCCATATACTTGTCCTGCAATCTTTATCGACACTGGACGTGGGCGCCCATGTTTAGCATTAATAATATACTAAACCAAGGATTTAAAGCCATATACTTTTGTGCAATCTTTTCTTTCGGGTAAGAGTTTCTAATTTGTCCGCATTCCCTCCATTTGTTTTGTTTTTATAAGAGGTTTAAGGTTTTTGCACAGATATGTTTATAAATCTAATCTCATTAAAATAGTTATATAGAAGATAAATTTAATCTTCAATCATTCCATATTATGTTTCATTCTAAAAAATATCCCAAGCCGTTAGGACGCTGACATGGCCATTAGTCCGAATCACTTGTCACATGTCAAAAAATAATTGGTTTCACATGAAAAATTTTAAACCAATTTTAAACAAATTGTTAAATTTTTTTTAAAAAAATAGAAATTAGGATATCTAAGAAACAAAGTGAGACCCACCTGAAATTTACACATATCACTACTCCGGATTGTGACACTGGACATTGGAAGTTGACCACCTCAACACTCGAACTGGCTGCAGTATACGAATGAGACAAAAATAAATAAATAAAACTGAGTTAGATGGTCAAGAAAAACTGTGGAGTACATAATCAAAACAAATTAAAAATTCTAGGTATATAGACAGATATTTACCCCCGTTTCTTTTGAATTTTAAGGACTTCCAGGGCAAATGGATAACATGCGAACATAAAAAGGATCTCAATCTGGTTAATTGTAATCGTATAAATTTAAACTTATAGAACACTCCCACGAATCAGTACTTCAAAACACCAAACCAATCCGCTCTGTCAGATTTGAACCACCAGAATTACCGCGGGAGGGAGGGACTGAAAACTGAACTCCCAAAACACCAGTAGAGGGAATATTGAATGAAGTTGAATTGGAAACAAGATATAGACGTTCAAAAAGATCAGAAAGATCAGAAGTGGCACATAGACCAATCCTGAAGCGGTGAAGCAGTCAACTACCAGAAAATATAAAGGCCCAAGACTAAAATCTGGCCAAAGAAGTAGGCTCGCAATAATGGCGGTAGCAAATTAAATGGCAACTTTGGCAAGGATGGAAAATGTGGCCATGACTTGCACTTCTGCTGGAATAACACTATCGCATCACATGACACAATGAATGATGTTCTAGCCTTTTCTACAACGGTAGCCAGTCCCTGTCATATAGCTCAGGCCACGGATGTTCTACTAGTTATTGGCGTTATTATACTCTCTCACAATGAAAAACGCAAACTTCAATTATTAGTTAGGATACTTAGCTCAAACCCAAGGAACCCAGCAGCAACTGCGTGGCATCAACACTGAGCAAAAGGACAAAAAATATAACACAAGACCAGATTAACCGCACAGAACAACACAGCATCTTTCTCTAATTCTTCAATCACAACAACCTAGACAAAATTGAATCACTCTAATCTCAGGAAGCATTACAGGATAGACAGGATTTACAGGTAGGAGAAACACCACGGAAGAAAAAACTAGGTTGCTAGAAGAAATAGACATAAAAGTAGTAGCAATAGCAACGAGCTTATTAAATTGAGTAGGGAAGGAACATGTTGGAATGCTGAAGAAGATTTGGAGGAAGTCCTCCCCGCAACAGCAGGAGAAACTGCATGCGCATTGGGGATGCTCTGTTGCTCATTGGTAGGGAGTGGATTTGCTGATTTATCACTCGGCGGTGGAGCAAGATGAACTTCTGTACTGTCATCCATGTCTTGGCCTGCATTCGCAACACAAGCAGAGATCAGTTGCAAACGCGAAAGCGAGGATTCAAAATCCTTGGATGAAGGCAACAAATTTCCTGTCTTTGTAAAGGATGATGATTGAAAATAAAAGCAAGACTTCTTTTGGTGAATAAAACATAGAATGCCATAAAAAGGTAAAAAGTAAAAACAGAAAAATCGCAACAGAGGCATTCACATTTTTTCTTGTAGAAGAATGCCTTCACAAACAGAACCAACCCCAAACCAATGACTGGCTCACGAGATAGTAAGAATTTAGCATGACCGTGACATCAGATTACCACAAAGAACGATCATTTGTAGAACGACCACCAAATCAAACTTCCAAAGTACTATCAATACATACATGAAAACTAAAAGAATATTGAGAAAGAAAGGCTAAGGCACAAAAATAAAGCGAATGCAACTCTATGTCATGCAAGGGCAGCGCATGAAGTGATGTTCATATCGCAGACAGAAATGAACAGGCCATTTAAACCTGACAATGCATGACATCCAAGGTTCAATTAACTAACAAAGAAAACAATTCACAAAGGCAATCAACCTGTTCTTAATGTGTAATATGCTCAACTTAACTGATACAAATCAGATCTATAATCTCGTGGATCATGTGCTAGCACCTTTCGATGGTCAAAAAACATGGAATTTTAGGTTCATGTATAAGTGATGAACAAAATTGACTCCAAGAGCAAGGCACATTTCAGAATGCCAGGTTCAAACGACAAGATGAATCTTAAGAGTACAAGAAACAAATGCACGAAAGAATATAGATATTGAAGAATCTAGGAATACTGTGGTTCACAAGCATGAACAATTTGATGAATGCCAACCTGATAAGGCTAGTCAGTGATAACAATACAAGAATTCTTCTTAAGCTAACTTCATCAATGTCTTAAAACTTTTTGCCTACGATTTCCCACTATATGAAAGTCTCTTGTAGCATTTAAGTCAAGTCACAACATTTGGACAAAGACAAAAATTCTAGAAACAATGATCTGAAGAATTTAGAATTCTTAGGCTCAACAAAAGAACATAAAACTTGAGAGAATAAAATAAAAGAATCACCACAAGACTTACAATTAGAAGTAGACCAGCCTAATATCAAGTTCTCCATATCAAACACTAAGCGATACCCAGTCATGAAATTCTCTGCGATAAAACTTGACTCAGATGCGTTCTGATGATGTTATAAAAATCATGCAAAGGAAAGAAACAATCAAAGACAAGAAAGTATATACTCACGTCCAATTATACCATAATTTGCATCTGTTGGCTGGACAGTGAGGCAAAACAAGGTATATTCCTGCAGCAGGCAGAACTGATGAGTGAAAATCTCATTAAACAACTAAATGTACATAACAGCTTCCGGCATCATGCCACCTAAATGCATGCCCAGAACAAGATTGCCAAGATACTGAATATTTGAAGAATAAACTACGATCTATGCACAGGCAGGATGAATAAAGCTAAAGTTGCAGTAAGTTTACTACTTTTGCAAAATATAATTATGATCGAAAGAAATAACAATTTTTTTAAATAGCACACGATATTGAATATTTGCTTGCCAAAAAGTTGTATCCCTTAGATATTACTCTAACAGTATGCAAGACCAAGTTTAAGGTTTAACAAGATTGAAGCAGCCTGAACATTCATCAGACATGCTAAGAAGAACCCCTTGCAGGCGTAGTTGCTCTTGTGTGTGACTTTGGGTGTACTGGAGCATATGAATATGAGCGAAACCCACATTATTCCATCCCGTCAATCACTCCTGCCTTCACCAATTTGATGCAGGCACGCTGATGGAGGCATAGCAGTATCAGGGAGGTGTTGTCCATTCGCCAGAGTTTTAACAGGAACTGACAGAATTTGATGAAATGGTGAATCAAGCAGCATATTGCTCCATATCATCTAGCATCCTTATTTAATTCTCTCTCAAAACTATAAGGTTTCATTTGATTCAGTTAAATCATCTCCATTTTTTATTTACAGAACAGATTAATTTTGCTTGCTTCCATTAAATGAACTATAACTTTTCATGCATTATACTAATAATACCGGAATTAGGAAAGAGTAAATTTTAAAATTTAACATGCACAGTATGAAATTGGTTATAAGAATTTCATATCTACACTTCACAGAGAAAAAAAAATAAGACAACTGAAACGAAACATTTCAGGAAATCAATAATCCCATTTCCAGCTTCATTCACACCATCTCCATGTTAATTTTTATTCTAAACTCTGAACTAAGCAAGCCCCAGTTAATCACATGGAGACTCATGCAGATGGTTTTAGCGACCCTATGCCTCAGTTACTAATTCCAGTGACAACCCACAGAAATTGACTAGATTCTAGAAAGAGCACAAAATCAGGACAATAAACTGAGCATATGAAAACACTTCATAGAGTTTACTGTGTGCTTCTTCTCTTGTTCATTCATGAAAGGAAAAGGAAAGGGAAATTTACCTTATCTTGAGGAACTGAATAAGTAGGATTATGGATGACGAAGCTTTGGTTCATTCTGAACTTAAGCCGCATGGCAGGCATGCTGCGCAACTCCTGTGAACTGTTCCAGTAACAATATACCCACATCAGTAACCAGCAACCACATAAAGATTTGAAAAGCTTCCAAAGCCCTATGATTTAACCTGGCATTATAGCAGTAATCCCATGGGCTTCCTTGAGAGCTAATTCTTTCGGCAGTCACCTGTTTGTCAAACTGAAAGAGAGGCAACACTTTTAGGCCACAAATGAAGGGAAACAAACATTGCAAAATTTGGACCAAAATAACTACCTCTGAAACAATTTTATCGTAAACGTCAGTCGGAAGAAATGTGAAAGAGGAACCACTGTCGACCAAGGCTCTGAATCCAGATTGCTTGGGGCAAGAGTTACCAACGCAAAAAGTCTCCACACCAACAAAGTACCCAACACTGAAACAACGGACAAGCAAATTACAGTAAGGTACCAGCAAGTGAAAGAAGACCAACAAACATACACAACACAACTAACAAAACAACTTCAAAAAAATGTGAAGGAAATGCAGATGTCATACTAATCTCCATCAATGGGCAGTAATGGAGATGATTGCTGCGAGGCATGACCCTGGTCACCAAATAGAATTCTTCCGGAGCTATCCTCGTCAAAACAGATTGAAAAGGAGTCCCGAATCAACCCAGCTTTTGCAAGTAACCGTGGAACAGAAATGTTACCAGGGCCCAGCCCCATAAGACCATCAGGAGCAGCTCCGTCCAAATAGCTACCGCTCTGCTTTCTACCACAACTGTATATATTTCCCATAGAAACAACAACAAACCTAAGTATCGAGCCAGAACTAGACACACAAGCAGTAAAATTAAAAATATATATATAGTCAAAAAGGCAGGAATGTTATGGATAAACACCCTATAATAACTGAAGCCTGCACACTCTTACGGGACCCGCGTTGCCCGAGAGATGCCAAATGCAAGTGATCTTCCACCAAAAACCCAGAACTTGAGGTATTGTCAAGATCGTTGTATTTGGCAATGTAAGGGCAAGGGTCATCCAAGTGTTTGCAATTGGAGCCCAATTCACATAACTGGTGGCTGCAGGATAATTGCTTGCTACTACTGGATAAAGAAGGATTGTACTCGCTTAGATCTCTATCCTGCATAATAGGTGCCCCAAATAGAACAGGAGCACCTGCCAATCAATCATTTGAATCAAATCACACTAAACACACTAACCAACCAAGCAACTACCTAGCTAATAGACCATCTTCATGACACGCACAAAAGGAAGTAAAAAAAATGGGGTTAGTTACCAAAGAAGTGTAATAACGAGCGGATAATGGAGCGCATTGTATGCAGTCACATGGGAGCCAGAAATAATCGCTGCCGGCGTCTAACGCCACCAGGAAGGACGCGTTTGGGGTGCCGATGTCGATCCACGTGTAATGTAACCTGGTTACACAGCAAACCAACAGAAGCGAACCGGAAAATCTCAACAACACAAATAAATGCTTTACATTTTTATTTTAAAATTTATTATTTATTATTATTTTTTTCAACTAAGTAGTAGTTAGTTCACTAACCAGGAGAGTTCGTTCCCGAAGAAGAGAGTCCGGCTTCCTTGTGCTGGGAAGAGGGGCTGAGTCTTGGAACCGAGCTTCATGCGCTGCCGTTTGAGGTCGTTATCCAGCAAAAGCCGCATGTAGTCGAAGGTGTTCCGTTTGGGCCACCGCTGGTCGTCCCCCACGGCGGCGTCCGAGATCCGGAGCGATTTCGCCTCGTCGGAGAACCGGTGGATGAGCTTCGAGGAGAACGTGACGGCTGGGACGGCGGAACCGTTGATGAAGAGGAAACAGACGGACCATGCCAGAACGACGAGTCGGTTCCTCCTCAACATTTTCTTCTTTTCTCTTTAATTTTTTTTTGGTTGTGTAGGGGGAGTGGCAAAAACGCTCCAAGGTGATCTCTATCACTCACGACGGGGAGTAATTAAAGCAGGGAGGAGGAGTAACTGTAACAGTTGCAGAGAAAGAGAGAGCAGAGAGCAGAGAGAGAGAGAGGTGTTTTATGTTTTTTTTTAGAAAGTGACAGGGAGGGTCAGGGGAATAGTGAGCGCGTATAATCTACACTCTGCTAATGTGGTGATGTTGTGTCGTTTAGCTGCATGGGCGGTGGCGTATTGGGGCATCGGCGGTCGAGTTAATTTTTTCTTCTCTTACTTTTTCTTTGTTTTTTTTTGTCTTTGGTCGGTGTTGGTAGTTGTAACTTGTAATAATAGCAGTACTCACTAGTATCAGTAGGGGGGGAAGAAGGGAGGGAAAGCGTGGGTGGGACAACACAAGGACTGGGCCGGAGAAACAAAAGGATTTTAAAAAGGGTCAACAATAAAAGTTAGATTGTGGGGATTAGGGGGCGCCGCGAGGAGAGGACACGTGGTGGGTCCCCTCCTCCCTCCAGAGTGAGTGAGATGGAGGGGTGATGTGCCATGCCCAATTCTCGGTTTTTTGTTTTATCTGCCCTACTTTTTTCTGCTTTGGATTCTTTGCTCTTTTGGGTAAAAAAGAAGCAAGGAACAAAAGCCTTTGGTTCGAATTTCAAAAGTTGAATGGAGCTCTCTTTTAAAAAAAATAATATAAATAAGTTGCTGTCGGATTATCAAACAAATAATTTGAAGTCATATTATTATTTTTCTACACGTTCAATCCCAAAAAAAATCTATAATTTTTTTAAACCTAAACCAAAGGAGATGTCACTCCAGTACAAGGACTATTGCAATTTTCTTTTTGTGTAAAGACGAGTATTAAATTACTTTAAACAGAACTTTAATGTCGTCCGGCAACAAACGCGTACAAAATATTGGAGTACTATAAAGAACTTCATAAGCTAAAGATAAAGAGAAACCAGACATAACAACAGAGTCAGCAACAAGATTGCAATTCTGTAATTCCTTAAATTTAGAAGCTAATCTTTTTATTTCCAGCAGCAAAGGCACATGGTCTAGGCGGGTAGAAAGCGCCCTGTTTAGCACCTCTATCAGGTCTTGATGATCAGACTCTATAACTACCTTGGCTAATCACTTGGAGGAGGCAAGGGATAAGCCATCAAGTACAGCCCACATCTCCGCCATAATAATCGAGCAAGGAGGCAAGCGGTGACGAAAACCACTCGCCCATCCACCGTCAGTCAACCAACCGCCGCAGCAGGGACGGATCCAGGAATATTATTTTGTGTAGGCAAAAAAAAATATTCTTCATAAAAAAAATTCTGCTTTTTTTTAAATCAAATAGTTATTTAATAACCAAGCAAAAAACAGAAATGAATGTGGCTCCTCCACTATAATAATCAAAATCTTTGTACTTAGTTTAAGAAATATGAATCTAAATCTAAGGGTAATGTTACATTATCTAAAAGTTAAAAATTAATATTCAAATCCTCTTATAGAAAAAGTATCATATTTAAATTCCATGTTAATATCATGCAAATACAACAAGATATTATGATTTTAAAAAATTTCACCAAAATACAATTAGTTAATTTAATTCATCTCAATTTTTTGTCTCTAACTTCTTCGGAAACTAATTAAACTAATTTTGTAAGAACTCTATATTTTTTAACATCTAAAATAATAAAATTATTTGATTTTGCAGATTTACTGTCCCGAATAAATGTCTACATATAAAAATTTGGGATAACAATTCTATTTAGTTTCAGTTTAGTTAAGAAATGCCCCGACCCGTATTTACCGTAAACAGTAAACACGTGCCGGAACTGTGACAACCCAACAAAAATAAGACCAGCATATAGTGTATACAACAGGTATCCGGGCTCAACAGCCCAAAGTAAAAACAATAATAATAACTCAACTGGCCCAATGGCCCAACAATAATAAAACAATGTACAGCGGAAGACTTAATAACTCACATAAACACTGTATGCGACATAGATGCAAACTATGGATCCAAGCCCTGTCCAAGGGATAACGCCGCAGCCTGTCTGGAATGCACCAAACCTGTACAACAAATAACTCATCCTACGGGATGAAAGCTCGCAGATGAGGGGTGAGTCCGAAGTGCTCACCGACGAAGGAAAGACAATCAATATGCACACTAAAATTACTCAAGTCAGCCAAACCAAAAGACCCGACCCAAAATCGGTCCAAGACCAAAAAGACTCAATAAAACCAATTATCCAATTTTATCTTTTCGGGCCCCGTCACGGATAAGCTAGGGTCGTACCAGGTTATCAACCTGTTCCTGGTGCCAGATCGAAAAGAACCCGGGATCAACATCCCAATAACAAACTCAGGGATCAACATCCCAATCAAACCGGCATCAACATGCCCATCACAAGTAACCCAGATCATGGCCACCACAAAACAGTCTCAAACCATCCGGTCGTACCACTACTTACCACGCGACAATTATATTACCGTTATCAAAATCAAATCGTAGGGATCGACATCCCTAACCAAAATACCGGGATAGACATCCCATCCAAAATACCAAGGATCGACATCCTTGTCACAATTTATTATTTAATCCATTTATTTAGTGCCAAAACGACTCAAGAATAAACGTCCAAAAACCGACATGGGATAAACATCCCGACCACAATCAAGACAATGGGATAAACATCCCGAAGCGTGACATAGCAAATGCAGCATCCAATAGTGTAAAACCAACAAACACAACTACCGAGTAATATAGGCACTTATTGAAGGAAATCCATCCTCACCTTGGCCGATTACTCAACTCCGGAGACAATGACCGGTCCGACGCCGGCTCCTCGGGAAACTGCCCGATATCCGAACCTATACAACAAAACCATATATACACATAAATGCACATAATCGGTATACTATGATGCCCAAACTGCGAAATACCCCATCCCGGTTCCTATCCGTTATTATTAACTTTTACCGAAAATATTTTACCGTACATATATCCGAATATAATTTCGGTACCATACTTCAATTAAAACTCCTTTTAAAATATATTTCCATAAAATAATTATAATTTCCAAAATTACAATCTCCATAATTTTCTGAAAAAGATAACATATGTATACATTTATTTTCTAAAATATTACATTTTTATTTCCTAAGACAAAATATTTTCCAACAATTATAATTCAACATAAATATATATATATCAGAAATATACCTATATATATTTTCCAAGAATAATAACATATACATACTGTATTCCAGAGAAATAATAACGTATGATTATAATTTCCAGAAATATTTCCAAGGTATATTATTATTTTTTTTTCTAAACAAACATAATTCTGATTTTCAAAACATAATATAACTATCTTTAATTTTCAAAATCAAGTACATATACATATATATATATATATATATATATATATATATATATATATATATATATTTCTTCCCAATAGCATAATTAAACTAACTATATTTTCAAAATATGAATATATATATTTTTCCAAATTAAAACCAGCAAATAAGTTAATATATATATATATATATATATATATATGTTTTGTTTTTTTTTTAAAATGTAAAACGGGCTGCCCAGGATCCAACCCAGGCGCGACCCGTCCAAGGAAACGGGTAAAACCCGACCTTACCAGCGGGTATAGGGGCGGCGGCGCGACAGCAGGCTGAGGGAAGGGAAGGCGAGCTCAGCTGCGGCATCAGGTGACTTGGTGCGGCGCGGGTGCGGCGGAAAGAAGGCGCGGCGACGGCAGGCAGCAGAGCAGCGGCGCGGAGAGTGAGATCCGCGAGTCTTCTCGCGGGTCAACGCTCGCCGGCTGCGCGTCTCGCGGCGGGAGGCGACGGGGACGACGGAAACGGGGTCGCCATGGCACGGCGAAGGCGATGGTTGGGGCGGTGGCACGAGACGCGGCGGGGAACGGCTCGGTGTGCACAGTGACGGAGGAGGGTGACGATGAACAGTGTTTATCCGGGTTTTCTCTTTTTTTTTTTCATTTCCTTCTTTTTTTTCTATTTTCTTTCTTTTCTTTTCTGATTTTCTGTTCTTCTTTTTTTCTTTTTTTTCTTTTTTTCGATTTTCATTTTTTTTCTCCCTCTCTCTGTTTCTCTTTTCTTTTTCTATTTTTTTTCTATTTTTTTCTTGTTTTTCTTTTTTTTTCCTTTTTCTTTTCTTTTTTTTCTCTCTTTTTTTTCTTTTCCTCTCTTTTTCTTTTCCTCTCTTTTTTTTCCTTTCTCTTCTTTTCTCTCTTCCTCTCCTTCTCCTCTGGTTTCTTCTTCTTTCATAGAACGTAAAAACGCTGTGCATCATGTGAACATCAATAATGCACTGCATTATTGAAGCGAGTCCGGTCCGGACCAGAAAATAACTGATACCCCCTTAGTTATTTTCCGGTGTGATTTTCCGAAAAATTCCGAAACCCGAAAAATACCAACTTAGGCCCGAAAAATCCACGGAAAAATCACGAGCACGGGAAAACTCTCGGTTTCGAAAAACGACTCCCGATTTACCTTGAATTATTTACCCAAGATTAATTCAACAGTAAATCACGGTAAAAAGACTTTTACAGTCCCGGTAAAAATAAAAAATTTTACCCCGGCTGTTACAGTCTACCCACCTTAAAAAGAATTTCGTCCCCGAAATTCCGTCTTATCTATGAGTCCTACCACGATAAGCTTCTGGCACACTCTGCCAAGTGTCCAAACTCAACCCGAGATACCGTTTATACCTTTAAGCGTCATCTCGTCCTCTATAAGAACCAATCCTCATGACTGGCATACTCACACACAGTCATGGACTCTCCACTGAGATCAAGGACTACCTTAGACTCCGAGAACAACAGCTACATTGGCGACACTGCTTTCCCAACAAGCTCCGATGAAGAACCTCCCAAGAAGCGGTTCAAAACCAACATCATCGGCTTGAAGGAACACATGGTGGTCTATCGAAGACGCCGGAAGAAGCGTGCTCCCAAAGAAGCTGAGGATCGAAAAGGCAAAGCGACGGCTGAAAGCAGAACACCGCAGCAGACACTGACGCAGCTGAACGTCTCTCTGAAGAAGATCAGCTCGGCGGTGGCACAGATAGAACTGGCGTGCGCGGAGCTCTTCCCACACATGAAAAATGTACAAAAGCTTGTAAAAGACTTAGAGAAGCAAGTAACTCAATAGAGTTCTTCTTCTCCTGTTGTAAAACTATTATTAAATAAATAAAATAAATTTCCTTTTTAAATCAAAATCTCTTGTGTTACGAAAACTTATGTTAAACGGAAAATTAAAACATCTCAAGGCAAAATAAAACTTAACAATAAAAATATAAAATCAAACATAAAGAAATCAAAAAATAAAACTCGTTTAACAAAATCAAAGCAAAATGAAATTAAAAAAAATATGTTTTCATGATCGGTGCTCGTATCGGACGAAAACACCCTTGAACCAAGAAACGTAACACGCGCAACTAACGGTGACGATCACGGGCACGTCCTGTGTCCCTCGAAAGAAACGATACCCACTTGTTCACAATTTCCGCATGAGCCAAATTGTCTGTCAAGACAACGTATCTCTCCACGATGTCCGAACAGCTGTATGCTTGTCGCACATGCACTCTACTCGAGATATGGTCTCATCCGTCTAGCCTCAACGGTCACGAATGCATGTGATAAAAGATGCAGAAAAATATAGAAAACCCATAAAAAGAAAAGACAAAGTAGCCAGAGCGAAAGAAAATCATATGATGGGAAAAGGCTGAAAAATTCTGGCATTGCAGCCCGAAAAACGTATAAAGTGACCAAGCAATAAATGAAGGCAACGACAATTTCCAAAAAGCAAATCTTAAAAATCAAAAACGGTAATCACGCTCCCCATAAGAGTATAAAAGACGGAGCGGTGAGGTGTAAATTATCAAAAGTATTTTTAAAAGCAAACAAAACATCCAGGCAAATAAAACACAACGATCGCAAAACAAAACCCCACACGTCCAAAACAAGATGTCTGCTCCTTCATCAGTCTTTTTCGTCGAAGGTGCCAATCTTGGCAGAAGGAACCGACTGGCCTACAGCATGGTCAACGAACGTGCTGAAGAGCTAGCGAACGAGCTCGGCAGGATGTCGCGTCTGGTCTTCGTCGACGAACTCTACTCGTCGCAGTTCTTCGTCACTCCAATGGAAGAGCTGTTCTTCCTAGAGGACCGCGGCACTCTGAGGACCTCCTACTACGGATCAGCCAACTCCATCATGTTCTTCATCTCAGAAAGGCTTCAGGAGTTCAACCTGGAGTCCACTTGCCATTTCCGGGAGCAAGGTACCTACTATCAGCTCTCGATGACGGCCCAGAGCATGCCCAGAGTAACTCGTCTGCCCGTAACTTGGCCCAAGGCCCGACTACTGGTGTGGAACTGCAGAGGAGTCGCAAGGCGTTCCTAGGAGTTCTCGCGTACCCTGAGGGACTTGAAGAACCAGTACAAACCGAACATGGTTCTTCTCACGGAGACCCAGTGGCAACCTCAAGACGATCACGGTCTCATCCCACTCCGGTTCCCTCAAGCAAACCGGTTCGAGTTTCCAGGCCAGAACAACGCAGGCGGCATGTGGTTCTCGTGGAGCGACAGCATCCAAGTCAACATCAACAACGACCCCACTAGCTTCAGGGTCAATGTCGTTCCGAGGCGTTAAATGTATTTTCTTTTTATAAAAATATTAATGTAATATTTCTGTCTTGTAATCAAAATATTAATATTATTAATAATATTTGTATTTCCGCTTATCTATAGCATCATTACCTCATATGTGTACGTTCTGTGACAGCTGGCGTCCCTTGACTGGATCCATAATGCACTAACTAAAATGATATAAAATAATAAACAAATGGAGCGAACTATGCAAACAAGGACAACAAACACACAAAGACTGCCCAACAAGACCTAACGCCCGCTCCGCTACCAAAATGAAACGCCCCGACCCGTATTTACCGTACACAGTAAACCCGTGCCGGGACTGTGACAACCCAACAAAAATAAGACCAGCATACAGTGTATACAACAGGTATCCGGGCTCAACAGCCCAAAGTAAAAACAATAATAATAACTCAACTGGCTCAATGGCCCAACAATAATAAAACAATGCACAACGGAAGACTTAATAACTCACATAAACACTGTATGCGACATAGATGCAAACTATGGATCCAAGCCCTGTCCAAGGGATAGCGCCGCAGCCTGTCTGGAATGCACCAAACCTGTACAACAAATAACTCATCCCACGGGATAAAAGCCCGCAGGTGAGGGGTGAGTCCGAAGTGCTCACCGACGAAGGAAAGACAATCAATATGCACACTAAAATTACTTAAGTCAGCCAAACCAAAAGACCCGACCCAAAATCGGTCCAAGACCAAAAAGACTCAATAAAACCAATTATCCAATTTTATCTTTCCGGGCCCCGTCACGGATATGCTAGGGTCGTACCAGGTTATCAACCTGTTCCTGATGCCAGAACAAAAAGAACCCGGGATCAACATCCCAATAACAAACTCAGGGATCAACATCCCAATCAAACCGGCATCAACATGACCATCACAAGTAACCCAGATCATGGCCACCACAAAACAGTCTCAAACCATCCGGTCGTACCACTACTTACCACGCGACAATTATATTACCGTTATCAAAATCAAATCGTAGGGATCGACATCCCTAACCAAAATACCGGGATAGACATCCCATCCAAAATACCAAGGATTGACATCCTTGTCACAATTTATTATTTAATCCATTTATTTAGTGCCAAAAAGACTCAAGAATAAACGTCCAAAAACCGACATGGGATAAACATCCCGACCATAATCAAGACAATGGGATAAACATCCCAAAGCATAACATAGCAAATGCAGCATCCAACAGTGTAAAACCAACAAACACAACTACCGAGTAATATAGGCACATATTGAAGGAAATCCATCCTCACCTTGGCCGATTACTCAACTCCGGAGACAATGACGGGTCCGACGCCGGCTCCTCGGGAAACTGCCCGATATCCGAACCTATACAACAAAACCATATATACACATAAATGCACATAATCGGTATACTATGATGCCCAAACTGCGAAATACCCCATCCCGGTTCCTATCCGTTATTATTAACTTTTACCGAAAATATTTTACCGTACGTATATCCGAATATAATTTCGGTACCATACTTCAATTAAAACTCATTTTAAAATATATTTCCATAAAATAATTATAATTTCCAAAATTATAATCTCCATAATTTTCTGAAAAAGATAACATATGTATACATTTATTTTCTAAAATATTACATTTTTATTTCCTAAGACAAAATATTTTCCAACAATTATAATTCAACATAAATATATATATATCAGAAATATACCTATATATATTTTCCAAGAATAATAACGTATAATTATAATTTCCAGAAATATTTCCAAGGTATATTATTATTTTTTTTCTAAACAAACATAATTCTGATTTTCAAAACATAATATAACTATCTTTAATTTTCAAAATCAAGTACATATATATGTATATATATATATATATATATATATATATATATATATATATTTCTTCCCAATAGCATAATTAAACTAACTATATTTGGATTAAAGCGTTTTTTGGTCCCTGTGTTGACCCTCAAAGTTGGAATTCATCCTCGTGTAGGATTTTGGCCTCTTTTCATCCCTCCGTTCACCCCTTTTGGTCAGCTTCGGTTGCTCCGGCCAAAATCCGGCTAAAACTGATGACGTGGCAAGTTTTCAGGTGCCACGTCAGCTTTGTGGGTCCCACTTGTCATGGTTATCCCCAAAACCAAATCAGTTCCACCCGACCCTGTTTCTTCCAACCGATTAACCCGACAAAAATGTCCCAATCCATATTTTTTTAACTTTTTAGTTAAAATGCCCAAATTATCATCTTTATTCTTAAATTTATTTTTTAATTAAATTTCCAAACGTCCTATTTTTTTGCACCCTCAGAATGTTTTCCCAAATATAATTTTTTAAACAATCCATAATTTATTTTTCTATTATCCAAATTGAATTAAAAAATATAATTATACTTAAATCCCAAAAAAAAAGAAAATCCTTAATTAAAAAATATAATTACACTTAAATCCCTAATTACAAGTCTCCACCTCTCTCCTCTGTCTCTCGCCTCTCTCGCCGTCCTCCCACGCCGCCATCGTCTTCCTCAGCTCCATCGCTGCTGCGCCGATTGTGATAATGGAACACCCAGTTTATTTTATAATACACAACAAAACCCATTTTTGCAAAACACAACAAAACCCAGGAACACCACCGACGCCATCACTGCCAACTATGTCCAAACCCCTATTACCAAGAAATTCACAAAACAATTAAAGAGGAAGGCGGTACACAAATCAAAGGAAGGCGGCGTTGCATTGGGCTGTAAAGGAGAGAGATGGAGGGAAGGAGGAATGTGCGAGTGGCGGCGACGAGTTGCTTTGAGGAGGAGGATTAAGGCGGCGACATCGTTCCTCCCAGAACAGCGGTGTTGGACGACTTGCTCCACCTCGTCGGTGGCATGGATGAGTCAATTAGCAGGCGACACGATGTGGTGAGAGAGAAGGCGATAAGGAGCTTGAGGCGGCGATCGATGGTGCTTCGTCTTCCATGGCGAGTTCGAGCGGCGGATCCGGATTTGGGACGGTGGCTTTTGCTCTGGGTAGCGTCTTTGTGGAAGCTGCGCCTGCTGGAGCGAGGTAGGGTTCGTTACTTTTGTGTGCTCCGGTCGATGCAGGCAAGCCTCGTGGCGGTGGCAGCCCGTGGCGGTTGTAGGCAGCCCTCATGGCGGCGGCAGCCCCTAACGGCACCCAAACTTTCATTTCTTCCTCTTTCTTTGTGAAAGAGATGGATAGAAAAATAAATAAATATAAATGATTAATATAAATTAAATTTTTTGATTAATAATAAAGTAAAGCATATCATTACCATTAATATAAGGGTTTGGGTCGTTCGGGTGGAGCAGGGTTGATTTCGGGTTAACATCCCATGAATATTAAATAATAAAGAATTTTTTTAGGTCTAATAATAAAACATACCAGTAATAAAAAAAATTATATTATGGTTTATTATTTTAGAACTAAGCTAAATTTATTATTTGAATTATCATCACTTTGTTAAAATACATGTTATAATTAAAAATAATATAATTATAATTTGGTTTTTGGGTCATTCGGGTAGGCGGAACCGATCGGGTCAATCCTGGTTTGGTTTTAGATTTTTCCTGACACGTGGGACCCACGAAGCTGATGTGGCACCAGAAAATGTGCCACGTCAGCGATTTCCGATGGGTTCTGGCCGGAAAGCCCAAAACAGTCCAAACGGACCAAACGCAGGGATGAAAAATGGCCAAAATCCTACACGAGGATGAATTCCAACTTTGAGGCCTTATACAGGGACCAAAAAACGCTTTAATCCAACTATATTTTCAAAATATGAATATATATATTTTTCCAAATTAAAACTAGCAAATAAGTTAATATATATATATATATATGTTTTGTTTTTTTTTTAAAATGTAAAACGGGCTGCCCAGGATCCAACCCAGGCGCGACCCGTCCAAGGAAACGGGTAAAACCCGACCTTACCAGCGGGTATAGGGGCGACGGCGCGACAGCAGGCTGAGGGAAGGGAAGGCGAGCTCAGCTGCGGCATCCGGTGACTTGGTGCGGCGCGGGTGCGGCGGAAAGAAGGCGCGGCGACGGCAGGCGGCAGAGCAGCGGCGCAGAGAGTGAGATCCGCGGGTCTTCTCGCGGGTCAACGCTTGCCGGCTGCGCGTCTCGCGGCGGGAGGCGACGGGGACGACGGAAACGGGGTCGCCATGGCACGGCGAAGGCGATGGTTGGGGCGGTGGCACGAGACGCGGCGGGGAACAGCTCGGTGTGCACAGTGACAGAGGAGGGTGACGATGAACAGTGTTTATCCGGGTTTTCTTTTTTTTTTTTCATTTCCTTCTTTTTTTTTCTATTTTCTTTCTTTTCTTTTCTGATTTTCTGTTCTTCTTTTTTTTTTTCTTTTTTTTCTTTTTTTCGATTTTCATTTTTTTTCTCCCTCTCTCAGTTTCTCTTTTTTCTTTTCTATTTTTTAGTTTTTTTCTATTTTTTTTCTTGTTTTTCTTTTTTTTCCTTTTTCTTTTCTTTTTTTTCTCTCTTTTTTTCTTTTCCTCTCTTTTTCTTTTCCTCTCTTTTTTTTCCTTTCTCTTCTTTTCTCTCTTCCTCTCCTTCTCCTTTGGTTTCTTCTTCTTTTATAGAACGTAAAAACGCTGTGCATCATGTGAACATCAATAATGCACTGCATTATTGAAGCGAGTCCGGTCCGGACCAGAAAATAACTGATACCCCCTTAGTTATTTTCCGGTGTGATTTTCCGAGAAATTCCGAAACCCGAAAAATACCAACTTAGGCCCGAAAAATCCACGGAAAAATTACGAGCGCGGAAAAACTCTCGGTTTCGAAAAACGACTCCCGATTTACCTTGAATTAATTACCCAAGATTAATTCAACAGTAAATCACGGTAAAAAGACTTTTACAGTCCCGGTAAAAATAAAAAATTTTACCCGGGCTGTTACAAGTTAGGAAACTATCTACCAGTATTTTGGTGGATTTTAGTTTAGTTAGGAAACTATCTAGCAGTATTTTGGTGGATTTTTTTTTGAAAACAAGCGGATTATTAAGAATATAAATACTAAATGACTACTTAAGAAAACTAAAAACATAAAAAATTAGAATTCTTACACAAGAATACAACTATATATGGAAGTAACAACGTAAGGAAGTGATAAACTATAACACAATCCAAATTAAAATAAAAATCTACATCAACCAAAAAAACAAATCTGAAGTAACACTTGTCATATATTTTTATTGTTATAATAATACACTAGTCATATATTTTTATTACTATAATAATATTCTTTTCCAAGAATCCAGTGTAGTCACCTGCCTACGGTGACTACATGCTGGATCCGTCCCTGCGCCGCAGCATGCTGAACCATGACCACCACAGCATCAACATTAATTTTTGCCACCCCTTACAAGAGGGAGACCACACTAACTCTCCGGGTAGTGAAAAAGAGTCCGCACCCTCCAACTTCAGCTGTCGAGAATGGAGGAACCACATCCGAATGTATTGGAGTATATACACCGACATACCCTAAGGCGGTCTCGGGTTATTGGAAAATACTGTGACGCCACTTCCATAGCAACCAAAGCGCCATATGAAAAATCTCTGACAACAAGATGCTAGTAAAACCAAACTCACCCCTTAACCCACATAGTAACCAGTCACGAAAAGGAAGACTAGAAAACTGAGGAAGTGCACCTGGTTATAGGAAAGATTGGCACACCCTCATAGCGACACCACAATCACGCAATGCATGCACTTGTATTTCCTCCTCCACCCTACAACGGGGACACCTTGAATCCGGAGTCAAATGTCGGCGGCTGCACTTGGCATTAATTAGCAAAGCATTATGTCCACATTGCCAAAGAAAAGTACGGGCTCGAGGAAGACCCTTCCATCTCCATAGAATGCGCTATAACACATCAGAACTATACAACCGCGGAGGTGAAGAAAAAGAATTATATACAGACCGAACTGTACACTCAGCTAAGGTAATATCCTCTCATACTAGACTATCCTCTATGTTGAAATCTACAAAATTATTGCGGGATCGATGCAGGGAGTAAACCTTGTAGTAACTCCTAATTCCAAGTACCCGATGGCAGGGCAAAATTCGCCACTAAAAGCTCATCCAACCCTTCAGGCACCTCAACTCCAGGTAATTCGTCAAGTCGTCCTAGACCTGGAATCCAAGGATCCTGCCAAAACTGTATGTTTTGCCATTTCTAAAAATCCAAGAAATACTCTTTAAAATCGTAGGCCAAGCAGCACAGATGTCGCGCCAAACATGGGATATGTTCCGACGTGTTCTGACCTGAGGAAGCATCGAATTTCCAGTTAAGTGCTTTGCACGGAGGAGTTTGACCCATAAAGCTAAAGGGCGTGACACAAGAACCCTGTACTAGTTTGGTTAGAAAAGCTTCATTGGCTTGTCGCATCAGCCGGAGACCCAGCCCCCCTTCCTTTTTTTGGCGACACACTTTATCCCAAGATACTATGGACATCTTTCGTTGAGTAGCAGTAGTCCCCCAAAGAAATTAAATTCAGATTGGAGGTTGACTAGGTCAGACCATCGGGCCGCGGGTTTTTCGAGTAAAAAATGGTCAAACCCCAGTTCAACTAAAAATTTACAAAGGAACTACAATGAGTCTTGTAACATCAAGTACTACCGACTTTAACCATTTCTACAAAAAATTTAGAAAAATTGCCTCCCTAAATTCCGGTCTAGACTTGGTAAAACTATTCATCTCAAATTTTCATATTGTTATTGCATTCACAGAAAACTTTTAAAAATTAGATGACAATAAAAGACAATACTTTATATACACAATTTACGTACCGATGTATGGAATTATTTGTAGAGATCGTCGGAGCAATATGATCGAAGGTGGAGCACCATGTGTTTAAGGGTTAAAAGGATTTTTATGTCTCTTAACTCATTTGATGTCATCATTGTTATCCAAATGTTTTCAATTTCATTAATATTGTCCTTAAACTTCATAAAAATTGGGTGTTTTTGTCCTTTTAACCTAAAATTGTTGTAATCTGTTGTAGTCATGTGCAGGGATGGAAATAGGACAGAGTTCGATAGGGTAAGCACAACCTGTATCCGGACCCTTAACTAAACCGGGTAGGATAAGAAACACGATTGTGGTCAATTTTAGGCTCCGACATTATTGACCTTTATATTATACAAAGCTAATTGATTAGTCTATTTATTTATAAGGGCTCAAATATTTTAAACCACATGATTCTTTTGTCCATATCTCTTTTCGGCTGCTGTATATATAGGATTGAACTACTTGATGTTAATAGGGATCCTCCTAATTCATTCTCATATTTATTTTTGTATATAAATCATCCGGTGTACTCCATGACAATAATCAAACATAGATAGGCAATTTTAAAACTAGTTGAGCTACTTGTTCAAGAAGTCGTGGCCTATTACTGGAACTATGAATGGATATCCTCCTCGGACAAAGGGTCGTTAGTTTCCTAATCATTCTTTAATGGTTAGAGTTTACTCTCTTCTTCTACTTTAGATTCACATTCATAATACCGTTTCCGCTAATGAACTAAGAAACAAGGTTGTTCCTTACTTTCTACTGACTCGACAACGTGGAAAACCGAGAGACAAAGTACAGGACAACCCTGATACCCATTTGAATTTACGCAACTACATCTGTTGTGATGATTTATATGTGTTTAGGATGCCAAAACTATTGCTTTGATGCTTTTATCTGGTGAAATATTGATTGATTGCTCTCTTGAATGTTGTTTTAATGCTGTGATTGGGGATTCTTGAGACTAAATGGTGTTAAACTTGTTAGTAATATGCCCAAAAGCCAATCATGGATGTTCATTTATAGTCATGTACATACACTTTAAGGTTATTCCAATAAGTATCGTTTATGAGATAAACGCTTGCACATACTTATAACCCTAGTATATATATATATTTGATATGTATATTCTTAAATGTCCCTAGTCGGTTATTATTACGGATGGGTTGTAATAATAAGTTAAGACTAGCGTATGTTGAGAATT